>OX377622.1:9653528-10001028 GCA_947397865.1 Polietes domitor | reverse complement strand
CGAGTGCGTTTTCCTGAATTTGAGATACAATAATAATTTAGGAATTCATGAATTACTTGTAAAGCCTTCGCATTTGCTATACAAAAGCAGTCTCCACTGTTTTGCGGCACCAATTCTGGTATATACAATTTTCAAATTACTATGACCTTCGAATATGTTAATATAAACAAATTATAAAGCTTTTCCCATTTATCCCATTGTCAACATATTTGATCAGAACAAAACACGACAGCAATAATTGTGCTACCCTTAATTGCAATCCATCAAAAACCCGGCACCTCCACCACCATCCATTCATGTGGAAAAAACAAAGCAATTTAAATTGTTGTGAGTCAATAATAACCGAAATGCAGAGATTCAGGGCTTAAAAGCGATTCATGGTTATCCAGTTTAAAAGAATAAAAAACATTTCGAAATGCAATTTAAGTAATTATACATTATCATTATTAAATACTGATAACACTGATTTAATGGAGCTGGAATTTTGTTTCGAGCGAAATAAAAAGAATTACCGGGGACATAGGATCATCAGTCCGTAGGCGAACTCGCCAAGAGCAGCATCAGCAAATCCATCGAGTGGCAACCACAAGTCAAAAATGACCATCATGTCACCTGGTAAAGCCGAGAAACTACTGGCTCTGCTTGCATTGCTCAGCTACTTTGAAGCGACAAGAACCGAGGTAATTTTTGAAATATTTTTCCCACTGTCCTCGTCTCACTTCTCCCCCTGTGTTATAGCCCACTGTGAAGCCTCTGTCGAAAACGGCCAAATTAATTGTCGACTCTTTTGAAACGTCCTTCGAACCGGCGTTTGTTCGGGATGTTCGCCTGGTCAACGAGCAGAAGCACTGGTACCAGTGTGAGTTTATCAAGGATGTGCCAAAGCTATTCCTCGATATCGAGATCCATGATAGAGATGAGAACCGTGAAATCTACAAACTGGACAAAATCGATGGCTGTATGTTGATTATGAATCCACTGTTCAACAAGGGTTTCCATGACTTCTATTCGAATTTGCTGGTGAATAAAACTCCCGCCCTGAAATGCCCCCTAAAAGGTGGAAAGTATCTATTCCGCAGCGACTTCTATGCAAGTCAACTTCCAAAAATACACCCCAAAGGAAATTTTACGCTGGGCGTTATCCTAAAGTCGAGAGCCAAAGGCGGGACTATGTTGACCTTGAAATGGCTGTATAGTGTAGTGAGCACTGCCTGAGGGTATTTTCTGTTAATTTTTTGTTTGTTTAATATTTGGATATTCGGCCTATTTCCAAAATTTTGGTGTTTAATGTGAAAATATGTCTTAGAATTTAAAACGTTGGTAAATAAAGGGCTTTGCGAAAGCAACAGAAAAAAATTTGGCTTTAAAAACAAATATGGCTTTGAGTTAGGTTTGGTGAGGTGAGGTGTGGTTGAAGAAGAGGAGTCACAATTCAATCATTACGGTTGGATGTGACTCATGCCAGCAAGTCTGCCTCGATTGACCCAATTGCTTGAAGAATCACTCCTTGTCCCGCTAATATTGTAGCACAATGGCAAAACATTGCCCACGTTTCAAAAATACCAGAAGCCTCCCCCAAGGAATTCATGGTACGACCAAGATAGTCGTAATGCTACTGAAGCGAAGAAATGCGCAATACTGGGCAACCCTGCAACGCGCCAAGCAAAGGAGAGTTATCGGGAGAAAATGAGAGAGGAGCAATGTCTATTTCGCAGGAAAAATAGAGAAATCGAAATGTACAAGAGTTGGAATGAAGTTACCAAAAAGTGTGCTTAGGTCAGGGAAAGAACATTTTTCCCAAATATTGGCATCCGATAGTAGCGGCGACGAGGATAACTCTGAACTAATCTCAGACCCTCTGAATGAGGTATAAACAACAGAATCCCGGTTGAAGAATAATAAGGCAGCAGCAGGAGCCCATGGATTGGCAGTTGAACTCTTTAAGACCAGCACACAGTGGTTCAGAATCAAAATCCATCGACAATAAATTTTGAGTTCTACAAAGCATTGAAACTAGACAAAGACCCAAGCATTACATTGAGACATTAACATTGAAAATAAGGCGAACGGATATATTTTAGAAATTAGCCGAAAGTACACTACTTTTCGTATTTTTTGATTTAATAGAAATTAAAATTATTATTTTTACGTTTTTCTTTTTATACCCTCCACCTCCAGGATGGGGGTATACTAACTTTGTCATTCTGTTTGTAACACCTTGAAATATCGACCTGAGACCCTATAAAGTATATATATTCTTGATCGTCATAAAATTCTAAGACGATCTATCCATGTCCGTCTGTTCGTCTGTTGAAAGCACTAGAACGTTCAAATTTTCCACAAAAAATTTCACTCTCAAGGACTAAAAATACCCATAATAATCCCTAATATTTTAGAGTATTTAAGCATATTTTTTCAATATGTCTGCTTGTACTTTCTTGATGTTAGGTATGCGCAATCCTCCTACAACAAAAACGTACACCATAAAGTGATTCTTATTTGTAGGGGGTGAAATGGGGCAAAAAGGAGAATAACTTTGCAAAATTGGACAAATTTGGTGCAAAAAATCCGATTTGGTTGTCCAAAACGTGAATTATTAATTTTTATCTCATTAATTTTTGAAAAGTAAGTATGTATGTGACCTGACCCAATTGAAAAGAATTTTTGGCTATCAGAGCTATATGCAAACATGGGACCAAGTGACCCACTTTCATCATAGGTGCTTATAGTTCATGTATAATTTGAGGAAATTCAGTGAAAAAATTGGTTTGAAAGCTATATATAAATCTGAACCGATCTGACACATTTTCACCATGGGTGTTTTTAGTCGAAATATAAGATATTTTGCATGATTTGAAGAAGATCTGTTAAAATACATATATGGTTTCTAGAGTGGAAAAAATAAAAATCGGGAGCGAAATTTGTATGGTGGGTATATATAAATCTGACCGATCTGGCCCATTTTCATTTTGCAAGATTTTTATAAAGTGGAAAAAGTCAAATCGGGAGTGCTAAATTTGTGTGGGAGCTTATATAAATTAGTTGAAATGTTTTGCTAAATTTGAAGAAAATCGGTGAAAATAAGTGCTTTAATTGATTTTGTGTATTGTTGACCTTTTGTTTTATTAATTCTCTTTTGTATTTGTTCAGCTTGAGGCCATAGGAAAAACTGGTGTTGTTAGTTTTATTTTATTTTATTTTTCCCAATATTTCGGTTGCCTTCGTCAACCATCATCAGTGGTAAAAACATTAAACAAAAACATATTTAAATTATAACAAATGTAAACTATAAAAATCACGAAAACAATTTTACAAATAATTACATTAAAAAATAATTAGCGTCGTCCTGTTCGTCTGCACAAGTTATTGTCAACTAAAAGTCATGTTTTGTTTTCGTCTGTATTTTTGTACAATATGACGATAAGCTTTCGCACAATTTTCTGTGTCCGTTTTGTAATTTATTCTCTTGTCCGTGGGAACGTCAATAATGTGTAATACTTCGAGAGTAAATCTTCGTTTATAGTTTCTCTTTTCTGCAAGTATTTTTACGCCTTTAAAATTCGGCGTGTGCCCTGTCAGAGTACAGTGGACCACAAGAGCAGTTTTTTGCTCTATTGGCCTGTCAGTAGCTTTTTGGTCAGATTTATGTGAGGAAAGTCTAGTTTTAAGTTTGGTCTTGGTAGTGCCAAAATATACCTTTTGGCATATGTTGGACTTGTCTCCATTACATGATATCTTATAAACAACATTAGACTTGTCCTCATTCTTTATCTTAGACTTAGTTCTACTGAATAACTTATTTACTGAACTATTTGTCTTAAGTGCTAATTGAAATTTGTCCTTGTTATAAACGTCAGCATTTTTGAACCTTTCTGAGAATCCTTGTATATATGTCAGTGATTTATATATCTTCCCCTCTTTTTCATTGTTATACACTAAAATACACTAAAAGAAAACCAATTCTTTTAGTGTATTTTATAAGGTCGTTGATTATTTGTTTTGGGAAGTCATTAGATCTTAGAATTTTCTTAATTTTGATCTCGTTGTCTGTGTGAAATGACTGGTCACTTATATTAAATACCCTATTTATAAAGTTCGTCGCTGTATTGATAATTATTCGTCTATGGTGATTGGAATAGAAGTTGATCAGTCTTCCAGATGACGTTGGCTTCTGATACCAATCCAATTTCAGCAGGTTGCCTTGTCTATGAATAATCGAGTCCAGTTTATTGCCCTGTTCTTTTTCATGGTAAATTGTACTTGTCGATCAAATGCGTTTAATGTTTTTAGGGTATTGTCAACTTATTTATTTATTTTCAGTCTATGAACATTATGATCCTTACAGACTAGCTTAAATCTAAGAGTAAAATAAATCTTGTATTTCATTAAAATTTGACAGCGAAAATGAAAATTATAAATCGAATTTGTTATTTATATTATTATTCTTTTAGAGTAAGTAAAATAGGTTTATTAAGGGCATAATTAAATCTATGCATAGGTATGTTAAAGTATTCCCAAGTACGCAAATCCCTAGCAGGGATATTGAAGCCAATACGACTAAGCAAGAAAGGACAGTTTATTTTTCCAGCAATTAATTTGAAAAATAAAATAAATAAAAATAAATAACACAGACATTTTGGAGCGCCGACTGGCTAATGTATCCAAATGTATGAGTAAACACCTGGATTCATAAGAAGGCCTAGGATCAGTGAAAAGTCAATTTTAGAGCGAAAATTTTATGGGAGCTATATATAAATCTGAACCGATCTGACACATTTTCACCACAGGCGTTTACAGATGATATTTAATATGTTTTGGCAATGTTGAAGAGTATATGTTATCTAGAGTGAAAAGAGTAAAATCGGGAAATTCAGGCTATGTTTAAATCTGAACCTTTTTTAATTAAATAACATTCGTCCTTATTCCGTAAAACCTCGTTGTGCAAAGTTTCATTTATTTGGTTCTGACCTGTACTTTAATTACAAGAATAGATTAGATTACAGTGATTCACGTCATCGAACGGTATAGTAAATGATGGGTATAGCTCGTTTCCTTTTGGGTGTTACAAATAAATGTTTTATCTCCAAGCTAAATTGTATGTCCATCGCTGTTTATTTGCCGGAAATATGTCAAAAAATAATACCTGATATTGTAGTACTATGGAATAATGAAACTCAATAGTTGCCGCGATATTTCACACTACATACATTTGATAATATGGTACTGCACTTCTACGTAGTGTAGCAGCATCTAATATGTGGAATGCACTCCGTGGTGCATATATGATTCGGTCCGATTGAATATTAGGATGTTTTTCTTTTAGTCGCGATACGCAAGCCATCAGGGCTTAAAGAAAAACGCAAATCTCCCATAGAGTATTAGCAGAGTAAAACTTGGCAGCATTGCATTGCAGTCAGCTGTTCCGAAATATCAAAACAAACACAAGGTTTACACTTTGGAAAATAATTGTTTCCGGAAAATAAAATTTTTATTAAATAAAAAGGCAATGGAAGAAAAATTCCCATTTTGATTAAAATCTATTTTTTCTACTTCTAACTAACCCACTGATACAGCAGCTTTCAAGGACGATTCCAGGCCATTTCCACCTCGGTGGCTACGTCAACAAGCAAAATTGTCGCATCTGGGGCTCGGAAACCCCAAGAGTTATTGTTGAGAAGCCTCTCCATCCTCATCGTGTGACTGTTTGGTGCGGATTATGGCCCGGCGGGGTCATTGGAACTTACTTTTTCGAAAATGAGGTTGGATCAACAGTTACGGTGAGTGGATTGTGCTATGGAGAAATGATTAATGATTTTTTATGGTCGAAGTTGGATGGTATTGATCTGGACAACGTTTACTTTCAACAAGACGGCGCTACGTGCCACACAAGCAACGAAACCATTGCTCATTTACGGGAAAAGTTTCCGGACCGTGTTATGTCTCGAAGAGGTGATCACAATTGGCCACCGAGATCTAGTGATTTAACACCTTGCGACTTCTTCCTTTGGGGCCACGTGAAAGATAACGTCTACGCCAACAGCCCAGCGTCGATTCAAGACCTCAAAGACAGAATTCATGAGGCTATCGAGGACATAGGGCAGCCATTTGGCTGATGTTGTTTTTCATTATTACCTTCCTAAATTTGGCTGCACTATAATATCTCGGATTGGCCAAAATAAATTCCGATAACGCTGACACGACTTAGCTGGGAAATTACCATTGGATAATTATCCAGTCTTAACTTAGCCGCGATGGCAAAAATTCTCCATACAAATTTCTATCGCAGCTAAAATAAAAACAGCCTAATACTGCCCTTCTACTTGTTTTGGTTATTTTTACTGTTTAGAGCAACACCAGAAGTAGTTACTCTTCGTATCCATCTTGGGATATATTTGAGAAGAGACTCTAGATCACTTTATAGCTACAGCGTTGAAGATAATATTTTTGGCAGATTCGAAAGTCGAAATTAATAGATTTTCCAAATGGATCTTGTAACCTTTTAAATTAAAAATCCCAATTCCAAAACTTTGGCAGTAACCTGAGTACACTACCGTTACAAATGCTACATTTGTTTATCCTGAATCGAAAGATTACTCTGCAGAATAATGCCAGGAAAAAGGACTGACTGCAAGGAACACCCGATTGCAGGAGGAGAGAGACAACGATGATTAGACTCAAAGGTTACGGCAATATTTGCAATTGTAATTGCACATGACAAATCTCCAGATTCTGATGAAATTCGAAGATATTGTTTTAAGTTTTGTTGTCATTGCAAAGAAAAGTACAAAACTTGCACAATGAAGCACTATGATTGCGTTAACTACACACATATGATACCCTCTCTCTCGCTCTTGCTGACGCTCTCCAACGTAAACTCCATTTCATTGTATCCAGAGAGTCCTCTGTGTCTATTTTGCATTTTCGAGCACTAGCACACACTCGCCCAAACGATAACGTACTCCAGTTGTGTGGACAAGGAAAAAAATCTAACCACGTGTTATATAACACGCCAGCGCATCAGAAGCACCAACACATGCTCGCACACTCACTCACTCGCACGCACGCACTCACTCATTCATTCACTCATCTATAAACAACACAGCGCACACATTGTGACACACCGACATCCCAGTGTCTCAACTCGTGTTGGTTGGTATAACAAAAGGGAAATCCGCAACAAACAACAAGAAAACAGGAATAGAGCAAAACAACAAAAAGGAATGTGTGTGAAACAAAGGAGAGAGAGAGAACCTCAGACCCAGTAACCCACAAAAACAGAATAAGAACAAGAAGAAGAAGAAGACACCACACAATTCATTGAGGAAAAATGGCGGGAAAAAATGAACGACAAAGAAGGAAGAACAACAACAAACACACACATCCGCTATGTTGGTGTGCATGTGTGTGTATGAGTACGATGTTATTGGCAACCCCACTCTGCACTGTGTGTATGTCAGACCGAACAGCTGTTCGCGCGTTGCTTCGGTGTTGTTGGGTGGTTGTGTTAAAATGTCAAAGAGCTTTTTTCTCCTTCCCCCCTCTCCACTCAAGGTTAACACCAGTTGACGTCATTAATTTCCAATGAAACAAATTACGTCATTGTTGGCATATTGGAAGTGTCTTTCGATGAAAACGTAACGTAACAAGTTGTTGGCAGTGTGCGTATTTTACACGCACACACACTAACACACACCGCGCAAAGCAGAGCCATCTGTAGTTAAACTTTCATTTTAACGCATGTTAAACGACACAAATATTTAACGGTTTCTACAGCATTTAAACTCACTTAAAGCTTAGAAATCCAATCAGCCATCGTTGTACTCCCTCCTCAATATGGGCATAGATAGATAGACACTTACATGGTTGTACTTACTTGTTGTTGTTGTTTAAGGACTTAAAAGCAAAATCTTGTTTTTGTTCAGACTTACCTGTAACAAAGAAAAAGAAAGACAAAACAAAAATGGTTGTTATTAATAATATCGATTCAAGAGGCGGTGGTGGCGGCACAGTATCCGCTGAGGATATTAATATTTAAATTTTATAAACGTTTAGTTGTTGTCTGAATTTTAAAGGGGGTTCTCGGACATTTTACAAAAATAATGAGAATAGAAAATTTCAAATTAAAAATTTATTTTATTAATGTTTGAATATAATATCGAGTAGAACAAGAATCTGTATTTGAAATTTGCCAGGTTTTAAAGCCGGGTTTTCGTACCTTTGCACACTTATAAGCCTATATATAACTTAGTTAGTTGTCAATCGATTTTTAAAAAACGTTTAAAAATTTGTTTGTTGCACAAAAGCACAAAGATTTCTTAAGTTTTCTCAAATAAGCTATATATGATATGATATGTCACGCGGTACGATGTTTGACCTCGATAGCTGTGATTGTTTTGAAAGTTTGTGTATGCATTCTTCTCATAAAAATATTGAATACGTATTTTGGAAAAAAAAATAGAAACATTTTTTTCACGAGTTATGACCATATTAACAGAGAAAAAATAAGATTTTTTCAAATAGGTGTAACTCCTGAAACACTTGACCGATTTTAATGTGCTATACCTTCTCCTGAAGGATATTTTAATTACATCCAAAATAGCTATGTCTTATGGTCTACACCATTTTCAAGTGTAATTCAAAAGACCCTTTTTAAAATCAAATATTCCATTTGAAATTCAAAAAACAACAATTGAAATTCAAAAATTCCATTTGAAATTCAAAAAATATCAATTGAAATTCAAAAAATATCATTTAAAATTCAAAACTCGTCATTTGAAATTCAAAAGTTTTCATTTGAAATTCAAAAATTATTCCATTTGAAATTCAAAATATTCCATTTGAAATTCAAAAATGTAAACAAACTTATTTAAGAAAAATATATAATATATACATATACAGGGTGGCTGATGAATGACACTACATTAAGAAACTAAAATAACTTTTTGTTTAATTCATGTAAATTACTTTTTCTTTGTTCATTTGACAACCGATACATTTTTATTAAACCTTTTTAACGGGTTTAAAAATAAAAGAATTTAAATGACATGACGATAGCCGGTGACGTATGTGCAAAATTCATTATTCATTACATCCTGCAGAGTTGCAGTAAGAATTGTCTCAATTGTTGTTCGAATACATTGCTTTAAATCATCCATTTTTTTTGATTTGGTTTGTAAACTTCCAGATGAAATAACCCCACAAGAAAAAGATAGGTGCAGTGAGGTCACGAGACTTTGGGGGCCAACGAAATGTCGAGTGTCTAGAAATCACCTTCTTGGGGAACTTTCGCAGCAATTCTGTCTCATAGCAGGACCTGGTTATGTGACAAAGTCGCATCATCCTGTTGAAACCACACAGTGTTGAAAGGGATTCACTTTCGATGCAGTTCTGCAAAGAAAAAGTCCTTTAACAACAGTATTAAGTAGCATGGTAGCAGTATTCATCAGCCACCCTGTATATATCCTTCACCAGCTCAGAAAGCATCTGCATATAATTATCTTTTGAATCTTTTGAATTACTTATGACGAGTTTTGAATTACAAATGACGAGTTTTGAATTTCAAATGATGTCTTTTGAATTACAAAAGACAACTTTTGAATTTCAAATGTTGTCTTTTGAATTACAAATGACGAGTTTTGAATTTCAATTGACATTTTTTGAATTTCGAATGGAATTTTTGAATTTCAACTGGTGTCTTTTGAATTACAATTGAAAAAGGTGTAGTCGCATTAGGTTTTTTACAGTTCTTACAGTTTTATTTCTTCTACTTTGATTCATCCGTTTTTATGAAACTTGAAAGTAGTGTAGATGTATTTTTTAGCGACTGTATGAGTTTGGAACTGGTGAAATGATGGCTTCTTTTTAACGATTTTTTTTCTATTTTATTTTTGCAAAATCGACCTGAATTTCAGTGAAAAATCATCAGAATGATATTTTTTTCAAAATTCCCCGGTGCTAGCAATATGAAATATCTGTTTAAATTTGAATACGACTAAACATCCTTGAATAAATTAATTTAATATAAGCTCTTTATTATTGTCGATGTCGACAACACTCAATGGCGTTGCTTATTTGCTGTGTTTTGGTATTAGAAGTGAATTAATAATAACACTGTCCAACAAATTAATACTTTTTGATTGGAATAGAGTAGCGACCCTCTAATTTGGAAAGGGCATATTGAATAGATATTTTTTCAGAATAATCTTATAGTCCAGCTGGATTGAGTTTCATTTTTGATTAACGTTTAAGTAATTGTCTGAGAGAATTCATTCATTCAATGTCAGAACAATATTGTGAATATAAATACCAAAGTTGTACATAAAATGCATTATGCTTATATAGCAAAATTATACGCCAAATTATTATTCAAAAAATTCTATAGTTAAAATTAGTCCATATTTTATGGAAGATCAATCTTTTGCGACAAAAAATGTTTGTATTTTGATAGAGCACAATAAACAAAAAATACGCATTTTTTCATTTTCTAGAATCGTGAAAATCGGTACTTACATTCCTCTGACAACGTAGACTTGCAATATAAAGGGGTGAGCGGGACAAAAAGGGATAAAAATGGTACCAACTAAACTACCAACTAATGGCTATAATCTTGAATTTTGATATGTATGTTCTTCTGCCCATGTAGAAGCGCAGTAAAATTGGATTTTTCGAAATTTAGTGGGACAAAAATGGACAAAAATTGTACCAACTAAGGTATTGCTGCTATAGTCGTGAAATTTGGTATGTAAATTCCTCTCACCACATATGTAAGTATGTGTATATGCAGATATAGTTACTTACATATGCAACTCAATGAGATGCTTGTAAGATGGCATGTGTACTTTATTACTTGGTGCGATTTTTTAAACGCAAATTCGGCAAGTGAGTTGTGCTTCTCGTTCGTTTGTGAGAATCATCTCCTTATAGAGGCCGGGTTTGATGTTGAAAAGTCGCTGCGAAGCCACTTGAAAAGACTTTTGACATGGTCGAAATCATGATCGTGGTAGTCTGCAGCCAAGTAATAAATGTCACCATGCCATTTGTAAATAAATTTGCATTCTATTAAATATAGATGCAAAATGGTCTTGAAAAATCTTGAAAAAAAAAATATTTCGTTTTCTAAATTGTAAAGGGTTTTCCCCGCTTTTAAACAATAATTTAAAAAATCATGATTTAAAAAACCAAAATATTTTGTGTCGCAACTTATACATTTATCCATTTATCTATCTTCACACATATGAAAAATGTTTCGCTATTTGAATATCTTTGATATATCTCTTTGTGTGAAAGCCAAAAGAATCTCAAAATTTCTATCAGCATCTTGCTGACGCTTGCATACATTCATTGTATGCAAATTTCATATAGTCTAATAGTTGATATGACATACAAATGAATGTATGTATGTCATTGCTAAATTGTCACATTCAAGGCAATCAATGAATTATTTTAAAGTGATATTAATTTAATCAACAAAATAACGAATATTGATATCATGATTTATTAAATTTTAACTAGACAGCCAGCTAGCTATTGCTATTGCTATCGTTGTTGTTGCTACTCTTCCCCATGTAATGGCATAAAAGTATTGAGTAATGAATTGATGGTCTACTAAAGGTCTCTCGTGTTATAAGGGATGTTCACATTGTATGATTTGTTGGGCAAAACTAATATGGACTTTGTCTGACCAAAGTTATAGCACAACCTTTAGACATGTTTGAATCGTCTAGTGTGAACATCCCTATTGACATACTGTGTGTATACTTTTAATGCAATAGTCTGGGTAGTTTAACTGTCAATTGTAATAAAACAAATGACAAACTATCGATTTCCCTCAAAAAGGAAAAGTGGTTAAAACACATTTAGTATGTAAAGTAAAGTAACTAGATATCTATATTAGTCATATACTGAATTAGTATGTAAGCATGTAGTACATTAAAGCGGGTCGCAAAAAAATGTATGGTGTCCGCTCCAAAAATGAAAATGTTTCCAATGTTTTTAAACTCCGATATTGTCTTGACTTTAGCTTCTACATACTTTTATAGAACGGAAATTTATTTACAAATGGCATGGTGACATTTATTACGTGGTTTATTACTGGCAGAAAAATATACTTTTAATAAAAAAACTTATATCACTTTGGTATCTAAAGGAATTGAGATATCACAACTAAATTTTGGGAAGAATGTAGAAAAAATGTATCCCAAAATATTTTTTTTTAATTTTATTTTTACTACAATACCCAAAAGTCTCTACGTGGGAAAAGATGTTCCAAAATTTGGGATTTTTTGCTAAAAGATTTGTCATTTCTTTATTTATACCATTATAATGTTATTATTTATACCATTGGAATGGTCAAAAGAAGGACTTTATAACAGACACTTTCTGTGCTTCATTTCACGTAAAACTAAAAATTAAAAAATTAACTTGTTTTAGAAAAACAAATTTATATCGAAAATTGCGTAAAAATTACAAAAAAATGAGATATAACAACGAAATTTTTGAATAATGTAGAAAAAAGTGTGTCCGAAAATAATAGCTAGTAAGTTGTTGCATTTCTGTACAACTAAATACTGAAACTCCCCAAGCGGGGATGGAAATATGTTCCAAAATTTTGGATTTCTTAATAAAATGTTTGCACATCCCTTATTTATCGCATCGTATTAATACTTTCTGAGTGAAAAGGCAACGTATGGCGTTAAAACAAGTAAGAAGGCGTTAAATTCGGCCGGGCCGGATACTATATACCCTCCAACATTGATTGCATTCCTCAGTATTACCGGCAGAATAGAGGCTGTCGTCTTCACTTATAAGTGAAATAAAATATTATTTGTTAAATATATTGTGATGTTTCTTTGTTACAATTTTGTAATAAAATGAATTAATTAATTTCAAAAGACAGCATTCGCTTATGGGGCGTGTTTACAATTATGTTCTGTATTGCATGGCAGCCCTTGAAAATATGTATCAAAGTAATCCTTCAGAGCAGGCAAAGTATGAATTTCGAAATTCAATTATCTTTCAGGTTCATAATGGAATGTATGCACCTAATTTTAACCGTTTGCTTGGTACCAGTTTTATATCTTTTACCCCACTTTTTATCCCCAAAAGTACGAATTTGGAGAAAGACTTTTGCTTTGTGTGTCTACGAAGCCAGAGAAATTTATAAGTGGAATTTCATGATTCTAGCTGCAGCCATTTGTACAGTTTGTATCCCCTTTTGCTCCGTTTACCCAAAATGTACAACTGTCCAACAATCAGAGAGATGTACACGCCGACCTTTATGATTATCTATCTGGAGCCATTCGGACGGCACCAATTTTATCCCTTTTTTGGCTTAAAAAGTACAAGTATCGAAAGATCGCATTATATTTCGAATCTACGCAACCTGAGCGAAATATACACCGATTTTCATTATTCTAGCTGTTGCTGGTTTTGTTGGTACCAACTTTATCCTCTTTCTCTTTGTTTCCACACAAAAGTAAAAATTTGGAAAATTTCCTTGATTTTGCACATCTATACAGTCATAGGAACGTACATACCTAATTTCGTTATTCTAGCTGCAGCAATTTGGTGAGTACCAATTTTATCCCTTTTACACATTTCCCCAATAAAAAGTACGAATTTTGGAAATAACTTTATTTACGTGTTAGGGGGATATACAAAGGGAGGGATTTCATTATTCTAGCTGCAGTCGTTTTTCGTTGGTACCATTTTTATACCCTCCACCTCCAGGATGGGGGTATACTAACTTTGTCATTCCGTTTTGTAACACCTTGAAATATCGACCTGCGACCATATAAAGTATATATATTCTTGATCGTCAAAAAATTCTAAGACGATCTAGCCATGTCCGTCCGTCCGTCTGTTGAAAGCACGCTAGCATCTAAACGAAAGGAGCTAGAACGTTCAAATTTTCCATAAATGCGTCTTATAGTCGTAGATCGGTTGGGATTGAAATGGGGCGAAATCGTCCCAAAGGGAAAAATTTTTCCCTCACAAGGACTAAAAGTACCCATAATAATCCCTAATATTTTAACGTATTTAAGCATGTTTTTGGAATATTTCTGTTTATATTTGCTTGATATTTGGTATGCACATTCTCCTTATAGCAAAAACGTGCACCATAAAGTGATTATTATTTGTAGGGGGTGAAATGGGGCAAAAAAGGGATAAAAATGGTACATATTAAACGACAACAGCTAGAAACACGAAATTCGGTGTCTACATTCCTCTAATTGAGTAGATACATAATATAAAAGTATTTTTTCCAAATTCGTACTTTTAAGGGGTAAAATAGGAATAGAGGGATAAAAATGGTACCAATCAAACGGCTGTACCTAGAATAATGAAATTCGGTGTATACATTCCTCTGATTGCATAGGCAAGTAAAATACACGGATTTTTCAAAATTCGTACTTTTTGGGGTTAAAATGAAAAAAGGGGATAAAAATAGTACCAATCTAATGACCACAGCTAGAGTCATGAAATTCGGAGTATACATTCCTCTGAGTGTGAAGACACGGAAAATAAACTGATTTTTCGAAATTCGTACTTTTTGGCGTCAAAATAGAAAAAGGGGATAAAAATAGTACCAATCAAATGACCGCAGATAGAGTCATGAAATTCGGAGTATACATTCCTCTGACTGCGAAGAAAATAGACGAATTTTTCGAAATTCGTACTTTCAAGGGATATAATGGTACAGACGGATAAAAATAGTACCAACTAAACGACTACAACTAGAATGATAAAATTCTAATTGCGTAGAAACGTCAAGGGGGTAAAAATGGTACCAACCAAATGGAATCATGGAATTCGGTGTATACATTCCTCTGACTGCATAGAATGCAAAATAAAAAGGTTTTTTTTCCAAATTCGTACTTTTTCTTTTACGGCAAAAATTGGTTGAATCATGAAGTTAGGTTATTTTGCACTATGTACGTCTGATAATGGATTTTCAAAATTTGTACTTTTGAAATTCAAATAGAATAGAAATACAACCAACTGTAGCACCAACTATCTACCAATATTTATGGCTTTGAAAATATTTTTCAAAATATAAATAGAAGAAAAGTTATTTTTTGAATTGACGTATTGGTAGCCTTGTCTTATAAGCGTGGTTTGAAATAATTAAAATATTATATTTATTTATAAAATTAATTTTTCAATATTTGTATTTGTTTTGGTTTGGCTATATTAAAAAAATTATATTTTCCTCTAAAATTACTGCACTTCTACGAAAACAGACAACCTCTGTGGAATGCAATCCATGGTGGAGGGAACTAAACGCCGTTTTTACTTGTTATCCCTCTATTCCCATTTTTCCCCTTAAAAGTACAAAATTGAAAAAACTTCTTTATTTTACGCGTCTACTCAATAAGAGGAATTTACACACCGAATTTCGTATATCTAGCTGATGCCGTTTGGTGGGTACCATTTTTATCCCTTTTTGTCCCATTTCACACCCTGCAAATAAGAATCGCTTTATGGTGCACGTTTACACTTTAAGGGGAATGTGCATACCAAATATCAGACATGTTCAAAAATATGATGCTCTAAAGATCAGGAGTATTTTAAGCCCTTGTGAGGGAAATATGTTTCACTGTGGACCAATTTCGACCACTTGCAATCCCAACCGATCTACAACTATAAGATGTATTCATGTAAAATTTGGACCTCCTTACTGCTTTAGTTTAGATGCTAGCGTGCTATCAACAGTCGAACGGACATGGGTAGATCGTCTTAGAATTTTATGAAGTTCAAGTATATGTATGAGTCATTCCATGTCAAGCGGTACAGTTTTTGACGACGATAGCTGCGATTGTTTTGAAAGTTTGTGTATGTATTCTTCTCATAAGAATTTTGTATACGTATTTTTGAAAAAAATTGAAATTTTTTCACGACTTATGGCCAATTCAACAGTGAAAAACTATTTTTTTCAATCGCCTGTAACTCCTGAAATACTTTACCGATTATAATGTGTTATACCTCGTTGCGAAGGTAATTTCAATTACTTTCAATTACTATTGAAGTGTTGTGTCATAGCAGTGTTAGATTTTAAAAGTTTTGTCAATTTTAATTCTTTTATTTTGATTTTCGAAATGATTACACCAATCCATTCTGTTGAAATTTTAAAGTAGTGTGCTTAGGTCTTTTTTAAGCGACTGTGTGAGTTTGAAAGTGGTGAAATGATGGCTTCTATTTTTTACGATTTTTTTCGATTTATTTTTTACAAAATCAACTAGAATTACAGTGAAAAATCGTCAAAATTATAATTTTTCATTAGTTCATTAACACAAGGTAGAAAAACAATGAAAAATCCAAGAAAAAATTGGTTATGCAAAAATATTTTTTTGCAAATTTTTTCTGATGGTGCAATCTCAAAAAATGATAACGAACGAGGTATAACATATTAAAAACGGTAAAGTCTTTCAGGATTGAATGAACACACCTTTTGAAAAAATTAGTATGTTTTACACTGTTGAAAAAAATTTTCAATTTTTTTTCCAAAAATACGTAGACAATATTTGTATGAGAAGAATACATACACAAACTTTCAAAACAATCGCAGCTATCGTGGTCAAAAACCTCACCGCTTGACATGGAATGACTCATATACTTTGTATGATCTCAGGTCGATATTTCAACGTGCCACAAACGGAATGACAAAGTTAGTATACCCCCATCCTGTGGGGGAGGGTATAATTACAAAACATATATCAACGACAAATTTTTGTTTCGATTTTATGATTCAGTATACATCAATGCATACAAAAAAATTAAGATCTCGGACACAAAATTTGTATAATTTTGACCAGCCTTAATATACATTTGTTTATATATTTAGATATGTATATGACACTATTTAAATAACCTACATTCGTACATACTTATGCACATACATACATGTGAGTATGAATGTATGTTAAGGCATATGTAAAATATCAAGTGACCTGCACAAGTGTCGTAGTGTTGTTATTCTGTTTTTTCTTTTGTTTTTGTGTGTTAGTAGTAGTTGTATTAGTGTAGTGTAGTGTCAACACAGTTCCAGTATGTATAGCACACTAGCTAGCTATACTTATACTACTCTTCTTAGACTGTATTTAAAAATAGCCAAAGGCATGAAGCAATTATTTACTATGAATTAACATTTACTCATGCACAGTGAAAAATATTTTACGGAGGATATATTAAAATTTTTATATAAAAAACAAGTAAAAACGGCGTTAAGTTTGGCCGGGCCGAACTTTATATACCCTCCACCATGGATTGCATTCCACAGAGGCTGTCGATTCTAGAAGAAGTGCAGTAATATTACAGGAAAATATATTTTTTTAATGTAGCCTAGTTAAACCAAATACAAATATTGAAAAAATAATTTTATAAATAAATATAATATTTTTATTATTTCAAACCACGCTTATAAGGCGAGGCTACCAATACGTTTACATATCGAAATAATACTTCAAGTCAATTCACAAAATAAATATTCTGATATTTACATTTTCATAAAGCTTAAATACCATAAATATTGGTAGATAGTGCAAAATAACCTAACTTCATGATTCAAGCATTTTTGCCGTAAAAGTAAAAAGTAAGAATTTGGAACAGAAAAAAGGGTTGGCATCCCCTGGGGTCACCAGCCTCACCTGTAATTGCTGACATCATTATGGAAGAACTGCTGGACGCCACGATGGACAAAATAAAAGAAAAACCAAGAGTACTGACCAAATATGTAGACGACTTATTCGCAATTGTAATGCGTAGTGAAGTAGAAGCCACACTTAACGCATTAAACTCTTTCAACCGACAAATACAATTTACGATGGACAAAGAATTGGACAATTAGACAAGGGAATCTGCTGAAAGTTGACTGGTACCAAAAGCAAACGGCTTCCGGACGTCTAATTAATTTTTAGACGAACAATCATAAATACCGCGACGAATTTTATAAGCAGGGTCCTACAAACCAGTGATGAGGAATTTCACGAAACAAACAAGTGCAAAATTAGAAATATACTGCGTATGAACGACTTTCCCGAAAAATTAATAAATAATCTAATCAAGCGA
Source organism: Polietes domitor (assembly GCA_947397865.1). Taxonomy (NCBI): domain Eukaryota; kingdom Metazoa; phylum Arthropoda; class Insecta; order Diptera; family Muscidae; genus Polietes; species Polietes domitor. Next base: position 9,982,962 of record OX377622.1, on the reverse strand, counting down.
AAGACGGAAGAAAAACTTAACAAAATTTACGAAAGACCAAGCAAACATTCTAATATTTACGACAAGGAAAAATTTGAGTTGGCATACAAAACACACAGGACCGTCAACCAACTATTTAGTAGGACAAAATCAAAAATCAAGAGAGAGGAGAAACCAAACGTCGTGTACAAGATAAAATGCAATGGTGACAAGTCCGACATATGCCAGAAGGTATATGTCGGCACTACGAAAAATAAATTGAAGACCAGACTTTCATCACATAAAACCGAACACAAATCTCTTGACAAACCCATTGAGCAAAAAACTGCCCTTGTAGCCCACTGTACCTTGACGGGACACAAAACAAACTTTAATGACGTCGAAATATTAGCGGAAGAGAATAATTATGCTAAATATAATTGACGTCTCCCCTGGAAACAGGCTTAATTATAAGAGAGACACAGACGGTTGTGCTCAAACATATAGGAACACGGTGGAAAAACATAGACGACAAATTAGACAGTAGTTGACAAAAGCTTGCAGAGAGTGGCAGGAGAATTTTCTATTGTGAAAAACTTTTTTAAAAATGTAAATATAAATATTGTGATATTTTTTGATTGTTAATGCTTGTAACATGTAATTGAATAATATGTGTTTTTTGTACTAGACCCCTGTAGATGACCAACGGAGTTGGTCGAAATATTGGGAAAATAAAAAACAAGAAAATAATAAAATAGTATTTTTTGTTTTATTATTTGAAAAAAACTGACCTCAAGCCGAACAAAAGACAAAACGCAACACATCAAAAGGTCAACCATACATACCACTAACAATTTGGAAAAATCATTTTATTTCAGGGGAATGTATACACCGAATTTCATCATTCTAGCTGCGGCCATTTGGTTGGTACCATTTTTATCCTCTTTTTCCTATTCTACCTCCCTTAGAGTATGATTTTCTAAAATCTCTTTATTTTACGAGTCTACGCAATTAGAGGGATGTACACACCAAATTTCATCATTGTAGCTGTAGTCGTTTAGTTGGCACTATTTTTATCCCTCTGAACCCATTGTATCCTTTGAAAGTACGAAATTGGAAAATTTTTTTATTTTTCGTGTCTACGCCGTCAGAGGAATGTATACTCCGAATTTCATGAATCTAGCTGCGGCCATTTGGTTGGTAATATTGTTATCCCCTTTTTCCATTTTGACCCCAAAAAGTACGAATTTCGAAAAATCCGTTTATTTTACGTGTCTACGCAATCAGAGAAATATATACACCGAATTTCATGACTCTAGCTGCGACCATTTGGTTGGTACTATTTTGATCCCCTTTTCCCATTTGAACCCCAACAAGTAAAAACGGCGTTAAGTTCGGCCGGGCCGAACTTTATATACCCTCCGCCATGGATTGCATTCCACAGAGGTTGTCGGTTTTCGTAGAAGTGCAGTAATATTACAGGAAAATATAATTTTTTTAATATAGCCAAACCAAAACAAATATTGAAAAATTAATTTTATAAATAAATATAATATTTTAATTATTTCAAACCACGCTTATAAGGTAAGTATTGGTAGCATTATCTTATACGTGAATTCAAAAAATAAATATTGTTATATTTATATTTTCAAAAATATTTTCAAAGCCATAAATATTGGTAGATAGTGGGTGCTCAAGTTGGTTGTATTTCTATTCTATTTTAATTCCAAAAGTACAAATTTTAAAAATCCATAATCCAGTGCAAAATAGCCTAACTTCATGATTCAACCAATTTTTGCCGTAAAAGAAAAAGTACGAATTTGGAAAAAAAATTTATTTTGCGTGTCTATGCAGTCAGAGGAATGTATACACCGAATTCCATGATTCCAGCTGCGCCCATTTGGTTGGTACCATTTTTACCCCCTTGACGTTTCTACGCAATTAGAATTGCATCATTCTAGCTGAAGTCGTTTAGTTGGTACTATTTTTATCCCTCTGTACCAATGTATCCCTTGAAAGTACTAATTTCGAAAAATTCGTATAATTTCCGTGTCTACGTAGTCAGAGGAATGTATACTAAGAATTTCATGACTCTGGCTGCGGTCATTTGATTGGTACTATTTTTATCCCCTTTTTCATTTTAACCCCAAAAAGTACGAATTTCGAAAAATCAGTTTATTTTCCGTGTCTACACACTCAGAGGAATGTATACTCCGAATTTCATGACTCTAGCTGCGGTACCAATCTAATTGGTACTATTTTTATCCCCTTTTTTCATTTTAACCCCAAAAAGTACGAATTTTGAAAAATCCGTGTATTTTACTTATCTATGCAATCAGAGGAACGTATACACCGAATTTCATTATACTAGGTACAGCCGTTTGGTTGGTACCATTTTTATCCCTCTATTCCCATTTTACCCCTTAAAAGTACGAATTTGGAAAACATACTTTTATATTATTTATTAGAGGAATGCACACACCGAATTTCGTGTTTATAGCTGTTGTCGTTCAATAAGTACCATTTTTATCCCTTTTTTGCCCCATTTCACCCCCTACAAATAAGAATCACTTTATGGTGCACGTTTTTGCTATGTGGGGAATGCGTATACCAAATATCAAGCAAATATGAACAGTCCAGTATCCAAAAAACATGCTTAAATACCCTTAAATATTAGGGATTATTATGGGTATTTTTAGTCCTTGTGAGGGAAAAATTTTTCCCCTTGGGTCGATTTCGCCCCATTTCAATCCCAACCAATCTACGACTATAAGACGCATTTATGGAAAATTTGAACGTTCTAGCTCCTTTCGTTTAGATGCTAGCGTGCTTTCAACAGACGGACAGACGGACGGACGGACATGGCTAGATCGTCTTAGAATTTTATGACGATCAAGAATATATATACTTTATAGGGTCTCAGGTCGATATTTCAAGGTGTTACAAACGGAATGACAAAGTTAGTACACGCCCATCCTGGAGGTGTCGCGTATAATAAAATCAATTATAGAATTTGGAAGAGTTTCACTCAAAATATAATCTCGATAAGAAACAAGTAAGAAGGCGTTAAGTTCGGCCGGGCCGAATCTTATATACCCTCCACCACAGTGCATTCCACAGTATTACCAGCAGATTAAAGGATGTCGACTTTACATAGAAGTACAGTACCATATTACGAAAATTGTGATATTTTTATGAACATTACTATATTTGTTTACTATTTCAAACTATAATGTATACTTATGCGCACTGTTTAAAATCGACAATCAGTCGCCATTAGAAAGAAGCATTTTCAGATACAGACAAAGTGATAAGAAAAGTATACATTTTAAAGATATCCCCATTCGCCCCATTCTCCGCCCAAATGTACAAATTTCGAAAAAAACCCTTTTTCGAGTATTCATAGTCAGAATGTATACACCGAATTTCATGATTACAACTTCAGCGGTTTGGTAGGTCCCATTTTTATCCCTCTTTCGAAAAATCCCTCTATTTTACGTGTCTATGCAATTAGAGGGATGTACACACCGAATTTCATGATTCTAGCTGTTGTCGTATCATTGGTACAATATTTTATCCCTTTCTGTCCCATTTCGCAAGCTAAAACTTTTATTTTCTTTGTGGTGCTTCCAAGCTACAAGAGGAATGTCCGCAACAAATTTTAACTGTATGAAAATAAGAAATTTAATTAATAAGCCAAGTCTACCAATATTTGTATACTATATATATATAATGGATATAATACTTCAATTCATAAAGTAAATATAAGGGAGCAATCATAAATACCCTAAATATTGGGGGATAGAGAGTGTATTATCAGATACAGTCGTTTGGTTGGTTGTATTTCCATCCTATTTTAATTTCAAAAGTATAAATTTTGAAAATACCTTATCTCTCACGTACGCAGTACAAGACAACTTCATGATTCTACCATTTTTTGACGTAAAAGCAACAAAATAAAGTACGAATTTGGAAAAAAATATTTTACGTGGCTGTGCAGTCAGAGGAATGTATACACCGAATTCCATGATTCTACAAGCGGCCATTTTGTTGGTACCATTTTTATCCCCTTTTTCCAATTTTGCCCCCTCAAGAGTACGACTATCTAAAATCTCTTTATTTTACGTATTTACACAATTAGAGGGATGTACACAGTGAATTTGATCATTCTAGCTGTATTCGTTTAGTTGGTACTATTTTTATCCCCTGTAGCCATTGTATCCCTTGAAAGTACGAATTGGGAAAAAACGTTTTATTTTTCGTGTCTACGCAGTCAGAGGAATGTACACTCCGAATTTCATGATTCTAGCTGCTGTCATTTGGTAGGTACTATTTTTATCCCCTTTTTCCATTTGAACCCCAAAAAGTACGAATTTTGGAAAGTTCTTTTATTTTACGTGTCTACGCAATCAGAGGAATGTATATATCGAATTTCACTATTCTAGGTGCAGCCGTTATGTTGGTACTATTTTTATCCCTTTTGCCCCATTTAACCCCTTTAAAGTACGAATTTAGACGAAATACTTTTATATTATTTATCTACTCCATTAGAGGAATGTACACGCCAAATTTCGTGTTTCTATCTGTTGTCGTTTGAAAGGTACCATTTTTATCCCTTTTTGTCCCATTTCGCCCCCTACAAATAAGAATCACTCTATGGTGGCCTTTTATGCTATAAAGGGAATGCGCATTGCGAATATCAAGTGAATACAAGCTAATATGTTCAAAAAACATGCTGAAATACACAAAATATTAGGGGTATTTTCAGTCCTTGTGAGGGAAAAATTTTTCCCTTTGGGCCGATTTCGTCCACTTTCAATCCCAACCGATCTACAACCATAAGACACATTTAGGAAAAATTTGAACCTCCTAGCTCATTTCGTTCGGCCGCTATCGTGCTTTCAACAGACAGACAGACAGACAGACAGACAGACAGACAGACAGACAGACAGACGGACAGACGGACAGACGGACAGACGGACATGGCTATATCGTCTTAGAATTTTACCACGACCCAGAATATATATACTTTATGGGGTCTCCGATGAATATTTCGAGGTGTTACAAACGGAATGACAAAGTGAATATACCCCCATCCTGGAGGTGGAGGGTATAAAAATCAGACTTATTATATAAAATTTTAAAATTGTTTTTGGTTATTTTTATTATTCAGGACCCTTTGCAAAAAATCTGACGGAATATCGTTCCCTTTTTCCTTCAAGTGTTCATTCAATCTCCATAAGTAACGGTGACTTATTTGAATGGAAATCAGCTGCCATTTTCCCCAGTGTATTTTTATTCTGAACGTTTCTCATTATATGAACTTTTCCCCATTCCCCCTCTCAACCCCCTCATTGGAACTTAAGCAAATGAAATGCCCATGTTTTCATTGAGCCTGTAAGTGGAAGGATGTATTTGGACATTAATGGACATGTACATATATATATACAGTACATATGTCTGTATATGTGAGTATATCATAAATGTCGTTGATGTTGATGCCAACAACTTTGAAAAAAAAAACTGACCAAATATTTGCTCAATGACGAAAGTATTGGATTAATTAATACTCGGATTTCAGTATAAATACTCATACTCAGGAGACACATATCCTGTGTCCCGCGAGTGAATAACCCACTCTCACATCAAAGAGCCGGCACACTTGATTGCCGCCCTTTGATTTATGGGAAATGATTTAACTTTGCTGTGGCCGGAGCGAGGCGATGTTGTCCTTGGAAAATCATGGACATTTTTAATTTAATTTTACATTGAGTTTTTTCGCGGAATCTGAAAATAGGAATACTCTGCGTTTTTTTATTTTTCATTTACGGAGGTATTTGCATGAAGAGTTTTAAAGGGAATTAAGGGTCTGCGCAGTAAATTGAAAATTGCTTTTACACCTTTCAAGGAATTTAATTGGGGAAAATATGCACGTGGAAATAAGGTTGTCAGATGATTTCAAATAAAATTTAAGGTAAATATAATCTTAGGAAAATTTAACATTTTACTAAATAAATAATAATAAATTTGATATTGAAAATCCGCCAAATTTCAGTGTGGTGACTGGAGTCAAAACCTAAAACAGATTTTTGTCAAAACCTAGCAAGTGTCCACCCACCACAGTTTTTATTACATATTCTGTTATTTTATAGTAAATAAATACCTATCAAATGGTGTATAATGAAATAAAATATTGCTCTCAAATCAGTATCAAGTTTCGAAATTTTTCATTTTTGCTAATTTCCACACAAAATCTATCGAAAACGTATCAGGAAATTTCCATATTTGAACTGGAATGATATTTGATATATTGAAATTTCTTCGCTGAAAATGTAAATATCTTCGCCCATTGCTGAAATCCGGGTTCAAAAACCAGATTACTTCCCAATATCTTTACAAAATTGACTTGATTTATTTTGATATGTTGAATTTTCGTTGCTGAATCAGAATCTGCTCTGAAAAGTAACTATTGTGCTCAGTTAAACCGAAAACCGGTTCAACGACAAAACTAATTGTTTAGGGTACAAACCGAAATAATTTTCAATTTTTTAATAATTCATCAGAAACGTACCTCCCGGAAAAAGGACCGATATACACGATTTGAAAATCCGGAAAACCCGGGTTTTACTTTTTATAAATAACTAATTAAAGTCAACCTAATTTTTAAATTCATTTTGTTAATAGTTAATCTCAGAACCAGAAAAAAATTCCTAAAATGCCATTTTGTCAAGAAACCTTGAATTTTAAAACCGGGTTTCGTATTACACTATGTGATAACCAGAAACGTTGGACTTTTTGGATTATTTTTCTGGTAGATATAGTCGAGTAGAACCAGAATCTGTATTTTAAATTTGACAAACATCCCAAAATCTTGAGTTACGGTTAAAAACCTGGTTTTCGCACCTTTGCACACATATAAGCCTGAAACATCTGTCCGTCCGTCTGTCTGTTCATTTATTCTTGTAATCACGATACAGGACGCAATTGTATCCAGAACCAAATGAAACTTTGCACAACGAAGTTTTTCCGGACAAGGACGAACGCTATTTAATTTAAAGAAAATCGGTTCAGATTTAGTTATAGGGTAATTCCAACTGAAAACTACCCAAAAACCATAGGTTTGGATTTTCATCTCCTTCGAATTTGAAGAAATTTGGCGCATACATTTTACTAGTGGTTGCGGGTAATATACCGTTTACCGTAGCTCAAAGTAGTGCGTGGTTTAAGTTTTCAAGTGGTCCAAAGTTGGTTATCTCGGGGGATTTTTGGAAGAGATGGCTTCCTTATCGATATCAAAACTTTGGATCGCGTTATCAGATATGAACGATATTAATATCATCTGAAAGATTTACATCTCAAAAATGTACACCTCCTATGAGGAAAGATTTACACCTCCTCTTTTCTTCTTCCTCTGAATTTGTATGAAAATGTGTCCCTAAATGGGTTAAGAAGTTCTTAAAATTGCAAATGGCGTTCAATACCTCTCCAACGACCCCCTAAAAATATAAATCGAACTAAAAACTTGGAAAATGAAAATTTTTGGGATTGCTGAAATAACGCAATACTTTGGAAAACAGCCGTAATTTTTTAACCTATTGCCCCCCACTCTGAATTTTTGATATTTTGGAGAGAATAATATAAGCTAAAATACAAACCAAAATAAAGAAAATTAAAAATATGTTTTTCAGTAAATGCAATTATTTTTCAGTTTTTGGAGTCCTTGGACCATAAGTACATTAACATTTTCATGCAGATTCGGAAGGAGTAGGTGTAAGTCTTTCAGATGGGATCAATATCGTTAAAATGTGATGACGTGATCCAAAGTTATGATATCGATAAGGAAGCCATATCTTCCAAAAATACCCGATATAGCCAACTTTGGACCACTGTAAAACTTAAGCCACGTACTAAAGGGTGATTTTTTAAGAGCTTGATAACTTTTTTTTTAAAAAAAACGCATAAAATTTGCAAAATCTCATCGGTTCTTTATTTGAAACGTTAGATTGGTCCATGACATTAACTTTTTGAAGATAATTTCATTTAAATGTTGACCGCGGCTGCGTCTGAGGTGGTCCATCCGCTTAGTCCAATTTTGGCGTTTCCACGTTTTTGAGTAACAGAGACCCAATTGGTGCGAACGGCGACGAATCGAAAATTGGTGGTCATCATTAACACTGGCCGATACAGCTGCGATATTTTCTTCAGTTCGCACTCTACGTAAGCGTGTTGGTGGTTTAATGTCCAACAATGTAAATTTGGTGCGAAATTTAGTCACAATAGCCCGAATAGCCGCTTCAGTGGGTCGATTAAACTGACCATAAAATGGAAGCGCGCAATGAACTTTCTTAACAGAGCACGCATTTTGATAATAAAATTCAATAATTTGCAAGCGTTTTTCGTTTGTAAGACGATTCATGATGAAATGTCAAAGCATACTAAGCATCTTTCTCTTTGACACCATGTCTGAAATCCCACGTGATCTGTCAAATACTAATGCATGAAAATCCTAACCTCAAAACCTCTTTATTTTGAGCTAACATAAACAATATATTGCCCGCAAACACTAGTAGAATGTATGTGCCAAATTCCATCACAATCTATGATGGCCGAAATCTATGTTGGGTCGAAATCTTGTGGAATTACCCTATAGCCTTCATACAAATTTCACTCGCGATTTGACTCTTTTCACTCTAGATACCATATATTACAACAGATTTTCTTCAAATTAGGCGAAATATCTCATATTTGTTCTATAAAAAGCCATGGTGCAAATGGGTCAGATCGGTTCAAATTTATATATTGCTCCCACACAAATTTCACTACCGTATTGACTTTTTCCGCCCACGAAACTACGTATTTTCACCGAATTTCTTCAAAGTGAACATAACACGTTGTACTTGAACTGGAAGAACTTATTGTGAAAGTTGGTCACGTCATTCCATGTTTGGATATAGCCACGATACAAATATTCTTCTCGATTTGGCAAATTGGACCAGGTCATATTAGCCTATGATTAGGAAACATACAAAAATTCTTCCCGTTTTCACTTTTTTACTGAATTGAATTGTATTAGGATAGAAAGTGGAGTGTATTATATAGACGGCCCCGCCCGACTTTAGCCTTTCCTTACTTGTTTTTTTTTAATTTAAAAAATTAAAAATTTAAAGTTTTGGTCATTCCAGTTTATATCTCATCATCATCAAAACAGATAAAAATGGTAAAAAAAGAGTGTCGAACATTTTAATAAAAAATCCCCAATTTTAGAACACATTTTCCCTACTTTTGGAATTCGCGTATTTTTTTCTCGAAAAGAAAAATGGGAAATCAAGTATTTTTTATCGTTTTTAACATTTCGACGAATTTTAAATATTTTTACTGCACCTCAATTCGTAAAATTATGAGAGATGTGAACTGAAATGACCAATAGTTGTTCTTTTGGGAAAATTTTGTATTAATAAAAACTTCAACAACTCAGTCAATTGCTAAGGGATTTTTAAAAACAAAGTGGTGTTTTACAAATGTGTTCCTTAAATAAATTAAAATAATGTTCAGAAATATTTTCAAATTTGAAAAATGATTAAGAGATGTTTAAAAAATTTTGTTTGTAGGACAAAAACAAGCAGATTTCTTAAGTTTTTCAAAAAATATTCTATATATCGATGGTAAGCTCCATGTTTTTTCTAAAATCCGATGAGAAAGTAAAAATCCGTTGATAACTCATTAATTTACAGGCTTATAAGTTTGCAAAGGTATGAAACTCCGTTTTTTACCCGTAACTCAAGACTTTGGGAGTTTCTGGGAAATTTCAAATACAGATTCTTGTTCTGTTCTCGACTCGACATCAGACCGAAGTCGAGTTTAGTTATAGTTAATCGCCTAACCCGAGTCTGTCCTGAAAAGCTGGTTATTGTGTCATTTTTCGAGAAACACGGTTTGTTTATCATATGAATTTCATTTGTTATCGCTGAACCTAAATCTGACATACATTTCCAAGAATTTCGATTTTTATTAGCGTTATTTGGCCAAATTTCAAAACGGTTTTTCTAAAAATTTCAAATCGGATTTGCCATATTGTACAGTTTTTAGAGCATTCATTTTTTTATCACTGAACTCGAAGTGTGACATATTTCCAAAAACCGGGTTTTGTAACCGGTATTGGACGGTTTGAACCGAGTTTTTTTGACTAGGTTAGCATTACTTTTTTATCTCTAAACTGGAATCTACCATGAAAATAAATCACATTTCCGAAAACCGGGTTTTTATAACCGGTATTAGCCGGTTCTAATCGGGGTTTCTATTTTTGTTGTTTGGTTTAGCCTTCATTTTTTATCACTGAACTCGAAACTGCCCTAAAAATGTAATACATTTCCAAAAACCCGGTTTTTATAACCGGTTCTGGCCGTTACGAACCGGGTTTTCTCAAAAAAAAATTGATCTTCAACGGCGGATTCATGTTTAAAAATAAAAAATAACGCCAATGAGACTGCAGTATTCAATGAACTATAACATAAATATATTTACTATGAGTTTTGAATGTAATACATTCGAATCTCAGCTATTCGATCAAGTAATTTCTTCTAACGGAGGAATTTATTTATTTACCTTTTCGAGACAGGTGGGAAACTCCGCAAAGATATGATACATTATAATACATTCAAATATTTTGGGATATTATCAAGTTTATCATTCCATTTGTAATGCAAAACTGGATATGAGAAGATTGTTTGTCCATCAAAACGAATGGAGCTTAGAAATTTCAATTGTCAAAATATATCATCTAATGCCATTGCAAATGACCGAAATCTGACCAGGGATAAGATTGTTTCCCTAACAAGGACAAATATACCTTATTTCCAAAATAATAATATTAAAGGATATGTTTTTATGTTTTGTTGAAGAAATGAAATTATTCCCTTCTCGCATTGACGCCGAAACCTTCATCAAAAAAGGAAATATCGAAAAGAAATCACTCACTTGTTTTCTAATTATTTTGTTAATTTTCCAAAGCGACTAATTTCATTAGCATTCATGGCAGCAACCACAAATTGATGATTACCCGCGAGACGAAACCCAGAGGTTCTTGCCACCAACACCTAAACAATTGATATCTCTTCTATTTGGCCAATTTTCTTATTGCTTTCAATTATTGAATATTAATCACAGAGATAATCTCGCCGAGTTAATGAGCTACCAACGAATCGTCCATTTGCAGGAATTCATCATTTAGTCTCAATTAATTATTAATTAAATAAAACGTACCAAGTTGGGCAAGAGGGGGGGGTGTGAATCTTGCCACACCATTTAACTAAATCACAAAAGAGTGTTGTTTAACAAATTACCCACAATATTAGATATTGACGACTGAAGAAGGTGTAAGCAGGAGGAAATTGGCAGGAAGAAACCACAATAATTCAAGTGGAAAAAGTGTGTCCCAATAAATTGAGGTTAATTTTATGCAACAACATTAACATTAACAGTGGCCGTAACAACAGCGACACCGACAATAATAAAGCCAACATTTTATGAGTTTCGGTTGTACTAGTGTTAGTGTATGTATCGGTATGTCTGTATGTATGAGTGTGTTTGTAAGCACCATTGAAATATTCCTTTGAAGGTAATTGGAAGCCATGAATTTACACCAATAAAATCTCGAGCACATTGATATTCATGCAACAACAATTGCCACATTCAAGCGGGCCGACAACACGTGAAGTATCAATAACATCAGCGTAGTCCTTGTAGTCGTTGTACTCGACGAGAGGAGGTCCTTGAACATCCTCTCGCTCTCTCTCACACTCACTCACTCGTGGAAATTAATACTTAAAGTGGTTTCACATTCTCTCGCATTTCACCTTTGATTGCACAAGCCATAAACACAATCTTATCGCTGTTATGGCGCACTCCACTGCTCGAGTTATGGCCAGTATTTGATTAAAGAAAATTTCGGAGAATTTTACTGCGAATTGCAGCCACTAAAATCACATTCTCACATAAAAAATGTCAACGTTGAAGATTTTGTTTAAATAAACCCAGACTTTATGGGAGGTGGGATATTTTGTTGAACCTTAAAATAAAATGATATGTCAAGATTTAATTTTTTAAGCTCAGATATATAATGTGACCCCGAGACAGATACACATCAAAGCGGGGACTGTGCCGGTTATTTACACACAAGTGTTAGTACTCAAAAAAAAAATTATCTTCTAATCCGTTGTTTTGGCTACACATGTTTTTGTGATTTTTGTGGGAATGGCTCATAAAGATAACGTTGAGTTTCTTATTTACGCAATTCAAAATTTTATATATTAACCTCGACTATCAAAATAATGCTTAAGAAGAATTCATATTGTGAATATAAGGCAAAAGTTCTCCAAATTGAGTCTATTTGAAGAAAATCAATTGATAAAAGAAGGTCCCCGGAGAACATGTCAAGTAAATTGCTGGAGAGGAATTTATAAAGACTTCAGTGCGAATTGAAATATGACATCAGAATTTACAAATCACGTTGCTGATATATAATAATAAAAATGTTAAAAAGTCTTGGGGTTATATTGCGCGAGATGAGTTTACTATTGCAGACAATTATTGGACGTTTTTTTTTAACCAATTACCACCCATTTTGAACTTTTGATATCTTTCGGAGCTTAACATATATTATAGCAAATAATTAAAAAATAAAATATATGTTTCTCTGGACATTAAAGGATTTGGGATATTCTTCGCAAAAATGCCGTAGAATATCAACTTTGGACCAATGTAAAACGCAGACCACGTACAGAGAAAGGAACCGATATGGCGCGCGTCGCCGCCGACCATTTTCCTATCAGCCACGCCGCCGCCGATGAATACGGCTGAAAACGGCGCAGCAAAAACTAAAATTATAGGTTAAAGACATTTTGATCTTTTTTAATTAACCATGTAGGTATCCGAAATAACTACCAAATATTACAAGCGGCTTGTTTACATAAACTGCCGTTAAAAAGGCGCAAAAACCACATCAAAAATAATAAATCTAAATATGACACACCAACCATCTATTACTATGATTTTCGCCAATAAGAAATGGATTTGTCGGATTAAGATGAAGAATTGAAAAATGCGGAATGTGCAAAAATCGTAATATCATCCGGACCTGGCGCTGAATATTGGAAATACTTTGGCCATTTTGGAGAAGACCAAACTTAGCAATATGTGCTTGCAAACTGAGAATAGGATTAGGGTGAGATAACTTTAAATAACAGGACTGTTCGATTGGACTTACTAGCTTAATATTTGTATGAAATTTACTCACTTAACAAGAAAGTAGCTTACTACTCTCTTAGTTACCAAGTAAGGTGGTGCCATATGTTTATCTGTGATTTTTATATCCTCCCTCGATCTAGCAATGTTCGTCCATCTATTGGTGTAATCAAATTACTTAGTCCGATCAAATTATTATAGTCCGATCTTAACAAAAATTGACACATGTAAGTTTTGTGGATTATTTAATTTGAAGCAAATCTGTTCAGATCTAGATGTAGCCCCCTTACGAATGTCACTCCCAACTTGACTTTTTTCGCTCTAGAAACCACACACTGTACCCGATTTTCTCTAAATTCTGCACAACATCTTATAATCTAACTAGAAACGCCTATAATAAAATCGGGTAAGATTAGATTGGCTCAGATTTAGATATAGCCCCCATACAGATGTCGCTTACGATTTGACTTTTTCCGCTCTTGAAACCACATATAGTACCCGATTTTCTTCAAATTTGGCTTAACACCAATAATACAACTAGAAACACCTGTGCTGAAAATGGGTAATATCGGTTCAGATTTAGATATAACCCCCATACAAATGTTGCTCCTGATTTGTCTTTTTCCAATCTGGAACCACATATTGTACCCGATTTTCTTTAAATTAGGCACAACATCTTATACTCCAACTAAAAACTTCTATTGTGAAAGTGTGTAAAATACAAATTTTGTCCCAATTTTGGCCAAACTTTATATATTTTATTTCACCTATAAAAAATCATGGGGAAAGCGGTTCACATTGTTCCAGTTAACATTTTTTATCAAACACATACATTTACATTCCTTACTTGTTTTAAATAATCCATTGGTTTTATTAAAAACAAGTAAGGAAAGGAAAAATGTTGCCTCCTTATCAAGTCCCTTAATTGTAAGCTGGGAAAATCAAACAGGCCTAATATTTTCATACATACATGTCATACAGTAAAGGGCTAAGAAAGGGTAAATTCGGCCTGGTCTGACTGTATAATACCCCACTCTATATTAAATAATCAATGTAGAATTCATTGCGACGATTTTAGCGATCCAATTGTGAAAAAATTATAAAATAGAACGCATGTGATATATCACAATCATTTAAGCTCTAGAACGAATGTATTAACCCCATATTAATACATAGGCAAATGTTTAATTGTCGAAATTCAATGATAATTAGAATTTTATTACACCGCCATCGAGCCGCCGCCGCCGACGACGATTTTAGCTCGGCTCCTTTCGCTGACCATGTACTACATGTATTTATATGCAAAAAATTCAATAATAACAAGTAAAAACGGCGTTAAGTTCGGCCGGGCAGATCTTTATATACCCTCCACCATGGACTGCATTCCACAGATGCTGTCGATTTTCGTAGAAGTGCAGTAATATTACAGGAAAATATAAAAAACAAATACAAATATTAACAAAATAATTTTATAAATAAATATAATAAACCACGCTTATAAGGCAAGGTTACCAATACGTTTATACTATATAAAGGGTGATTTTTTAGCTATTATCTTTTTGGCAACACTGATTTAAACAGCTGACGCACGTTTCGTGTTTTGTTTCACAGTCAAACATCTTCAGTTTGGTCAATAATTTAACCATGAATCGTCTTACAATCGAACAACGCTTGCAAATTATTGAATTTTATTATCAAAATGCGTGCTCTGTTAAGAAAGTTCATCGCGCGCTTCCATTTTATGGTCAGTTTAATCGACCCACTGAAGCGGCTATTCGGGCTATTGTGACTAAATTTCGCACCAAATTTACATTGTTGGACATTAAACCACCAACACGCTTACGTAGAGTGCGAACTGAAGAAAATATCGCAGCTGTATCGGCCAGTGTTAATGATGACCATCAATTATCGATTCGTCACCGTTCGCAGCAATTGGGCCTCTGTTACTCAACAACGTGGAAAATTTTGCGGAAAAATTGGAAAATTGGACCATTTGAGGAGCAGTCATGGTCAACATTGTATAACATTATAAATTATATGGACCGTACTATCGTTTCAAATAAAGATTTCATGCATTTTTTCAGAATTTTATGTGCTTTTTTTTGAAAAACTCTCCTATAGCTTTTAAAAAATCACCCTTTAGTTGGTGCATATGTGGAAAATTTGAACTCCTTAACTCATTTCGTTCCAAAGTATACCTGATCGAGCCGAGTAATGCCTTAAATTTAAGGGAATTATCAGTGCTACAAATGTATCTTTCTCGTGGAAATAGGTTGTTAAAGAAAAAAATAACTAAAAGTTTTATTAAAATTACAATAATAGTCAGAGGTCCCTTATTATTTTTGAAGTGATTTTTTAAGAGCTTGATAACTTTTTTAAAAAAAAAAACGCATAAAATTTGCAAAATCTCATCGGTTCTTTATTTGAAACGTTAGATTGGTCCATGACATTTACTTTTTGAAGATAATTTCATTTAAATGTTGACCGCGGCTGCGTCTTAGGTGGTCCATTCGGAAAGTCCAATTTTGGGCAACTTTTTCGAGCATTTCGGCCGGAATAGCCCGAATTTCTTCGGAAATGTTGTCTTCCAAAGCTGGAATAGTTGCTGGCTTATTTCTGTAGACTTTAGACTTGACGTAGCCCCACAAAAAATAGTCTAAAGGCGTCAAATCGCATGATCTTGGTTCTCCGAAGTTTTCCCTCAAAATGGCCATAGAATCGCGAGCTGTGTGGCATGTAGCGCCATCTTGTTGAAACCACATGTCAACCAAGTTCAGTTCTTCCATTTTTGGCAACAAAAAGTTTGTTAGCATCGAACGATAGCGATCGCCATTCACCGTAACGTTGCGTCCAACAGCATCTTTGAAAAAATACGGTCCAATGATTCCACCAGCGTACAAACCACACCAAACAGTGCATTTTTCGGGATGCATGGGCAGTTCTTGAACGGCTTCTGGTTGCTCTTCACTCCAAATGCGGCAATTTTGTTTATTTACGTAGCCATTCAACCAGAAATGAGCCTCATCGCTGAACAAAATTTGTCGATAAAAAATTTCGAACCGAACACTGATTTTGGTAATAAAATTCAATGATTTGCAAGCGTTGCTCGTTAGTAAGTCTATTCATGATGAAATGTCAAAGCATACTGAGCATCTTTCTCTTTGACACCATGTCTGAAATCCCACGTGATCTGTCAAATACTAATGCATGAAAATCCTAACCTCAAAAAAATCACTCTTTATAAGCCCGATCAAGGCTACTAATACCTTAAATTTAAGTTAAGAGGGCTACAAATATTACAAATGTCTCTTTCACCAGTGCTTTAGTAGTGTCGCTCAAAAAATTAAAAAAACTAGTTTTTTTCGAAAAAATCGTTTTTTTTTTTCTTTTGACGATTTACCGAGTTTTCTTTTGACGATTTTATCACAAAAATAAAAATATAGATATCTGAAAAATATAGATATAAAAGCAAAGCATTCCACCACTTTTTTTAACAACACATTTTTGAAAATCAAAAACTGTGTACAATCAACACACCCCCTAATATGTAGTTAATTGGTATCTTTAGTTTAGAGAATGATGAACTCATCCCCCCAACAATTTTTCAAAAATTGTTTTAAATACTCATTCGCACCCTATGATACCGGTATAAGTGTCACATTAAAAAGGACAATACGTTCAAAAACATTTCAAATTTCACGACTCTATCTACATTAGTTGAACATTAACAATCATTTCAAATTTCCCCCTTGGTTTATTTAATTTATTCATGTTTTACTTTTACTTTTTAAGAGGGAACAATTGCAATTTTTGTTCATGCTAAACTAATACTGATGGAAGGACTCAATTTG
The DNA here is from genome assembly GCA_947397865.1 of Polietes domitor. NCBI lineage: Eukaryota > Metazoa > Arthropoda > Insecta > Diptera > Muscidae > Polietes > Polietes domitor. Next base: position 9,965,914 of record OX377622.1, on the reverse strand, counting down.
AAGTATTTTTAGCAGATATTCTCATCTTTAATCTAAAATGCTTGCCGGTATCATAGGTTGCGAATCAGTATTTAAAATAATTTTTGAAAAATTGTATCCTTTGGAACTTTGTAAGGCATTTGTGTGGCAACATGATTATGAAATGATAAACTAAAAAAGCCATTTAATTTTCTTGTAAATTTTTCCGAAAAACTTTTGTGTAGTTCGTTTTTAAGGCCACTATAAACATCGGAGGCAAATTATTTAAAATAATCTCAGTTTTGAAATGAAATGTGGATGAAGTCCGAAATACTTTCAAACAAAATTCCCATTTGCGTATACTTATGTCCGGACAGCAATTGACAACCATAATCCAGTAGACAATTAAATTCACGGCTTTTCACTTTACAGACAATAATTAACAAAAAAAAAAACAAATTACACAATCTCTCCTTCGGGCTGTAAAGGCCCAGTGAAGGTCACGCTGCCCTCGCCACAACAGAAACAAACAAAAACAAAACAATTAGTTTCAATTATTCTGTTAAAAGTTTGTGACACAAACTAATGTCTTGTCCAGACCTTCATTAAAAGTTTCGCAGTTATTATATAAGTACGACGAGTATAACCAACGGTCGGCAGCACTTCCTGCTGCACACTCCGAATGAACCTTAAATGGCGTTTCCAAATTTAGTTTTAAATTCAACTAAAGACTAAAGTTAATATTTTTGATTTTGGAGAAAAACTTATAATGAAAAATTATCTCTTTCCCCTCGAAAATATGTAGAGGTACAACAGAACTAACTAACAACAATAAATTTACAATATTCCTGGTAAGAAAAGAAATTGTAGGAAAATGTTGCTTAAACGTAAAAAGGAAAAATACCCAGTAACAGTCTTGCACGCACAAACTCCCTCCCCTCACTCCGACTCCGAATAAAACGTATCGGACATTCCAGGCCGTGTGGTCTGTATTTGTGGGTGTATGCATGTGTGTGCCGTGTCTGAGCCGGTTCATTACTTATTCATGCCGCGGAGAATTGCCGTGTATCGATAGCCTGTTATTTCATCAACCTGGTAAGTCAGGAAATCAAATCAATTCGATTTGATCTCTCTGACCCCTATCCCCCATTCCAGACCAGCCCAGCCCATACTATGCCCTGGCATGTCATGTCATTCCTCCATCACATATCCTGTGCAGGAATTCCATGTTCACATGTACATTAGACTGGGTCACGAGAATAAATTGCAGCGGTAACCAACCAGAAATGAAGATTGGATTGTTTAATGATGATCTGCAAAATATTTTGTCACTGGGTCCAGCAATCTGTGTGCTAAACGCTCCTGAAAACACCTCTAAAATCATGTTTTTCTCGTGTAGTTTTTTTATGTTGCATTTTTGCCCAATTTTTCTTCTGAATTAATAGACACTTGGAAGCGCATTTAATAAAATTTTTTATTCTTCTCTTAGAATAACTAATTGGTAGAATTATTGGAAGTTTATATTGATTGTTTGCGTGTTTTCAAAGTGACAGCTAAAAACTCACATTTCTTAGAAACATTTTGTAAGAGGTGTAATGAAAAATAAATAGGAGGAATCAATGCCTTTCGAATGATGCCTAAATGATGAATAGCGGACGAAAAATGACGTCACTGACTGCATTTTTGTGAAATAATTTAATACAGGCGATGGTTTTCACAGTCAATATGTTCAAACACTTTTTACCAAAATGAGCGCTGTGGCGTCAATTTCATTACGATGTTCATCATTTAGCCATCATTAGAGAGATATTGACTGCAGCTATTTATTTTTTGTAAAATACTACCACTAAAGTAAAGGGTGATTTTTTAAGAGCTTGATAACTTTTTTTAAAAAAAAAACGCATAAAATTTGCAAAATCTCATCGGTTCTTTATTTGAAACGTTAGATTGGTCCATGACATTTACTTTTTGAAGATAATTTCATTTAAATGTTGACCGCGGCTGCGTCTTAGGTGGTCCATTCGGAAAGTCCAATTTTGGCATTTCCACGTTTTTGAGTAACAGAGGCCCAATTGCTGCGAACGGCGACGAATCGATAATTGATGGTCATCATTAACACTGGCCGATACAGCTGCGATATTTTCTTCAGTTCGCACTCTACGTAAGCGTGTTGGTGGTTTAATGTCCAATAATGTAAATTTGGTACGAAATTTAGTCACAATAGCCCGAATAGCCGCTTCAGTGCGTCGATCAAACTGACCATAAAATGGAAGCGCGCGATGAACTTTCTTAACAGAGCACGCATTTTGATAATAAAATTCAATGATTTGCAAGCGTTGCTCGTTAGTAAGTCTATTCATGATGAAATGTCAAAGCATACTGAGCATCTTTCTCTTTGACACCATGTCTGAAATCCCACGTGATCTGTCAAATACTAATGCATGAAAATCCTAACCTCAAAAAAATCACTCTTTACTACTAAAGTTTTCAGTAGTCACTGTGAAAATCCACAAAAAATTACTATAAATATCCAATAATTCGACCAATAAGTTGCTCTAAAGCAAAAATCAAAATTTATATTTAAAGTGCTTACAAGGTTCTATTAACTCAGAAAAAAAATTGGGAAAAATGTAACATAAAAAAATTACAACGGAAAACATCATTTTTAGGGTTATTTTCAGGAGCGTTTAGCTCACAGATGGCTCTCGGATCTAGGAACGTAATATTTTGCAAATCCTCATTAAACAATCCCAACTTTATTTCCGTGGGGTGACTAGAACTTGTTTTTCTATTTTTATGGACGGCGACCCAGCCTAATGTACATGCTGTTCTCTGCTGGTTTGTTTGTTTTCTTCTTCATGTTATCCTTGTGTGTGTCGGCATTAGGAGATGAAGGCCGTTGGACAGTCCTGTGTGTGTGTGCGTTGCCGGCACTAATGCGGCTTTACTTCATGAATCTGTCCACATTCCATTCATTTCCAGATACCTTCATAGATTATTGATTTAATTTGGATAAGAAATTTATGCTTTTTTGTGGTTTCCTTTTCTTGTGTTCTCTCCCCCCCCATTTGTAGCGTCGTTCACGTTTGGTTTTGTTCTGTTTTTTTGGGTGGTATTAGCTAATTTTGCAATTTGATAAACTTCCACAGTGTTTGCTTGTATAACTAAGCTACAAGAAAGACACAAATTGTCCGGGTCCTAAAATGTAATTTTTGTGTAGAATGTTACATAAACTCAATACTATAAAAATGTGGGATTTTTATATTTTTATTAAAATTCCAATTTTCGTCGAGATACCTTCAATGTTTGTATCGTATGCAAGAGCTAAAAAATATGATAAATTCCCTTAACTACACTATGAGAAACAATTGGAATTGGAAACTTGAAACATGAAAACTATAAATTACTGATAAACTACATTTATTTGGAAAATAGAGATCCCATGAGAAAAAAATTATTAAAATCGAAAATCGAATCGAATAACGTTTAACAAAATAAATAAAAAAATTTTAATTGTCAAAAAATAAATTTTTGAATTAAATTCATTTTTATAAATTCATAAATTCATTTCGCGCGTCAAAATATCAGAACTATGTCAGAAATTATGGAATTTTGTTTCTTTTTAAATATGTATTTTATTTATTTAAAGGCTTTCGAAGAAAAAACAAGAAAAAACGTTAAGTTCGGTCGGGCCGAACTTTATTTACCCTCCACCATGGATTGCATTCCACAGAGGTTATCGGTTTTCGTAGAAGTGCAGTTATATTACAGGAAAATATAAATTTAATATAGCCAAACCAAAAACAAATACAAATATTGAAAAAAAAAAATAATTTTATAAATAAATATAATATTTTAATTATTTCAAATCAAAAAAATAAATATTCTTATATTTATATTTAAAAAAGCTTAAATACCATAAATATTGGTAGATAGTGGGTGCTACAGTTGGTTGTATTTCCATTCTCTTTTAATTCCAAAATTACAAATTTTGAAAATCCATTATCAGACGTACATAGTGCAAAATAACATAACTTCATGATTGAACCAATTTTGCCGTAAAAGAAAAATTACGAATTTGAAAAAAAAAATTATTTTGCGTGTCTATGCAGTCAGATGAATGTATACACCGAATTCCATGACTCCAGCTGCGCCCATTTGGTTGGTACCATTTTTACCCCCTTGACGTTTCTACGCAATTCGAATTTCATCATTCTAGCTGTAGTCGTTTAGTTGGTACCATTTTTATCCCTCCGTACCCATTGTATCCCTTGAGAGTACGAATTTGGAAAAAAACCTTTAATTTTTCATGTCTACGTAGTCAAAGGAATTTATAGTCCGAATTTCATTTCTCCAGCTGCGGTCATTTGGTTGGTACTATTTCTATCCCCTTTTTCTATTTTGACCCCAAAAAGTACGAATTTCGAAAAATCAGTTTATTTTCTGTGTCTACGCAGTCAGAGGAATGTATACTCCGAATTACATGACTCTAGCTGCGGTCATTTGATTGGTACTATTTTTATCCCCTTTTTTCATTTAACCCCAAAAAGTACACATTTTGAAAAATCCGTGTATTTTACTTGAATTTGATTATTCGGGATTAGGGATTATTATGGGTATTTTTAGTCCTTGTGAGGGAAAATTTTTTCCCTCTGGGCCGATTTCGTCCCGTTTCAATCCCAACCGATCTACGACTATAAGACGCATTTATGGAAAATTTGAACGTTCTAGCTCCTTTCGTTTAGATGCTAGCGTGCTTTCAACGGAATGACAAAGTTAGTATACCCCCATCCTGGAGGTGGAGGGTATAAAAAGTTGTGTTGGTCCAAAGTCATATAGTTTTTCAAAAGGGGTACTATTTTAAATATTTATTATAAACACATTATGGCACAGACAGTGCCACAATAAAGGTAGGAAACCGAAATTTATAATACAAATTGAATACAAAAGCTCTTAAAATACATCAGAGAAGCAGTTCGACAATTTTGAAGAAGAAGTTAATTTTTTAAAATTTTCAAAATCCGCAATAAAGTGAAAATATGTAGAAGGAGAAAAAAATATTTTTTTTTGCGAATTATTAATATTATTATGTAAAAATATTAAAAAGTTCTCTAAAGCTCCCTATCTTGCTTCCACCAACGCAATAAATGTATACATTTATAAGGAGGTGCACGAAAAAGCGTCCAATGTAATATCACCAAAAATCATATGAAAAATTACCCAAAAATTGGGTCTTTATTCATAATTTATAGGCAATATTTCATATGTGAAGTATAGCCCATTGGGTGAAATTTCATAAAATCAAATATGAAACATGAGTCTCTTAGGCGAGTTTTCATAAATGGAGCCCAAAAAACCTGCTGGATTTGGACATACCTCAGAGGAGAAAATCTTTAAGGCCGAACGAAGGCCGCCAAAAATGTAAATCGTTACTCTGCGTAGCGGGATTTGGACATACCCATTTTTGGTGATTTTTCATTTTTAAAATTACGCAAAATTTTGGCCGATTTTTCATGTGAAAATGACCCATTTTTTGTATATTTATTTTTTGGGTGATTTTTCATTTATTTTTGGAGGTAGTTTCATTTTCGGTTTTGGATTTTTTTATTTTTTTTGACTATTTTTCATTTATTTTTTTGTTGATTTTTCATGCCGCCTTTATCAGGGACAAGCCCCGTTTGTTGGATAAAATAAAAAATAAAAATTTTGCCAAATGCATCCCTTGCAAACTGTAACTGCCATATATTGTTCGTTTAACCGATAATAAAAATGTTAAGTTAATTTTTTAAATTTATGTGTCTTCTTTTGGTTGCAGCGACTGATTATAGCTTTATTTGTCATTTACGGATAGTTAAGCATTTTGAAGCCATTGCCTCAAGCAAGCGGTGCAAACAAAATAGGGTTGCTTTACAATTTTTGCATATTCTTTACTGTTGTCACAAAATGATGTCAATTTTCTAACAAAATAATTATCATATAATTATATTATAATAATTATTTTCAGTTCGAAGTTTACTTCTTTTAACACATCGCATAATTTCTGTAGCTCGTAACAAAAACATGACCAATGTTCGTGCTGAGCCTTCCTGTAGGATTTTTTATTTGTTTTCATTCTAAACATCTGTCGCCGGTTTTCACAGAAAACATTTCTTTTTTTTTTTTGAGGCTAACAAAGGAAATTTCTGAGAATTATCGTCCATTTTATCAATTTGTGTAACTTCAAAATGACCACGGAAACATAAGATATACTTTATGGGGTTTGCTATGATGCAAAGAAAACCCAAGGACTCGTTATCCTTGTCCTCTTTACACAACTTTCGCTATTAAAGCTGAAAAATGACTATATTTTTTAAACTTTGCGATACAAGGAATTTTTCCAAATTTTGTTTCCTTAAAAACAGTAGCAAAATGCACCTGATTTAGGGCCTAAATGGCTTCCTCTACTCTCAACATCTCCTTTGGTTAAAGGTAAATTTGTGTTTGTAGATGGAAAGTTAATTTTGGCATTAATTTCTATAGGAACAAATATGTTGCCATGAATATTTGACTAATATTTTGCATAACATTTGACCATATTAAAGGCATACAGTATATCTTAGGGTGGAGGAAATATTGTAAATAAATGTCTTAGTACAAATTTGTGCTACTTTCTCAGTAGTGCGGTAAGAGTAAGATGAAGTATCAGTCGCTAACTAACCTCTCCTTTCCGTGTCCCTTTCCTTATGCACTACATCCATGCTAATGTTGCAGTAGGTGTGAATAGACCATTCAACCCCCCCCCCCCCCCCCCAAAATAGCAATAAATAATAATAACGCATATTAGAACATTTGTATGCATTGCCTTTGGTATGTTCCACATTTATTGTTCTCTTCATGGAGTTTAATTGTCTGGAACCACGTTGATTTTTGCCAATATAAAAATGGAAATATATGTATGTCCTACGAAAAAGGTCACACAAAATATCATAAACTCACAACAACATACGTCTGTTTGTACATAAATGTCCGAACATTAGACCGGTCCAAAGTTGGTTGAAAAGCTAATGCCAAGAAGCTTGAAATTTGGAATAATTTAAAAATATTCAGAATTCAACTCAAGAAAAACTGTTAATTTATGAAATTGGAAAATTTTCTGTGTTCCAAATATTGGAATAAAATATGTTCCAAAATTTGGGATATGGGAAAAATAAATCCCAAAAAATGTGAAATATGTTCCAAAATGGGGAAAATTAAATTCCGAAAAATAAGTTTTTTTTTAGAAAAATATATCAAAAAAATGCTACCAAATTCCTGCATGTTATTTCCAAAAAATACTCAAATTCGCAAAGTGGGGAAAATATGTTCCAACATTTGGATTCGAAAAATAAAAAATGGTAATGTTTTAGAAAAAAATTATCCAAAAATAATGGCTAACAAGTTTTTGCATGTCATTTCCAACAAAATACCCAAATTCTCAAAATAAGGAAAATATATTCTAAAATTTGGAAAAATAAATCCCAAAAAAAAATAATAATCTGTTCCAAAATGGGAAAATTAAATTCCGAAAAATGTGACTTTTTTAGAAAAAATATATCTAACAAATGGTACCAAATTCCTGTTTTAGAAAAAAATTATCCGAAAATAATAGCTTACAAGTTGTTGCATGTTATTTCCAACAAAATACCCAAAAATAAATCCCAAAAAATGTGATTTTTTTAGAAAAAATATAACAAGTTTTTAAATGTTATTTCCAAACAAAATACCCATATTCCCAAAGTGGGGAAAATATGTTCCAAAATTTGGAAAATTTGGGAAATAAATCTCAATAAAAGTGACTTTTTAGAAATGTAATTTTCTGAGAAAAATATATCCGAAAATGGGAAAAATAAATTCCAAAGAAATTGTGCTTTTTAGAAAAAATAAATTCGATAATAATGGATAACAAGTTTTTAAATTTCTTTCCAACAAAATACCCAAATTCCAAAATTTGTAAAATGGGAAAAATAAATACCAACAAAAATGTTAATTTTTTTTAAATAGATGATTTTTTAGAAAAAATACAAATTTATATTTGCATTTTATTTCCAACAAAATATCCAAATTCCCAAAGTGGGGAAAATATGTTCCAAAATTTGGAAAATTTGGGAAATAAATCTCAATAAAAGTGATTTTTTAGAAATGTAATTTTCGAAGAAAAATATATCCGAAAATGGGAAAACTAAATTCCAAAGAAATTGTGTTTTTTAGAAAAAATAAATTCGAAAATAATGGATAACAAGTTATTGCATTTAAATTCCCCGACATATTCAAATGCCCCAAGTGGGAAAAATATGTTCCAAAATTTGAAAAATGGGAAATATAAATCCCACGAAGTGTGTTTTTAGAAAAAATATATCCAAAAATAATAATAACAAGTTTTTACATTTCTTTCCAACAAAATACCCAAATCCAAAAATTTGGAAAATGGGAAAAATAAATCCCAACAAAAATGTGATGTTTTTTAGAAAAAACTAGATGCTTTTTTAGAAAAAATACAAATATATCGAGCCCTTAGCGCGGAATTATCGTAAGCGACATTTTCTGAAAATATTTTTTATTGTTGAATTTAAAATTTTATGGGCTGATACATAAATAAAAATTGTCAAAATGTCAAATTTGTTAACGTTTATATAAAAAAATGGGGCTAAGATTTTATCGTAAGTCGCTGCTCACATTTTCAAAGAAAGCAATTTTATCGCAAGCGACAGTTTATGAATTTAGGCAAAAACTGTCAGATAATGTAAGAGATATTTATAAATGTTTTAGATAGGTCTATCAATATATTGATGCAATAATAAGTGTATTTTTATACCCTCGACCATAGAATGAAGTGTTCGTCTGTTGGTTGAAAGTACGATAGGTTACGAACGAACTAAGCTAAGAGGTTCGAAGTTCCCAGATATTTGTTTTATATATTTTTTATCGATCCAGAAGAAAAAAGTTTATCCACAGGAACTGAAAGTAGCTCTAAATTATTGTCTTTTTGGAGAACACAAAGCCTTTTTGTATGATTTGTGCCTTATATACAAAAATTTAATATACATCGTGGAATATTCGCATATTAAGCCAAATACTATATACATTGTTTTTGGTATTATATCCCTACTATTGTGGGTAAACGTTAACATTTATTTTATTCAAATAGTGGCAAATTTGACAAAGAAACATAATATTTAGCTTAATATAGTGATGCAAATTGGCATATTGCCCACAATTCTATAGAGTTAAAGAGTAAACAAGTAAACGGGCCGAACTTTATATACGCTCCACCATGGAATGCATTCCACAGAGGCTTTCGATTTTCGTAGAAATGGAGTAATATTACAGGAAAATATATTTTTTTAATATAGCCAACCCAAAACAAATAAAAAATATAGAAAAAAAAATTTTATAAATAAATATAATATTTTTATTATTTCAAACCACGCTTATAAGGCAAGGCTACCAATACGTTTACACTATATAAACCTTAAAATACCATACCTTACATACCATAAATATTAATAGTGGATGCTACAGTTGCTTGTATTTCCATTATATTTTAATTCCAAATGTACAAATTATGAAAATTTATTATTTCACGTACATAGTGCAAAATAACTCCATGATTCGACCAATTTTTGACGTACAAGTAAAAAGTTTAAATTTTGACAAATCTTTTTATTTTACGTGTCTATCAGCAATGTATACACCGAATTCCATGATTCTAGCATAGGCCATTTGGTTGGTACCATTTTTATCCCCCTTTACGTATTTTACCCCCTTAAGAGTATGTATACACCGAATTTCATTATTCTAGATGCTGTGGGTTGGTTGGTACCATTTTTATCCCTCTATTTCCATTTTACCCCTTAAAAGTACGAATTTGGAAAAATATTTATATTATGTGTCTACTCAATTAAATGAATGTACACAGCGAATTTCGTGTTTATATCTGTCGTCGTTTGATAGGTATCATTTTTCTCCCTTTTTGTCCCAATTCACCCCCTACGAATAAGAATCATTTTATGGTCCACTTTTTGTAATAGGTGGAATGCGCATATCAAATTTGGACGTCCTAGCTCCTTTCGTTTAGATAGGAATTCAAATGTGTCCAAAATAGTTTTTTAACGATTTGAATTACTTTTCTGTTCATTTTCCCTTTATAAAAGTAGTTATCTATTTTATTATGTTGTTTCAATATTTTTTTATAATAAAAAGTGTGTTTTTACTAAAATTTCGAGGTTTAATCAAAAAAAAAACTTATATCGTAAGCGCCTTAGTTTTTTCAGTATTTGTAGTCGCAAGTACAATATTTGTATCGCAAGCGCCAAAAGTACCGTATGATGTAAACCAATGAAAAATTTTTAATAATAATTCGTTGGGTACGGCGGAATTAAAACATTTTGCATTAAAGCGTATTTCATTTTATGCAAATATTTCAAAATAATCAATAAAAACCTTCTCCTGTAAAATATGTGTTTTGGCGCTTGCGATCATTCCGCGCTAAGGGCTCGATATATTTGCATTTTATTTCCAACAAAATATAAAAAATATATCCCAAAGTGCGGAAAATATGTTCCAAAATTTGGAAATTGGAAAATGAATCCAAAAAAATGTGTTTTTTAGAAATAATATGTCGACAATACTCTAATTCCCATAGTGGGGAAATATGTTCTAAAATTTGGAAAAACGGGAAGAAATCCCAAAAAAATTGATTTTTAGGAATAATATGGCTAAGGTTTTTCATGTTATTTCCGAAAGAATACACAAATTCCGAAAGTGGGGAAAATATGTTTCAAAATTTGGAAAATAGAAAAAAAATCCCAAAAAATGTGATTGTTTAGAAAAAATATATTCGAAAATGTTGACTAACAAGTCTTCCATGTTATTTCCAACAAAATATCAAAATTCCCAAAATGGGGAAAATCTGTTCCAAAATATGGAAAATGGGAAAACAAATTCCAAATTTTTTTGGATTTTTAGAAAAATTATATCCCAAAATAGCGACTAAGAAATTTTTGCATGTTATCTACAAGAAAATATCCAAATTCCCAGAATGGTGAAAATATTTTCCAAAAAATGGGAAAATTAATACACAAAATAAATTAGATTTTTTTAAAATATATACATCCAAAAATAATGTTTAACAAGTTTGTGCATGTCATTTCCAGCAAAATACCCAAATTCCCAAAATGGGGAAAATATGTTCCAAAATTTGGAAAATGGGAAAAAATCACAAAAAATTTACTTTTTTTGAAAAAATATATCTGAATAAAATGGATAACAAGTTTTTACATGATATTACCAACAAAATACCCAAAAACCTAAAGTGGCAAAAATATGTTCCAAAATTTAAAAAATGGGAAAATCAATCCAAAAATGTGATTTTTTAAAAAAATATATTCAAAAATAATGTTTAACAAGTTTTTGCATCTCTTTCCAACAAAGTAACCAAATTCCCAAAGTGGGCAAAATCTGTTCCAAAATTAGAAAAATGGGAAAAATAAATCCGAAAAACATTGTGAATTTTTTTAGAAAAAATATATACGAAAATAATGGCTAACAATTTCTTGCATGTTATATCCAAAAAAATCCCAAAGGGGAAAATAAATCCTAAAAAATTTGTGATTTTTTTTTTAAATTATATCCGAAAATAATGGCTACCAAGTTTCTGCATGTTTTTTTCAACAAAATACCTAAATTCCCAAAATGGGGAAAATATGTTCCAAAATTTAGAAAATGGGAAAAATAAATCCCAAAAAATTTACTTTTTTTGAAAAAATATATTTCCAACAAAATATCCAAAGTGGCGAAAATATGTTCCAAAATTTAAAAAATGGGAAAATTAATCCAAAAATGTGATAAAAAATATATCGAAAAAAATTGTTTAACAACTTTCCAACAAAGTAACCAAATTCCCAAAGTGGGGAAAATCTGTTCCAAAATTAGGAAATATTTGTGATTCTTTTTAGAAAGAATATATCCGAAAATAATGGCTAACAATTTCTTGCATGTTATTTCCAAAAAAAATCCCAAAGTGGGGAAAATATGTTCCAAAATTTGGAAACCGGGAAAATAAATCCTAAAAAATTTGTGATTTTTTTGAAAAATTATATCCGAAAATAATGGCTACCAAGTTTCTGCATGTTTTTTTTTCAACAAAATACCTAAATTCACAAAGTGCGGAAAATATGTTCCAAAAAATTGGACAATGGAGAAAATTCTTTATTTATTTAATGGTTTATTTTTATCTTATCGATGGCTAACAAGTTTTTGAAAATTCCCAAAATGGGGAAAATATGTTCCACAATTTTGAAAACGGGAAAAATAAGTAGCAAAAAATTTAATTTTTTATAATAAATAATAATAAATTTAGAAAAAAATTCCCAAAGTGGGGAAAATATGTTCCAAAAATTTGTAAAATGTGAAAAATAAATTAAAAAACTATATTTTTTTAAGAAAAATAAGATCGATAATAAATCGAGTAATTGAAAAAATTGGTTTGGAAAAAGTTATTTAATTAGCATTTTCTTCGAATTTTATTTTAAGTTCAATTTTAACCGGAGTTACCGCTCTTTCGACACTTCCAACTAATATAGTGATCACTGAACCTGAAACCCGTCTAATATACGAATATGCACGAACGTATGAGTATATGTTCATTTCACTGAATCTGTCATTATCCGACCACATAAAATATTCCATTCGCATTATGTGCGTCATAAAATAGGACTCGTGTAATCTTGAAGTGGAGTCAAACCGTCACAAATTAAATTAATTTTAACTACCAACCAACCTACCTATGTCCTTAAACAGCTAAGTGTACGTGTGTATGTATGCATGCAAGTACAAGTGTTAAAGTGAGACGCCACGCCATGTGTTCCGTTCACACGCTGTCCCAAACGCATTAATAAATTTATTGCCACAAGTTATGGCAAAAGAAGCCTCCATGACAAATAAATACCTTAACAATTTACAAAAGAGCGGAATTAAATCCGAAGAAAAGAGCAAATTTAGATAAGGATTTAATATGTACACATGCGTACTTACATGTACATATGTCAGCATAGATTGCCAATAATCTCCAGAGCACGACTAAGAAATCCTCTGCGAATCCTTTGATTACAAATAATTCCCTAAATACTAAGTATTTAGAGCTGTTGTAAGTTTCTATTAAATCCACCTTGAATGTGATTAAATCCAACTTTATTTATAGCCCAAAATTCATGGGAAATGTAACATCCTGGCGGTGGTGGGCCGCTATGACTCTCAGCTCAGTGGTAGTAAATTTCTTTTGTTTTGTCTCATCAGAAACCACATAAGATGCTATCATACCGAAGCCCCAGCTGTCCCCATTGTCAATAGCATTCCATTTGAACTTATGACCTTTACATTTCAATTTGCAAAGTCGTTGACATACCGATATTTGTTTAACAACAACAACAGACTATGGGTTTCATACGAAACCAACTCAATACAAACAATTGCTATTTTTATTTTTTGAATGCGAAATAAATTCCAATTTCATGTGAATTATGTTTGTCATCGTGAATTATTGTTAATATGTAGATGATATTTATATAAGAGTGACTCAGGAATCCTTATAAAAATATCAGTGAAATCTCATTATCGGGAGTCTGCAAAAAATGCAATTTTCTTTAAAGAATTTGATGGCATTTTCAATTTCATGAAATCTGGCCTAGACAAAAGTAGCCCATCTAACATTAAAATTAAAATAATTCATATAAATCAGAGTGCATCTACAATCGAGCATGTTAGACTTCGAGGAACATCAGTATAATAGCAATATTAACTGAAATATTTAATGTGATCAATTGATAAAAATTCATTATTTTTATATAAAAAATACTAGCAGTAACCGCTGCTTCGCACGCGAAAAAGTCAAATATTTGTTATTAGTTATATCCGTCTCTATTTTAGAATAGTATTTATTTGATTTTTTTTTTCTAAAATAGTAAATTGGAAACATATCACTCATATACAGTCAAAGGAATGTGCTAGTCGCTGTGCACTGTCTTAGCTGAACTCCCTTCGTATATATATTTTTTATCATTTTCTACCCAGTTTTTAACAAACAATTACAACCGCAGAACCTTTTATTCGAAAAAAAAAAATCCATTTTGATGGCGCTTCTATATGGTCAGAGGAATTTTCATAATAAATTTCATGATTCTAGTTGTAATCCTAAAGTTGGTACCATTTTTATCCCTTTTTGCCCCACTCTCCCCTTAAAAGTAAAAATTTCGAAAAATCAATTTGGATTTGTTCTTCTACGTTGTCAGAGGAATTGGCACACGAAATTTCATGACTATAGCTGCGATACTTAAATTAGTACAAATTTTGACAAATCCAATTTTAATGCGCTTATACATGGTCAGAGGAATTTACATACCAAATTTCTCGACTCTAGCTGTAATACTTTATTTGGTACCATTTGTATCCCTTTTTGTCCCTCTCACCCACTAAAAGTACAAATTTAGAAAAATACAATTTTAATGCGCTTATACATGGTCACAGGAATTCACATACCAAATTTCACGATTCATGCTGTAATAATTTAGTTGGTACTTTTTGTCCCGCTCACCCCTTATAAGTACAAATTTCGAAAGATCAAATTTTACTGCGCTTCTGCATGACCAGAAGAACTTACATATCAAATTTCAAGATTCTAGCTGCAATACTTTAGTTGGTACCATTTTTATCCCTTTTTGTCCCGCTCATCTCTTATAAGTACAAATTTCGACAGATCCAATTTTTCTGCGCTTCTACATGGGCAGAATAACTTATATACCAAATTTCACGACTATAGCTGCAATACTTTAGTTGGTACCATTTATATCCCTTTTTGTCCCGCGCAACCTTTAAAAGTACAAAATGAATTTATATTGCGCTTCTATGTGGTGAGAGGAATTTACATACCAAATTTCACGATTCTAGATACAATACTTTAGTTGGTACCATTTTTATCCCTTTTTGTCCCACTCACCCCTTTTAAGTACAAATTTCACAAAATCAAATTATATTGCAAGTCTACGTTGTCAGAGGAATGTAAATACCGATTTTCACGATTCTAGCTGCAATTCTTAAATTGGTACCATTTTTATCCCATTTTGTCTTTCGAAAAATCCCTATTTGTAGCTCTTCTGCATGGTCAGTGCAAGGAACACACCGAATTTCATGTTTCTAGCTACTGCCGTTTAGTCAGGACGAAGGTTCGATGTTTATCCCTTTTTGTCCCACTTTACCCCCTAAAAGTATGGATTTCGTAAAACCCTTTCTTAGTCGACGTCTACGTCATATTTGGGAACTACCCTGAGCCTGGCTTCAGCCGTTTGGTCTGTGGGCTGGTCAATGATAAGTCAGTCAATCAGTCAGTAAAGCAACTCTTTTATATATATAGATTTTTATATTATATTTATATATATTTTTATACATAAAAAAATATTTCATTGTTAAATAAAAGAAATAATAATTGTTAAATAAATAATAAAAATAATAATATATATTTATATTTAAAATAATAAATATGTTGCTCCAAATACACTCGAACGTGTTAAGAGTGAATTTCCCACGTTTTAATTTTTTCGTTTGTTTTATTTCGGCCTGTAATCAATATTTGATTTGAACTGAGATATTGTCCTGGCTCAAGACCATTTTGCATCCATATTTTATAAAATGCAAATGCTGGCACTTGATTTTAGATCCTTGTGGGAAGTATTAATAACAATCAGCAAGTCATGGATCGTTGTTGCAAAAATTGAAGCACTCTAATGTTCATAAATACGAACATAATGGAAATTTTTGAATTTAGACAAAGTGTGGTTTGGTGGAAAAAGTTGTGATTGGATATTAAAAAGAACTTTTGTGAAGCTTCGACTGAAACGGAAATCGACTTTCAGGTTGCGTATTCCAATTTTATCTGTGATTTTTGCTCACAAAGAAAAAGTATTACATTTTAAAATTAGATATTTTTTTGGCATCTGTTTGAGATGAAAATCCCACTCTGCAGTTGCACTTTACTTTGAGGTATTTCATATTGTAAATAGTGCCCCAAAATTAACATAGGATTTGAATTTCCCATCATTGTAGCACTAAAGAGTTGTTGCTATAAAAAATACCACTAGAAATCATGATTTTCCCGTGTAATTTTTTATTCATTTTCACATTATTGCACGTTTTTTGTGGGTGTGGAGACAACTTAAAAACTCATATTTCTCGGAAAAATTTTGTACAAAGTGTTATGAAAACAGAAATAGAATAAATGAAAATGAGTAATGAAAATAGTTTAATACAAAATATGCCTTTTCAGAACGATAATTTCCAAACTAATACTTCTACACTTAGCAAGTCTGTTATTAACAGCAGCCATTGTCTGCTGCCTATCAGCAGGCACTTTTCTGCTATTACAGCAATTTTTCTGCCATAACAGCAGTTTTTCTGCAATCTTGCATCAGCATTAACACTGCTAAAGAGTTTGCAGTCTGCTAAAAAAGACTGCTGTTAATTGAAGTATAAAAATAAATAAAAAAAAACAAGTAAAAACGGCGTTAAGTTCGGCCGGGCCTATACCGGGCTATATACCCTCCACCATGGATAGCATTTCATAGAGGCTGTCGATTTAGTCGATTTGTCGATAGAAGTGCAGTAATATTACAGGAAAAAATATATATATTTTTTGAATATAACAAAACCAAAACAAATACTAATTTTGAAAATCCAGTATCTCAAGTGCAAAATAACCTAAAAATAATCATGAAGATTCAACCAATTTTTGCCGTAAAAGTAAAAAGTATGATTTTGGAAAAATCGTTTTATTTTGCGTTCACGCAATTAGATGGATGTACACACCGATTTTCATCATTCTAGCTGTAGCCGTTAAGTTGGTACTATTTTTATCGCTCTGTACATATAGTATCCCTTGAAATACGAATTTCGAAAAATCCGTTTATTTTACGTGTCTACGCAATCAGAGGAATGTATACAACGAATGCAATGTTCTAGCTGCGGTCGTTTGGTTGGTACCATTTTTATCCCCTTTTTCCTATTTTACCCCATTAAGAGTACGACTTTCTAAAATCTCTTTATTTCACGTGTCCATGCAATTAGATGGATGTGCACACCGAATTTCATCATTATAGCTGTAGCCGTTAAGTTGGTACTATTTGTATCCCTATGTACCCATTGTATCCCTTGAAAGTACGAATTTGGAAAACACTTTTATTTTTAGTTTCTACGCAGTCAGAGTAATGTATACTCCGAATTTCATAACTCTAACTGCGGTCATTTGGCTGGTACTATTTTTATCCCCTTTTTCTATTTTAACCCCAAAAAGTACGAATTTCGAAAAATCCATTTGTTTTACGTGTCTACGTAATCAGAGGAATGTATACACCGAATTTCATGACTCTAGCTGCGGTCATTTGGCTGGTACTATTTTTATCCCCTTTTTCTATTTTAAACCCAAAAAGTACGAATTTCGAAAAATCCGTTTGTTTTACGTGTCTACGTAATCAGAGAAATGTATACACCGAATTTCATGACTCTAGCTGCGAACATCTGGCTGATACTATTTTTATCCCCTTTTTCCCATTTGAACCCCAAAAAATATGAATTTCGAAAAATCCGTTCATTTTACGTGTCTACGCAATCAGAGGAATGATACATCGAATTTCATTATTCTAGGTGCAGCCTTTTGGTTGGTACCATTTTTATCCCTCTATTCCAATTTTATCCCTTAAAAGTACGAATTTGGAAAAAATAATTTCATATTATGTAACTACTCTATTAGAGGAATGTACAGCGTTTCTAGCTGTTGTCGTTTGATGTGTACCATTTTTAGCCCTTTTTGCCCCATTTCACCCCCTACGAATCAAAATCGGTTTATGGTGCACGTTTTTGTTATCGGGGGAACGCGCATACCCAATATCAAGTAAGTACAAGCAGATATATTGAAAAAAATATGCTTAAATACGCTAACATATTAGGGATTATTATGGGTATTTCTAGTCCTTGTGAGGGAAAAATTTTTCCCTTTGGGCCGATTTCGCCCCGTTTCAATCCCAACTGATCTACGACTAGAAGACGCATTTATGGAAAATTTGGACGTCCTGGCTCCTTTCGTTTAGAAGCTAGCGTGCTTTCAACAGACGGATGGACGGACATGGCTAGATCATCTTAGAATTTTATGACGATCAAGAATATATATACTTTATAGGGACTCAGGTCGATATTTCAAGGTGTTACAAACGGAATGACAAAGTTAGTATACCCCCATCCTGGAGGTGGAGGGTATAATAAATTTAAATATTAGACGACTTTCTTTAAAAATATCAAGCTTTACAATTTTTGACGACCTCGAAAAATTAATATTTGTAGTCATCACATTTTACATTAATTTAATACAGAAATTAACTTCAAAGAAGATTTTTATTTTTTTAAATCCTTTTCGAGTTTAGGACAACAATTTGGGACGACTACAACAGTTAATGCTATTAAACCTCTACGGAACATTTTTTATAAAGTAGTGATATCATATAGTACTTGCGGAGTATATCCAATATTTCGTCCCATCATTGGACATTTTTGCCTCATTTCTGCAATTATTCTATTTGGCGTCGGACACTCTAATGTCTAATGCCTGTTTAAATACGCGAAATATATTTACACTCCAGCGTATTGGTGGCAATCCATCATTTTAGTTTTGAAACAAATGTCATTTATGGTGGTATTTTCGAAAATTACTCACAAGTAATCAGGAACTGAATCTGTGCTACTTCAACAATGAATGAGCGAAACAAAAGTAATATTTTTTACAACTTCGTTGTTTATAGATCTGTGCTGAGCGATAGCAAATTCGTGGACGGCTGAAGCAGACAACAACAAAAAAAAATACATAAAAAATTAATGTTGACAACAAGAACAACAACAACGACAGAACATTCATCGCTTAGTGATTACGCTAAAAATACTTTAAAGACAACATTTCGTTGTCGAGCATTGTCAGCAACAATAACAGTGCCAGGCAGCATCATTCTACGCTGTGTTATAACCCTCGTCATCGTCATCGTCCTCTCCTCCCGGCCATTCCCAAAGACAACATCATCACCGTCGACAACATTAACGTCTTCATAGTCGGTTTTATTTACCAAGACAAACTGCAATTGCAAGGATTTAAGGACGATTGTTTTCGCTCCCCTTTCTCTTTCTCTTCCTTCGTTGATGTATTTGTTCATCACTGTTTTGTGTAAGTGTCTTTGTGTTTGAACAGTAAATCGCTGTATAAACATTACCCAAGGAAGAGGAAAAAAGAAGCTGAATGGATGTGTTTTTTTCTGGTGGCATTTGTTTATTGCATTTGACAAATAAAGGCAAGAGTAGGGGCAGCAGCAGCAGCAGGTTAAGAAACTTTCTGAGAAATCAATTCCACAAAAGCCAACTACGAGTGTAAGTTGCAGGCGTCGAACGAAGAAAACAATTTCAAATCACTTAATGTCATGGCATTTGGTGGGCGGGGGGAAAGCGATTCGATTTTTTAACGAAATTGATAAATTTTCCACAAAAATAAGAAGATATCAAACAGAAGGATATAAGAAAAAACATTTCCTTGCACAATAAAAATTGTCTCTTTAGTCCTTTTGCGGAAGATGTTCACACATTAGAGGAGCATGTTATTCTTATTGTCGATTAGTAATGAGAGGGAATACGAGGGTGGTTGGAAAAGCCTGGAACCTGAGACGTTCCACTAATGGCACTGTTTCTTTCAACCAGGTTCATCACACTCAGAAAAAAGTCTACTAAATTCCACTAAAAATGTACTAAAATTAAGGAAATTGGTATCTGTTTGGAAATTGGTATTTAAGTTTATGTTTTACTTGAATATAGTACATAGGTACTCAAATTAAGTAAAATTTATTACACATGAATTTTATTTACTCATTTTAGTTACAAATGTACTTGATTGAGTAGATTTCTCAAACATTTTTTTAGTGCAAACACCAATATCCTTGATTCGACACCTGTATTCATCATATACAGCTTTTGACTTAGATCCACGAAATTTCACACATAGACAAGGTGTTTTCGATTTTATCTGGTCATTTTTGGCCATCTACCCACAAATGGGTTTGAGCTAGAGGGCCCCGAAGATGGTCACCTCAGTTTATATATTCCATTTTAAATTTCAAAGTTAGAAAAATATTTCCAAAATAAATTTCGAACGTGGTTCGCTGGTGGCTAAGAATACAGCTTCATCGCCAAAAGTGGAAGAATCTTTTGTTAAATATTCTTGACTTCATATACATATTGAAAGTTGAATGGCATTTTTTAAGAGTTGATTCCATTTTTTGCTGATACTACTCAGATGTTCGGTATCTGGTTTTGCCTACGCAGGATTATTTATGACATGCGGCCTTTGCGAAAATTAGGATAGTTCTGTTTTCATAATATGTGTATTAGTGTAGCCCCAAATTATATGAAAAAACACAAAATAATAAAAATAATTTTTAAAAATAATAATGCAAATACAGGGTTTTCCAACAAGAGGTGTTATTTTGAATCACCCGGTATTTCGGTAGCTGTCACTTTTGAAGCTTTTTTTCTTTGACATTTGACAAGTAGAAACTACGCCATTACTAAAAATGGAACGATAGACGCTTCAACAACGCATTGAAATTATTAAAATTCATGAATGTAAATGATCCGGAATTCCATAGAAAAATCATGTTGACTGATGAGGCCCATTTCCACCTCGGTGGCTACGTCAACAAGCAAAATTGTCGCATCTGGGGCTCGGAAAACCCAAGAGTTATTGTTGCCTCTCCATCATCATCGTATGACTGTTTGGTGCGGTTTATGGTCCGGCGGGGTCATTCGACCTTACTTTTTCGAAAATGTGGTTGGATCAACAGTTACGGTGAATGGATTGAGCTATCGAGAAATGATTAATGATTTTTTATGGTCGGAGTTGGATGGTATTGATGATCTGGACAACGTTTACTTTCAACAAGACGGCGCTGCGTGCCGCACAAGCAACGAAATCATTGCTCTTTTATGGGAAAAGTTTCCGGACCGTGTTATCTCTCGAAGTGGCGATCACAAATGGCCACCGATATGTTGTGATTTAACAACTTGCGACTTCTTCCTTTGGGGCCACGTGAAAGATAAGGTCTACGCCAACAGCCCAGCGTCGATTCAGGACCTCAAATAGAGAATTCGTGAGGCTATCGAGGACATGGGGCAGCCACTTTGCGATTTGGTTATGGCAAATTTAATGAAAAGGATATGGTCCTGTTCATTATTAACGGCATACCTTCCTCTTTATTTTGAAATAAACATCCGATCATTTATCTCAAAAAATGACATTTTTCATAGAATACCAAAATAACACCTCTGGTAAGAGAAAATAAGATATATATATATATTTCCATAACTACTTATTCCTGGATTTTATTTGATTTTGCAAATAATATTTGAAAAAAAAAAAATCGTAAAAATAAAACCGACCATTTCAGCACTTCCAAACACACACAGTCGCTAGAAAAAACATCTCAGAGAACTTATTTAAAATTTCAGAAAATCAATAAATGTAATCCACACCATATTTTAAAAACAATTGAAATTGCAAGGTATAGCAGATTCAAATCGGTCAAAAATATCCAGAGTTTCGGGACTTGTTAAGACTTTTTCATAAAGGCATGTTTATTCGCCTTTATGAAAATGTCTTAATTTTACCAAAGCTAATGTAATGTAAAATCGTACTCATATTTGTTTAAATAACTGTACAATTGCAAGGTCATCATAACGACCATGAAATTAAAAAAAAAAAACATAATAATAAAATTTTGTCAGGAATTTTTTTTTGAACGTCAAAAATTGGTAAATAAATATCTTTGTTAAAAAAATTTTCCACAGACGACAGTCATAAAGGACTTTTTCGAGATTTGAACTTTCTAGGGAAGAAACGGGAAAAAATTAAAATGATGCGAATAAATATATATAAAAATATAAATAATATATATAAATTAATTTTTCAAAGTCATAGCGGAGGCAGAGGAATGTATAAAGACAATTGAGACCAAAGAAGAACAAGAAATGGCAAGAGCGAAATTAGTTTCATTAATAGACGACCACATTGACAAAGCTGAACTGAACAGGAGAGACAAACTAATACTCAACACAGTGGGACAGACAAGAAAGTTTTTGGATGAAAACGACGACGTACTTATACTAAATGCTGATAAAGGGGGGAAAACAGTGGCAATGTACAGGGACGAATGTCAATGACAAAATTAGAAGAATTGTAGGGGACAAATGTCGGATCTCACTAAAGAGAGATCCGACATCTAGTTTGCAAAATAAAAACAACAGATTAGTAGATAAAATATTCAACCTAAATCTAATTAGTCAGGCGGAAAAGAATAAATTCACATATCGTACAGCCACTGCTCCTAGAATATACGGTCTTCCGAAAATCCATAAGGAAGACACCCCCTTACGACCCTTATGTTCTTTAATTAATGAACCTTCATACGGACTTTGCAAATACATATATTTTGACGTGGTATCACTATTCCCAAGCATACCAGTGAATCTAGCAATACAGACGATTGGAAGAAAATGGACTTTAATAGAAAAATTCACACGGATACCAAAAGACATATTTATGGAGATTTTGACGTTTTGTATTAAGGAAACCAGATACTTCAAGTACGAAGACAAGATGTATGAGCAACGCAAAGAAATCCCAATGGGGTCGCCGATATTATAATGGAAGACCTACTTGACACTACAATTCAACAAATGACATCGAAACCTACAATTTTGACTAAGTACGTTGATGATATATTCGCAATTATAAAAGAACACCATCGACGTACTTAATGGATATAATAGACAAATACAATTTACTATGGAAGCTGAACAGGACAACAAACTACCATATTTGGATTCAGTAGTTTGTAGACAAGGGAATTTACTCAAATTGTACTGGTATCAAAAACCTACATCTTCCGACCGACTAATCAACTTTTATTCGAAGCACCCAAGAAGGACTATAATAAATACAGCGACTAACTTCATCAGAAGAGTTTTAGACATCAGCGACAAAGACTTTCATAAAAATAATATTAAGAAAATTAAGCACATTTTAGTGAAAAATGATTTTCCCAGAAAAATAGTAAATAATTTAATGAAATTTGTTCAAGAAAAACAAACGAAACAAGAGGAAAAAGTGGAAAAAACATATAAATCGATTACATATGTCCCAGGATTTACAGAAAGATTAAAAAACTCTGACCTATATGATAAAGACAAATATCAGTTAGCACAGAAAACACACAATACCATAAACAAGCTATTTAGCAAGACAAAATCAAAAATAAAAAAGAAGAAAAATCTGACGTGGTATATACAACGTCCAACTTATGCAACAAAGTATAGGTGGCACTACAAAGACAAAATTAAAGACTAGACTATTTTCCCACAAATCCGACCAAAAAGCTTTTGACAAACCTTTGGAGCAAAAAACTGCTCTTGTAGCCCACTGTGCAGTGACTGGCCACAAACCGAACTTTGACGACATCGACATACTAGCAGCAGAGAGCCACTGCAATAGAAGATACACTTTAGAAATGCTACATATATTAGAAGTTCCGACAGAGAAGAGATTAAATTATAAGACAAACACAGACGGTAGCTCACACATCTATAGGCAACTTGTAAACAAAAATAGAGAGAGAAAATACACATTAGCTACCACCAACTCTTGAAGGAACAAAGTTCGTTGTTTGTTTTATTGAAATGTAATTATTGTAATAGTCGATTGTTAGTAAATTTTATGTATATTAATTGTGATATTTTTGTAATTTTGTTTCATTATGAAAAATCACATAAAAACCAAATATTAAATATACTGTCCAATAAATTAAGAATGTTTGACAGCAACGGAATAGCGACCCTATAATTCTGAAAGGGCAAATTGAGTAGATCATTTTTTTATTTATTTTATTTTATTTGATTTGAACTGGGATATTGTCCTGGCTCAAGACCATTTTGCATAGAATGCAAATTTATTTACAAATGGCATGGTGTAATTTATTACTTGGCTGCAGACTACCACGATCATGATTTCGACCATGTCAAAAGTCTTTTCAAGTGGCTTCGCAGCGACTTTTCAACATCAAACCCGGCCTCTATAAGTAGATGATTCTCACAAACGAACGAGAAGCACAACTTACTTGCCGAATTTGCGTTTATTTTATTTTATTTGTACAAATTCCATATAAATAACTTTTCTGGCCTCAGCGCCATAGTGGCATTATTGAGGCAAGACGGCAATATATTATTCTAATTTATATACCAATAAATTCAAATTCAATTCAAAAAAAGTTACAAAATTCACATGTTATACTGAAGGTAGAAGCGTTTCAAATGAATTAAATAGAAATTTCTTAAATGCAGTTTTAAAAGCAGAAATTCTGTTAACAAATTTCAAAGCTTATGGTAGGTCATTATATGTAATAGCACCCCCACAATCAATACGTTGTTTTGTCCTTTCAAGTCTACACCGTGGAACTCTTAAATTATTTCGATTTCTAGTGTCAAAATTTGTTTGGTTCTTAAAAAATGATATGGTGTGATAGTCAATCTTATTAAAGCACTTAAACACGAACATTGCAACTTGGTACTCATACAATGAAATCCTTATACAATGAAATCGTTGGATAGGTCAATGGTAAATTAAATATCGTCTTGAGAGCTTTGTTTTGCATGCATTGGAGGGATCTCAAAGAGCTACTGTCCTTATTGTAGGCGTAGGCAATAGCTAAGTATTTCAAATGCGATTGTACTAACGATTGAAATATCGTGAGCTTCGATTTTTCATTTAACTAGTATTTCAATGTATATAATACACCGATTGCTGGAGCTATTTTCTTCTTGATATCAGCAATATGTATATATCCCAGTTCAAATTGTTTTGCAGTGTCACTCCCAAATATTTCACAGAGTGGTCCTCACTAATGGATTTTCCATCGACGTACACCGACAAATTATCATTATTATTTGCTGGGTGGGGTCTAAACCGAACTACTTTAGTCTTATTTGGATTACGCAATAAGCGATTGAACCTTGCGAATTCGAAAATCAATGAAGCATCTCTTTCCACGTGAGTTCATAAAGCCAGATCGTGCTTGTATGGGTAAAACAAACACAGGTCATCTGCAAACATAAATAGTTTACCCGACAAATCTAGGTTCTTCATATCATTCACATAAATCGAAAATAATAACAGGCCTAAACCACTTCCCTGTGGGACTCAATATTCTTCGTGCGTCAATATTACTTCGTGCATCGTTAAGGTGAACATTTGAACATTCCAAATGATATTTTTTGAATTTCAAATGGAATTTTTGAATTTCAAATGGTGTCTTTTGAATTTCAAATGGAATCTTTTGAATTTCAAATGGAATAAAATGACGAGTTTTGAATTTCAAATGGTGTCTTTTGAATTACACTTGAAAATGGTGTAGTCGTGTCGAAAAGTGATAAATTTCTTGTTTGAAAAAAAATTAAACCAATATTTTAAAATTTCTCATTCCTTTCATAGCCCATGGTAAATTGAGAAACATTTAGCCTTTTCTAATTCTTCTTAAAATTTTTTTTCTTTAAATTTTAAATTGAAAAATATTTTTTCCACGGGTTTCTCAAAAGCCTCAAGCTATTGGTCAAATTAAAAAAATATATATTAATAAAATTTCGATTATTTTTGTAGTTATTTGATAGAAATTTCACTTACGTAAAAGACCACCCCAATGTACTTGGACATATGAATATTTATTGAAAGTGTCACTTTCTAAAATAAATCGCTACAAATGTAAAATAAATCTGTGACAATTTTTCAGTCTCTGTCCTCTTTCACATTCGTACGTATGTTTCCCATTGTCTGTCTGCATATGTGACTTACATAGAAAATTACACACATTTATATGCATGAGTGGACGGGTATGTGTGGGCGGAATGTGCGATTGGCCACATCATCTATTTATCTTAATCTTATAGAAAATCCTGGCAAACATGACAACAACAACAACACAATTTCAACAATAAATTCCAGTAAAGTGTTGACGTGGAGGTAGTTCCAACATCACCATCACCACCAATAACAACAACAACACTCATAGACAAAATGCCAACACTAGCAAACATACACACACAGGATATTCATACATAAGAATGTGTGTGTGTGTGTGTGAGAAGGAGACTTGAAATGAAATTGATGTTATAAGTATCCCCCCTATCCCCGTTGTAAGCAATAAAGCGAAGCTGTGGAAAGGCCAATAAATTTTCCAACAATTTAACAGAATTAAATTGTACTCTCACTCGGCACACAACCAGACACACACGCATACAGAGTGATAGCGGAAGGGGGAGGGAGGATAATAGTCAAGCTCGCCCCTTATGGCTGTGGTAACCACATAATCTGTGACAAGAGGCTTTTCATTCGTCCTTCTACGACGAAACGAGTACTATTTTCTCAAGACTACTCGAAAGCGAACAAGTTAGTTGGGCCCTAAGTTCGGCGTGGTCGACACTTGCGTAAGGCATACCACGGAATCTCTGCTGGAGTAGAGCGAGGTGGATATGATGTTCGAGTGCAGTGTTATTATGCATTCAACAACTTGCCACACATTTCCAAATTGAATTCGATGGAATTCCACAAATTGAAATAATTGAAATTTCACAGTTTTGAGATCGAGGACAAGTAAGGAAAAGTCAGAAAAGTCATGCCATGATCAGCTCAGAATTTTATGATGGTCAAAATTCAAATTATGGCTCCATAATTCAAGGTGTTACAAGCCCAGTGACAAACTTATTATACCCACCCTGTTCTAGGGTGGTGTTTGAAAAACTTAATATCGTCTTGTTAGTGTTAGTGTGCCGTTACTGTATATTAATAGAAACATTATCAGTCCATACGTGTGTGCTTTGCATTTGTTTGTATTGGTAAAAACATAATTGAGTGGCTTTACATTTAAGAATGTGTATGTGTGCCAGTGTGTGGGCACGTGTGTGTATGTTTGGTTAAGATGTTAACATACTTATCAAGCCGACAAATCAGTCTATACAAAATGGGCTTACAATGAGGGTTTTTTCCTCTTTAAGGACATCATTACGCAGTCTTGTTCCTTCCATATTTTCCCCGAACAATAACAATAACAACAGCAACATGCATTGATAGCACATGGCAGACATCGATGGCACGTCCCACAATTTAATTGGGATATTTCGTTAAATATTTTATGGCTGATACCGAGTCTATGAATTTAAATGAGGTAACTAGCTTATTATGCAATTAATGTGAATAACACTGAACAATAAAAAAGTCGGAAATGTTCGTACTTTTAAATTAGAATTGTGTCTATATAAATTAATCGATGAGAATTTAATTGAGTGAATTTAAGAACGAGATTTTAAACTTTTTATTTGTGATTTTAAAGATATCAAAATTAACTTGCTTAAAAACTAATTCTATTAAAAACTAAACTGTTCATATATTTATTATTATTAACTTGTAATTAATTCTATATATAAATTAATGTGTGTCTGTATGTCTGTCTATCTGCATGTTCCGTTTAGGACGCCAAGCCATTGGAACGTTACACTTCAAAATTGTACTGTAGCTAACATTGAGACATAGTATGGTTTCTGACTATACTAGGTCATGATAAGTCACAGAGCCATGTCAACGCCCACACTAACTATATTTTAAAACTACCTCAAAAAAACTGGTCGAATGTGTGACAGTAACACTGAATGCTTTTCATTCATCAGGTAGAAGTAATTGTGTGTCAGTAAACACGAGGGTGTTTCGAAACGAATTAACTTTACTCTGCAGTCGTCACATAGTACAATTCAAGGGTCAAAGGGATCAAATGGATGAAAGAGTTTGAAGGTCAAAGTTCGACGTTTGAAAGTCAAAGGTGAAAGGTATCAATAGGATCAAAGGTCAGAGGTTAAAGTGAACAAAGGTCAAGGATTAAGGGGATCATACGGATTGATGGGATCATATATATCAAAGGTCAAAAGTCAAAGGTCAAAGTTCGATGTTCGAAGTGCGATTTTCGATGTTCCAAGGTCAAATGGATTAAATGGATAAAAGGTCAAAAGGATCAACTAGGGTCAAAAGGATCAAAGGTCTAAAGCCAAAGATCAAAGGCATTAAACGGGTTAAAGGGATCAAATGTATCAAAGGTCGAAAGAGAACAGGTCAACATGATCAAAGAGAGGTCGTTCTATGTTCAAAGTTCGATGATCGAAGGATCAAAAGTCAAAGTCATAGGTAAAAGTTCAAAGGGATCAAATGATCAAAAGGATCAACTAGATCATATGGATTAAATGAATCATATGGATCAAAGGTCAAAAGTCAAAGTTCAAAGGGATTAAACGGGTTAAAGGGATCAACTGTATCAAAGGTCGAAAGAGAACAGGTCAACATAATCAAAAATAGGTCGTTCTATGTTCAAAGTTCGATGATCGAAGGATCAAAAGTCAAAGTCATAGGTCAAAGTTCAAAGGGATCAAATGAGCAAAGGTCAGAAGTCAATGGTCAAAGTTCGATGCTCGATATTGGCATATCTAAGGGATAAAAGGTCGAAGGTCAAAGTTCAGAGAACAAAGGGATCAAAGATCAGATCAAAGTATTAAAGGTCAACAATTATTTTTAACCAACTGCCTATTTAATACAAAAAAAAATCAAACATTTATTTTTATTTTGTATCAAATAGTAAGAAAATTGGAAAATACTCTTTTTTACTTTCTGTCCCTATTTTTATTCCCTCCACCTCCAGGATGGGGGTATACTAACTTTGCCATTCCGTTTGTAACACCTGGAAATATCGACCAGAGACCCTATAAATAGCCATGCTAGAACGTTCAAAATTTCCATAAATGCGTCTTACAGTCGTAGATCGGTTGGGATGAAACGGGGCGAAATCGGCCCAAAGGGAAAAATTTATCCCTCACAAGGACTAAAAATACCCATAATAATCCCTAATATTTTAGCGTATTTAAGCATATTTTTTTGAATATGTCTGTTTATATTTGCTTGATATTTGGTATGCGCAATCCCCGTATAGCAAAAACGTGCACCATAAAGTGATTCTTATAGGGGGTGAAATGGGGCAAAAAAGGGATAAAAATGGTACATATTAAACGACTACAGCTAGAAACACGAAATTCGGTGTGTACATTCCTCTAATTA
Organism: Polietes domitor; assembly: GCA_947397865.1. NCBI lineage: Eukaryota > Metazoa > Arthropoda > Insecta > Diptera > Muscidae > Polietes > Polietes domitor. Next base: position 9,936,678 of record OX377622.1, on the reverse strand, counting down.
AGTAGATACATAAGGGGTTAAATGGGAATAGAGGGATAAAAATGGTACCAACCAAACGGCTGTACGTAGAATAATGAAATTCGGTGTATACATTCCTCTGATTGCATAGACAAGTAAAATACACGAATTTTCAAAATTCGTACTTTTTGGGGTTAAAATGAAAAAAGGGATAAAAATAGTACCAAACAAATGACCGCAGCTAGAGTCATGAAATTCGGAGTATTCCTCTGACTGCGTAGACACGGAAAATAAACTGATTTTTCGATATTCGTACTTTTTGGGTTCAAAATAGAAAAAGGGGATAAAAATAGTACCAAACAAAAGACCGCAGCTAGAGGCATGAAATTCGGTCTATACATTCCTTTGACTACGTAGACATGCAAAATAAAGGTTTTTTCCAAAATTCGTACTTTCAAGGGAAACAATGGGTACGGAGGGATAAAAATGGTACCAACCAAACGGCTACACCTTGAATAATGAATTCATCTGATTGCGTAGATACTTAAAATAAACAGATCGTACTTTTTGGGGGTAAAATGAAAAAAGGGGTTAAAAATAGTACCAATCAAATGACCGGAGCTAGAGTCATGAAATTCGGAGTATACATTCCTTTGACTGCGTAGACACGGAAAATTTTTCCGAAATTTGGGGTTAAAATGGAAAAAGGGGATACGAATAGTACCAACCAAATGACCGCAGCTAGAGTCATGAAATTCGCAAGTATTCATTCCTCTGACTGCGTAGACACGGAAAATAAACGGATTTTTCGAAATTCGTACTTTCAAGGGATACAATGGCACAGAGGGATAATAGTAACAACTAAACGATTACAGCTAGAATGATGAAATTCTAATGGCGTAGAAACGTCAAAGGGGTAAAAATGGTACCAACCAAATGCGCGCAACTGGAATCATGGAATTCGGTGTATACATTCCTCTGACTGCATAAACACGCAAAATAAAAAGTTTTTTTCCAAATTCGTACCTTTTCTTTTACGGCAAAAATTGGTTAAAGTTAGGTTATTTTGCACTATGTACGTCTGATAATGGATTTTCAAAATTTGTACTTTTGGAATCAAAATAGAATGGAAATTCAACCAACTGTAGCACCCACTATCTACCAATATTTATGGTATTTAAGCTTTTTGAAAATATAAATATAAGAATATTTATTTTTTGATTTGAAATAAATAATGTTTTGAAATAATTAAAATATTATATTTATTTATAAAATTATTTTTTCAATATTTGTATTTGTTTGGTTTGGCTATATTAAAACATTTATATTTTCCTGTAATATTACTGCACTTCTACGAAAACCGACAACCTCTGTGGAATGAAATCCATGGAGGAGGGTATATAAAGTTCGGCCCGGCCGAACTTAACGCCTTTTTTACTTGTTTTTAAACTAAAAAATTGTGATAGATTTGGAGTCAGTGCTGCGTGATTTTTGTGACTAAAGTGATTTTGGCGTATCTAGTTGTAATCGGGGAGCCAGCAACATTTTTATTACATTGTTTTTAAACAAGATGGGAGTTTTAGTCGAAGTTAATAGAAGTAAAATTCCTCGCACACTATGATTAAAAATATTACATAACAAATGTAATATAATTAGATGACCATGTTCAGACCACCGCATTTTTTTCGTTCAGAAACTCGAAATCGTAAAAAATACAGAACTTGGCCTCTATTTTAATAAAGTATCAAGAAATAATTTAATGATAAAGATTGATATTTCGAGAGATGAGTGAAAAATCCGGTCCATCAAGCACTCCAAAGAGTGAGATTTTTTGTACGATGCAACGCGAATCGCTGGTGGATTTTCTTCTCTCTAAATGCTACAATTTTGGTTATTGATATTTCCATTGAGTCAAAAATGGTCAAAACTACCTAATAAAAATATTGCGATTAAACAGTGATTTTGTGCTCCAATCTGAGCAAAATTGACATATCTAACCAATTTGTAGTCGTTTAATCATTGCCAGAAAGTGAAACCTCTAAAAACACATGATACATTTATTACATGGCGTATGAGTAATATTTATTATTAGGGATAATATTACTCATTCGGCAAGTATGTCTCCTATCTGCAAAGAAAAATCATCATCCTTCTACTTCTATTTAGTGTCAATTTGAACTACATTCGTACAAAAGTTATTTTTGCTATCCATCTTAATAATTTAATAATATTTTTTCAAAACAAGAAAATTATTTTTTTGCGAGATCTTGGTATTGTAATTTTAAAACAAGACATAACTAATAAACTGAAACATCACTATTGGAGCAGCATCTTCGAACTAGATATAGCCTGGGGTTAAAGTACAACCATTTTTTAGAAAGATAGGACTTTGCTATGGTATTTTTTGACTAAGCTGCCCTGTCCTCGACTCATCATCCACATTGACAGAGAATCCTTTAAAAGAACACAAACCCTCTCCCTAAATTTCCCATGCCTTGGCATCATAGAATCCTTTATCCAAACAAAATTACTCCATTAGAGCAGATGATATTGAATCAATCGATGTGTCCACCATTTCACACTTAAAATGTTTCTCAAAATGCCAAAATAAAATTTGAAAACATTATTTGTTTTGTTCTTTGTTGCTTTTATCCTTAAAGCATTTTGTCCCTTTTGTTTGTTTGTTGCTGGTAGTGTCTTTTAAAAAACAATATAATTAAGTTATAGAAGGAAAATGGGGACACGATCTTTTACTTTCCCTTGGTGTTTTGGAACACATACGAGCACAACCCTTAAACACTTCCTTTGCAGCACTTCTTTCGATAAGTGTCCGTCTTTCCATCATCATCCAAGTGGTATGTCCTTCCTGTTCTTCTCTTCGTCCCTACACCCTTTCTTTCTTCCGTTCTATGTTGAGAGTGCCCAAGTGAGCGTAACTAAAAGCATTCCTAAACAACTGCAAGGCAGGATGCTCCACAACAATATGAAGTGCATGTAAACTTTTTGCCAACGTTCGCAAAAAATGCGAAAACAAAAGCCGAATGTGTTTTGGAAAGGATGCGGATGATGCGGGGTTCAAGTAGTTGGTTCTGGTGTGAAAGTAACTTGAGATGGAAAACCGGAACGAACGAAACTGAAAATTAAAAAAACACGCCATGTGAAAATCAATAAAGCGTGTCTTCCTTCGCACCGCACCATACTTCTCTCACCATTCACCCAGTAAATGTTCAACAACTTTGCCAACACAAAAGGACTCGCACGATGCACTGAGCAGAGCAGTACACAAACGTTAAAGTTTTCACAGGATATGAGGAGGGGTGGGTTGGGTAACATTGCCAAAGTTGGAATCATTTATGTATGCTCGTGTGTGTATATGGCAAACATTAGGCTGGCCCTTGGGCTACAATTTATTTGCTAAAAATACTCCAATCAAACGCACATTGTTTGCCAGACGTGAAGTAAACAATTCATTTGCCCTAATATTATTTTCTTCAAATAAAATTCGTAGAGGAGATTATTTGCAAAAAAAGTCTGAATAGCTTAGGGAAGGGTAGATGGAGTTGTTATATTTGTCAGATACAAACAAATATTAAAATTAATTTATACCAGCTACTATTTAGTGGGTAGACGATTAGCAAACACTAATGCTATAGGTCAAAGACTAATTCATATACTACTTGGCGATCCCCCTATTAAAACAACAGCACTTATCTCATATCAATTGACATTTTAAACAATTTGGAAAGGAATATTTCAATAAAATTCATACGATTTCCACATTGGTACCATTCTACACCCAAGTCTGTATATCTTCGGTATGGAATCTTCTAACTCCGTAGAGGGAAGTGGCAAATACATCAATTTTCAAAAAAAATCAAGTCAAAAAGTGGCAAATTGAACACCTATCAATGATCAACAACAATAGTTAACATAGTCAACAGAAGTTTACATTATCACCTCAAATGCAAAAGGGTGTAACAACACTCAAAATTTTATAGGTGTTCTAGCACCCGCTGCTTCGCACGCGAAAAAGCCAGGTATTTGCTATTATCCGTCTCCGTTTTAGGATAGTATTTATTTGATTTTCTTTTCTAAAATAGTAAATTGGAAACATAGCACTCATATACACTCAAAGGAATGTGCTTGTCGATGTGCACTGTTTTAGCTGAACTCCCTTCGTATATATATTTTTGTTATCATTTTCTACCTAGTTTTTAACAAATAATTACAACATCAGAGTCTTTTAATCGAAAAATAATACATTTTGATGGAATTTACAAACTAAATTTCATGATTCTAGCTGTAATCCTAATGCTGGTACCATTTTTATCCTTTTTGGTCCCGCTCTCCCCTTAAAAGTACAAATTTCGAAAAATCCATTTATGTTGCAAGTCTACATTGTCAGAGGAATTTACGCACTAAATTTCACGACTAAAGCAGCAATATTTTAGTTGGTACTATTTTTATCCCTTTTTGTCCCGCTCACACCTTATAGGTTAAATTTCGAAAAAATCCATTAGGATTTGCGCTTCTACGTTGTTATAGGAATTTACACACACCATTTCACGACTATAGCTGCAATACTTAAATTAGTACCATTATTATTCCTTTTTGCCCTCGTAACCTTTAAAAGTACAAATTTTGAAAAATCTAATTTTAATGCGCTTCTACATGGTCAGAGGAATTTACATACCAAATTTCACGATTCTTGCTATTATAATTAAGTTGGTACTATTTTTATCCCTATAATTTTCGAAAAATCCAATATTACTGCGCTTCTACATGGTCAGAAGAACTTACATATCAAATTTCAAGATTCTAGCTTCAATACTTTAGTTGGTACCATTTTTATAACTATAATTTAACTATAATTTTCGAAAAATCCAATTTTACTGCGCTTCTACATGGTCAGAAGAACTTACATATCAAATTTCAAGATTCTAGCTGCAATACTTTAGTTGGTACCATTTTTTCCCTTTTTGTCCCGCACAACCCTTAAAAGTACAAAATGCATTTGTATTTCGCTTCTATGTGGTGAGAGGAATTTACACACCAAATTTCGCGACTATAGCTGCAATACTTAAATTAGTATCATTTACATCCCTTTTTGTACCTCGCAACCCTTAAAAGTAAAACTTTTGAAAATTCCAATCTTAACGCGCTTCTACATGGTCAGAGGAATTTACATACCAAATTCAACGATTCTAGCTACAATACTTTAGTTGGTACCATTTTATCCCTTTTTGTCCCGCTCACCCCTTATAAGTACAAATTTCAAAAAATCCATTTATATTGCAAGTCTACGTTGTCAGAGGAATGTAAATACCGATTTTCACGATTCTAGCTGCAATTCTTAAATTGGTATCATTTTTATCCCTTTTTGTCTCTTTCCTCCCTTAAAATTACAAATTTCGAAAAGTCCCTATATGTAGCTCCTCTGCTTGGTCAGTACAATGAACACACCGAATTTCGTGTTTCTAGCTACTGCCCTTTAGTCAGGACGAAGGTTCGATGTTTATCCCTTTTTGTCCCATTTTACCCCCTAAAAGTACGAATTTCGTAAAACCCTTTCTTAGTCGACGTCTACGTCATATTTGGGAACTACCCTGAAAATTTGATGAGCCTGGACTCAGCCGTTTGGTCTGTGGGCTGGTCAATGATAAGTCAGTCAATAATATGAAAATAATTGTGATTCTAATATGGATTTTTCAGAATACTTTCAAGATACAAAAATTCAATTAAATTCCAAAGTAGATCGGGTTCCATCATTTGGCTAAATATTCATATATAGTCATAATATGTATCAGTAAAAAATATGTATGTTCTTCAAACAAGTTTGTTTTTGGGACTCAATCAAATTCAATTTTAGATTTTTGTGATGTTCCCCACTTTCAACAATATATACGATTCTCTTCGTCCATATATATATATATATATATATATATATATATAAATACGCAACAATAGAGATAAATTTTGTGTCCGAGATCTTAATTTTTATTTTTTGTGTGTATTGAGGCAGATAATTAACGCAAATATGACTAAATTTTTACCATAATTCCAATTTCAATATCACTGTGTGTAATTTTTCTAAGTCATGGAAATAAAGAGTGATTTTTTTGAGGTTAGGATTTTCATGCATTAGTATTTGACAGATCACGTGGGATTTCAGACATGGTGTCAAAGAGAAAGATGCTCAGTATGCTTTGACATTTCATCATGAATAGACTTACTAACGAGCAACGCTTGCAAATCATTGAATTTTATTACCAAAATCAGTGTTCGGTTCGAAATTTTTTATCGACAAATTTTGTTCAGCGATGAGGCTCATTTCTGGTTGAATGGCTACGTAAATAAACAAAATTGCCGCATTTGGAGTGAAGAGCAACCAGAAGCCGTTCAAGAACTGCCCATGCATCCCGAAAAATGCACTGTTTGATGTGGTTTGTACGCTGGTGGAATCATTGGACCGTATTTTTTCAAAGATGCTGTTGGACGCAACGTTACGGTGAATGGCGATCGCTATCGTTCGATGCTAACAAGCTTTTTGTTGCCAAAAATGGAAGAACTGAACTTGGTTGACATGTGGTTTCAACAAGATGGCGCTACATGCCACACAGCTCGCGATTCTATGGCCATTTTGAGGGAAAACTTCGGAGAACAATTCATCTCAAGAAATGGACCGGTAAGTTGGCCACCAAGATCATGCGATTTGACGCCTTTAGACTATTTTTTGTGGGGCTACGTCAAGTCTAAAGTCTACAGAAATAAGCCAGCAACTATTCCAGCTTTGGAAGACAACATTTCCGAAGAAATTCGGGCTATTCCGGCCGAAATGCTCGAAAAAGTTGCCCAAAATTGGACTTTCCGAATGGACCACCTAAGACGCAGCCGCGGTCAACATTTAAATGAAATTATCTTCAAAAAGTAAATGTCATGGACCAATCTAACGTTTCAAATAAAGAACCGATGAGATTTTGCAAATTTTATGCGTTTTTTTTAAAAAAAAGTTATCAAGCTCTTAAAAAATCACCCTTTATAACCACTACGTTATAGAAGACCAAAAAAACGACCCGTGTATCCCAGTCTTGACCAAAGCGATGCACTTTTTTTATGGCCCAAAGATTTGGGGCATATGTGACATTTTTGCAAAAAAAGTGATCATTTTCTCAGTCTCACATCTTGTAAACCGTTTGGAATTTTGATTTACTCTCTAAGGCAAAGTTGTAGCTCTTGTGAAAATCGCAAATGTCGTCGTACAAATCTTATAGGGTGTAGTGTGTGTAGGTAGCGTATACGTGCTGTTGCTTGAGGATAATATCACTCATACGCACAGTAGCCGGACTGACCATAACATATTTTTCCTACCTAAACGGTGTTAAGAATCATTCCTATGAAGTTTATATGTTGTAGAAAGTTGTCTATTGAGATCTTAGATACATTTTTGTAGTTGATTTTTTCCTTGAATTTTGAACGGTTTGCTATCTATGGACCTGAACCGAGGAAAAAGGTTAAAAATCGATTTTTTTCAAAGTTCGAAGATTTTTGCGATTTTTACCTTTTTTTTACCTGAATAACTTTATTATTCAGATTTTATATTATGTTTGTTCTATGTGGCAAGAGATACAACTTTGCCTCAGAAAGTAAATCAGAATTCCAAACGGTTTGCAAGATATGGGCCTGAGGAAATGATCACTTTTTGCAAAAATGACATCGAGTCAAATCAAATCTTTGGGATCCCTGCCTTTGGGCAAAACCGTGAGCCATGGATCTTTTTTGGTCTTTTATAACGTAGTACGGACAAGTGTATTTGAATATATATGTGAAAATATATACACATATATGTTAAACATGAGGTAGGGTTAAAGGCTATAAATCTTCTGAATATCACCTTCATTCACGTAGATGCTTTTTTAATCGTTTTGTGTTGACACGAAAAAAACCAATTAAAAATAGAGCAACAAATCCAAAAATATTTTATTCTAGTTTTTATGTTTTGACCTTCTTTGTACGAAATTTATAAAAATCATGTTTTTTATTTTTTTTCATTTGTTTTTCATGCACTATAAAAATCAATTAAAACCAGAAATTCAAATATATTTTCTAATAACATTTACGTTTACTCAGAGAAATTTCCCTTCTTTAAAATTATAGCAATTTAAAATGGAACAAAATTATTCATTCCGATATTCTTTCTATATCTATGGGATTTTTCGTGCCAACAAAAGCCGATTTAAAAAAAAACTCATTATTGTGCCTAAATCAGTGAAAACCTTCAGTTCAACGTACAACTGGGCTTGATCAGACTTATACTTCCAAAATGACAGTTCAAATACTAAAGGTACGACGAAAATTCAAATAATAAAAAAAACAGTGAAATGGCTGAATATATGATAGACGAATGGACAGATGAACAGACTGACGTATGTACGGATTAATAGTTGGCCAGGTGGACTGAAGGCCTGATGATGGATTTATGAGCAGATGGACAGATACTGTCCGTATACAGAAAGTAGATAACCGGGCCGGACGGAAGGATAGATGGTTAAAACGATCAAAAGGATTGAAGGGCATATAATGTACAGGGTGGCTGATGAATACTGCTACCATGCTACTTAATGCTGTTGTTAAAGGACTTATTCTTTGCAGAACTGCATCGAAAGTGAATCCCTTTCAACACTGTGTGGTTTCAACAGGATGATGCGACTTTGTCACATAGCCAGGTCCTGCTATGAGAGAGAAAGTTCCCCAAGAAGGTGATTTCTAGACACTCGACATTTCGTTGGCCCCCAAAGTCTCGTGACCTCACTGCACCTATCTTTTTCTTGTGGGGTTATTTCATCTGGAAGTTTACAAACCAAATCAAAAAAATTGATGATTTAAAGCAATGCATTCGAACAACAATTGAGACAATTCTTACTGCAACTCTGCAGGATGTAATGAATAATGAATTTTGCACATACGTCACCGGCTATCGTCATGTCATTTAAATTCTTTTATTTTTAAACCCGTTAAAAAGGTTTAATAAAAATGTATCGGTTGTCAAATGAACAAAGAAAAAGTAATTTACATGAATTAAACAAAAAGTTATTTTAGTTTCTTAATGTAGTGTCATTCATCAGCCACCCTGTATATATGGACGAATGGACAGATGGACAGATACGGGTAGAAATACAAACGATTAGAAAAGTGCACGAAAATACATTGACAAACAGGTGGATGAATAGATAGCCAGATGGGCGGATGTGAGCCGGACGGGAGAACAAACAAGCGATTGGACAAATGGATGGATGGTCCGATAGGAAGACGGAAGGGCTTATGATAGATATATGATACAAACGCATACAATTGTAAAGGGTGGTTAAATTGTAAGGGCCGATGTTGAATGTGAACCACACCTAAACGACAAGTTTTTTTCTGCATTTCATTTGGCATTTCTCAATTTCAGACTAACTTCAGTCTAATTATGAAAATGGGCGTTCAAATCAAAATGCATATCGTGCACTTCGTGACGTTTTCATCTTCAGTGATGAGTCACATTTTCAGCTCAGTGGATTCGTCAATAAGCAAATTTGCCGCATTTGGGCGAATGATTGTCGGAAAACCAATGCACCCACAAAGAGTGACTGTTTGGTGCGGTTTATGGACCGGCGGCATCATCGGGCCGTATTTTTTCCAAAATGAGGCCGGTCAGGTTCACAGTTACTGTGAATGGTCTTCGCTAACGCGAGATTATAACGAACTTTTTATGGGCCGAATTGGAAGATATGGATGTGGACGATATGTGGTTTCAACAGGACGGTGCCACTTCACCACACAGCTAACGAAACAATGGCTCTATTGCGCGACAAATTCAATGGCCGTGTTATCTCACGTGGTGACGATGTCAATTGGCCGCCAAGATTTGACATCGTTGGACTTCTTTCTTTGGGTTTATTTGAGAGAAAAGGTGTTCGTCGATAAGTCAGCAACAATTCAAGAGCTAAAGGATGAGATAATTCGGCACATCAACGGCATAGAACCTCAATTATGCCTCAGCGTCATAGAAAATTTGGACCATTGGATGGAGGTGTGCCGCCGAAGTGGCGGCGGTCATTTGGCCGATATTTTGTGCCAATCATAATTGAACCATACCAATATTATCATAATAAAAAGAAATGACCATAATTTCCTACAAATTTTTGTTTTTTGTTCAAAATCAACATCGGCCCTTAAAATTTAACCACCCTTTACATCAGAAAATATTATAAATAGACTTCGACAGAATTTTTGTTGCCTAGTGTAATCGAGTTATTTAATGGAAAATTTAATGAATTTGTCATTTCTCGAAATGGGACAGACATTTGATTATAGAGAGATGCCTCTAGATTATTTCACCTGGGATTACCAAAAATAATTGGTCTTTGGCCTATATTTTAATTTATATAATATAATATTTATATAATATTTATAATTTGCCGAATATTCGACTTCCACAATGCTCTTATCCTCGACCAGCCTCCTCTTTTAGTTAGGCCTCTTACTTTAAGAACGACCCACGGCTAAAAATAAATTTACAAAAAATCTCCTTTTATTCTCACAATCCCCCATTGCCATTCCACTTGAAAAATCTCTAAATGATGAGCTGAATAAGAAGCAATTTCCAATCGAATTTCATTTGAATTTATAGCCCTTTCACATAACTCACCTTTAGTATTCAGTCCGGAGGCATTTTTTAAATTGAAATTTATAACGCAACATTAGAGATAAATCTCTTTCGGAGGCTTTTAAATATTAAACAACAACACGAACAGCAACGACACTAAAACGCATCGTACATGGGCTTCGTTTCCTGCGATTAATATTTATTTATGTAAGCAAACATACAGTCGGACAGGAGAAGAAGGCGAACGAGGAGAGAAGACGGAAGAAAATGTTAAAAAATTCATGACCAGCACAGAAATTGTAGTCGGTGCCTTGACTCGAACAAATTGTAATGCAAATACTTGAAATAAAACATGAGAAACATAAGAAAAAAGAAGCAGAAGAAGAATAAGACGAGAAGAAGAACCAGTCAGCAAATAAGAAGACGCAGCTAAAGCAGCAACATGATGTAGTCAAGCTGCTGTAGCATAATTTCGATATTTTGGAGGGGTGGGAAAACTAACGAGAAACAAAGTTAAGCAAAAATATGAAAATGAATAAATTAAGAACACAAGAAGCAGCCGCATAATCAGCAGCCACAGTAGTTGTGGCAGCAGCCGCACCAACTCCAACAACAATGATTGTTGCAAACATCATTAAAAGCCAACACTGAACATTGGCAACCCTGAGCATCAGCGAACACAGGAAATCCCCCTTAGACAGGGATAAGTTGGGGCGACCGTAGGGAACCCTACCTCCCGCCAGGACATGTTGCAACACTGACACAACTTGGTTGCCGGAAGTCGTCGCAATAATAATGAAACAATGAAACGAAACGATAATGAAACAATAAACGTAAGCCTCCGCAGGCAGCGCTGAATGCAAAACGAAAACGCAAAAATATTTTATGAGGCATCGTGACAGTTGGATTTGCATAAAAACGCTGGCAGTAAATAAAAAATAGCATAAACATTTCATCCAGGTGATAAAATGCTGAAAGAGAGAAAATGACACTGTCAACAGAGGCAACTGTCACACAGCACACAGTGTGCCGACACCAAATCAATGCTTGTAATGATATTTGAGTGTAACAAAAAAATAAATGCAAAAATTGCACAATTATCTAAAGAAGAAAAATTGCAGAGGACCCACAGAGATCTTTTCGATTAAGATTGAACCAAAAAGTTACGAAAAAAACGTTTTAAATATAAATTGCATTCTTTTTTTCATTGAGTTGAGTCCTTTTCATATTAGGGTGTCGATATATATATATATATATTTTAATTTTTACTAAAATTAAATTTTTCCTTAAAGGTATCTTTAATATTTTTACTCATATTTTGGGAAAAGGAAGTTTTTCAATAAAAAACACATAAAATTCAGAAAAATGCATGAAATCTTTATTTGAATCGATAGTACGGTCCATATAATTTAATGTTTGAAGATTATGTCATGCAAATATTGATCTTGACTGCGCCTCATCTGGTCCATCCGCTTAGTCCAATTTTGGCATTTTTGAGTAACAGAGGCCCAATTGCTGCGAACGGCGACGAATCGATAACTGATGGTCATCATTAACACTGGCCGATACAGCTCCGATATTTTCTTCAGTTCGCACTCTACGTAAGCGTGTTGGTGGTTTAATGTCCAACAATGTAAATTTGGTGCGAAATTTAGTCACAATAGCCCGAATAGCCGCATCAGTGGGTCGATTAAACTGACCATAAAATGGAAGCGCGCGATGAACTTTCTTAACAGAGCACGCATTTTGATAATAAAATTCAATAATTTGCAAGCGTTGTTCGTTTGTAAGACGATTCATGGTTAAATTATAGACCAAACTGAAGATGTTTGACAGTGAAACAAAACACGAAACGTGCGTCAGCTGTTGAAACCAGGGTTGCCAAAAAGATAATAGCTAAAAAAACACCCTTTATTAACATTGAAAATCAATTTTAGAAAATAGTCCTAAGTTGACCACTTTTCGTATATTTCGATTTATGTTTTTTTATCATATTTTTACGTATTTCATGCCAAAAAATATTTTTTCTAATTACAGATTTTTAAAATTGAATAAAAAAAAACTTAATTTCTTTTTTCTACTTTTTCGGACTGTCTCTCACGCATTTAAGATATTTTGCAATTCTGTCTTATGAGAAATTGTGGTTTCTTAGCTTTATTATGGCTCAAAACTGTGTTAATGCCCAATAAAGTTTGTTTGTTTCAAAAAGGGTATTTTTAAGTACTAACGAAAAATATTTTTTCTTTTGAAAGTCTTTGAAGAATAAAATTCATATTTAGAAAGATTGAAAGGTTCCCCGTTTTGCACAAAATTTCACTCTTGGAAGATAGGTTAAATCGTATTTTTATACCCTCCACCTCCAGGATGGGGGTATACTAACTTTGTCATTCCGTTTGTAACACCTTGAAATATCGACATGAGACCCTATAAAGTATATATATTTTTGATCGTCATAAAATTCTAAGACGATCTAGCCATGTCCTTCCGCCCGTCTGTTGAAAGCACACTAGCATCTAAACGAAAGGAGCCAGGATGTCCAAATTTTCCATTAATGTGTCTTATAGTCGTATATCGGTTGGGATTGTAACTGGGCGAAATCGGCCCAAAGGGAAAAATGTTTCCCTCACTAGGACTGAAAATACCCATAATATTCCCTAATATTTTAGAATATTTAAGCATATTTTTTCAATATGACTGCTTGTCCTTACTTGATATCGGGTATGCGCATTCCCCTATAACAAAAAACGTGCACCACAAACTGATTTTTGTTCGTAGTCACCCCCTACGAACAAAAATCAATGGGGCAAAAAGGGATAAAAATGGTACCTAATTAACGACAACAGCTAGAAACACGAAATTCCTCCAATTGAGTAGATACATAATATTAAAGTATTATTTCCAAATTCGTACTTTAGGGGATAAAATGGGAATAGAGGGATAAAAATGGTACCACGCAAACGGCTGCACCTAGAATAATGAAATGCGGTGTATACATTCCTCTGATTGCGTTGACTTTTTGGGGTAAAAATGGAAAAAGGGGATAAAAATAGTACCAACCAAATGACCGCAACTAGAGTCATGAAATTCGGACATTCATGACATTCCCTGGCTGCATAGACACAAAACAATAAAAAAATTTTTCAAATTCGTACTTTCAATGCATACAATGGGTACAGAGGGATAAAAATAGTACCAAGTAAACGACTACAGCTAGAATGATAAAATTCGATGTGTAGTTCCATCTAATTGCGTATACACGTAACATAAAGAGATTTTAGAAAGTCGTACTCTTAAGGGGGTAAAATAGGGAAAGGGTGATAAAAATAATGCCAACCAAATGGCCGCAGCTAGAACCATGAAATTCGTTGTATATATTCCTCTGACTGAATAGACACGAAAACTAAAAGGATTTTTACAAACTCGTACTTTTTACTTTTACGACAAAATTGTGTTGAATCATGAAGTTAGATTATTTTGCACATATACGTGAGATAATGGATTTTTAAAATTTGTACTTTTTGAATTAAATTAGAATGGAAATGCAACCAACTGTAGCAGCCACTATCTACCAATATTTATGCTATTTAAGCTTTTTGAAAATATAAATATAAGAATATTTATTTTTTGAATTAACTTAAAGTATTATTTCGATATGTAAACATATTGGTTGCCTTGCCTTAAGAGCGTGCTTTGAAATAATAAAAATATTATATTTATTTATAAAATTATTTTTTCAATATTTGTATTTGTTTCGGTTTGGCTATATTAAAAAAAATATATTTTTCTGTAATATTACTGCACTTCTACGAAAATCGACCGCCTCTGTGGAATGCAATCCATAGTGGAGGGTATATAAATTTCGGCCCGGTCGAACTTAACGCCGTTTTTACTTGTTTAGTTCCAAAACGTAAATTGCTCATTTTACTTTTGAAAAGTAAGTACAGAGCTAAAAAGATGATCAAATTCCCTTTATGTTCATTTGCCCCATCTGTGCCCAAAAAACCTTAATAATACCAATTTAATGCAGATGAATTACCCACAGGTGGTACTACAATTCATTCAGGAGTAAATATTGACATTGTTTTAATGTTCGTATATCAATTGAATTCACATCAATGGCCCTCCTTTCATCAGTCTGCTCAGCATTTAAATTTTGAACACAAGACACAAAGATTCTTTTCTGATTAAAAAACAATCAATTTGTAACTCACACTCTCATTTTGAGAGTCCCCCACAATTTCATATGATTTTGTTTTTGAATTTTGAAAATTTATAAATTGTACATTATTTTTTTTAAATTGAAATTTATAAGAAAAAATCTCATGTAATTCTTATAATTTTTTCATGAAAAAAATCTTATTTTATTTGTTATTAATTTTACCTATAAATTTCATAGTGTCTAATTTGGAAAATTTAACAATTTTACATTACTTTTTAAATTGAAATTTATAAAAAAAAATCTCATTTCTTTTTTTTTAATATTTTCATGAAAAAAAAACAATCTTATTTTATTTGTTATTATAAATTTCACAGTGTCTAAGATATCAGCCAAAATTCTGCAGTTTGTTTATTGTTGTTTACTACTTGTTTATTATTTTCTTTTATATTTATTTTATTATTGAAATTTATTTATGCCTATTTACGAGCAGTATTTCGAAGTTCTTCAAAATAACCCACACTATTTAGACTTTTCGATAATTTTTTTCGTGTGACCCAAAGTTCCTTTTGTTGCCAACCACTGTGAGACATTTACAAAACATATCCAACCCCCTCCACTTCACTTAACGCAATAATATTGCCAACAAATTTACCCCTCATGGGTGGCGGGAGGTTTTAATTTTACAGAACGAGAAACATCTTTCTTTCCCAGTCCAAGCACAGAAATGTATAGTCGTTTTTCATTTGCGAATTCTTTGCAGCGCACGAACGACAAATGAAACAAATAAATTCACTGTTTATTGCCACAGCCATTGTCATTAACATTTAAATAATTTTATTTATTTTCTACTCCTGGGGCAGTCACACCACACGCTCTGCTCTCCGCTACATCTGTTAAGTGCAAATTTTGTCTGGAAACTCGACGACCGTTTAACCCGCTGCCATTGGCTAACTAAGAAGAGCTACTTAAAATTAATTGCCAATTATAGTGATGGAAGTTCAAGGTCAAAGAATGATTGGATTTTTTTATTGACCAGACTGTGTTTAGACAGTAGCTCCACTCCACCTTTCCTTCCACTTGCAAAGCTCTTGGTAACACAGGACTTTTGTACATACTCATATAAGAAAAGGCGAAAAAATATGAAAAGTTTTCTTTTATTTCATCAAAAACTTTGGTAATTTGACAATGAAAGCTGGTAATATGTTCCAGTGCCAGGTGTTTGTGATGATATTTATCATTGTCATGATGTTACTGTGGTTATGTTATGATGTGGTTTCTCCGGTCAAGAAACTTCTACTTCACGCAGTGCTAGCGACAGTAAATGTGACAGTCACTGGATAGTTGAAATTAAACGAAAATATATTGGCAACCAAACCAAAGTGGCTTTTTTCTTTATTTAAATACGCTGAGAAAAAAAAATAAAAAATAAACAAAAAAGGAAATTTTGTGCCCAAGCCGAAAAAAAGTAATTTTTTGTGAGCACTGGTAAAATCTAAAAAAATATATGTATATTTTTTAAACAAATTTTTTACTAAAATTACAATTTTCGTCGTAGGTACCTTTAGAATTAGAATGTTGGCTATTAAAGAATAAAATAAAATATTTTTTCTGACTTTTTTCTATTTTTTTATGATTTTATACGTGCCACCAAAACTAGATTTTTTCAAAAAAAAAATCACAAATTTTTGAAGACTATACCTAAACCTCTTTTTCTAGGTGAAAGTGTAATTCGAAATATTTGTAACCATCATGAGTATCTATAATTTAATATATAACCGGATGTTATCAGACCTATATTTCCTAAATGAGAGTACAATATTTAAGGTACCTCCGCCGAAAATTTTTTCCAATTTTTTTAATATCCTTTTAGAGTTTATAAAGCCCAAATACATCAGAAAATGTTATACGTAATAAATTTTTTTAACATAGTGTAATCTACGGAAAGGTGAATCCTCACAAACTATAAATTTAATATTTCATATCATATTACATTTCATGTCATATAAATTTCAAATTTCAATAAATTTATTAATTGTTAATGTCAAATCTAAATCGAATTTCTTATTAATTTTCTTATTAATGCCTTCAAGGATATTGATTAATTACTTGACTAAGTATCTATTATTTGTCTTGATTAGTTCCACCCATCTGTCCACGCCCTTCAATTATTTTGCCTAAAATTTTAAAGATTTATCAGAACCTTAACCAACATCTGGCAGGGGGGGCTACTTCTTTAAGATTAAACAACAAATGAGGGCGACTTACTGTTCTTTGATGAAATTTATTTCTCTTTTAAGATTTATAACAAATAATTACCATCGTCTGGCCGTATGGCCTCGGGTATGAGGGAGGAAGATGATGGTAACCATGAAGATGAAATTCAAAAATAACCCCATATGCTAACCAGAACAAACACTGTGCAACAGACGGCCTGGATAGACTATGTATGTACGGGATGTTTTTTTTATGCAAAATTTTCAAGAAATTTTCAAAGAAGAAACAAAAACAAAAATTGTTACGAATTGTTCGAATAACATTTTCTAAAGCATTTTGGCTTTTTAAAAATCGAAAACGATATTAAAAAAAATTTATGGTAATATTTGTACTCTCGTTTTGAAAATATAAGTCCGATAGCACCTGGTTATATGTTAAATTACAAATATTGCGAATTACACTTTCATATAGAAAGCGTGGTGTAGAAACAGTCTTGAAAATTTTGCGAAATTTTTTTTTCGAAAAAATCGTAGAAAAGAGAAAAAAGTCAGAAAAAAATAGTTATTTTTATAGCTAACATTCCAACGCAATAAAGCAATGTTAATATGTAAAAAATCTATGGATAAATATAGAAGCTCTGATACTCTTTGTATGTAGACGCAAAAGTTTTATTTTCTATATAATATTTTTGTAATTTAGTTTAAATAGCGGGAAAATCCCCTTTATAAATATTTTAGTTTGTAACAGCTGTTATCCTAATGAGGATAACAGGGCCAAGTTAAAGAAAATCTATGGATAAATGTAGAAGTTATCTACCTTCTTGTGCATGTCGCCTTCAATTTAAGCGAAATCTTCGTAAAAAATTACACACGATTTTTTAAAATGCCCTTACTTCTACATATGCGTCATAAAATGTTCATTTATATAATTTCAAATGGGACTTTTCGCGCTATTTAATCAAAAATTAAAAATCATGATATTTTTAAAAATCATAACATCTACATTTATCCATAGATTTTTTACAATAAACATTGTTATACCCTCCACCTCCAGGATGAGGGTATACTAACTTTGTCATTCCGTTTGTAACACCTTGAAATGTCGACATGAGACCCTATAAAGTATATATATTCTTGATCGTCATAAAATTCTAAGACGATCTAACCATGTCCGTCCGTCTGTTGAAAGCACGCTAGCATCTAAACGAAAGGAGCTAGAACGTTCAAATTTTCCATAAATGCGTCTTATAATCGTAGATCGGTTGGGATTGAAATGGGGCGAAATCGACCTAAAGGGAAAAATTTTTTCCTCACAATGATTAAAAATACCCATAATAATCCCTAATATTTTAGCGTATTTAAGCATGTTTTTTGAATATGTCTGTTTATATTTGCTTAATATTTGGTATGCGCATTCCCCTTATAGCAGGTTCCCCTTATAGGGGGTGAAATGGGGCAAAAAAGGGATAAAAATTGTACATATTAAACGACAACAGCGAGAAACACGAAATTCGGTGTGTACATTCCTCTAATTGAGTAAATACATAATGTAAAAGTATTTTTTCCCAATTCGTACTTTTAAGGGGTAAAATGGGAATAGAGGGATAAAAATGATACCAAACAAACCGATGCACCTAGAATAATGAAATGCGGTGTATACATTCCTCTGATTGCGTTGACACGTAAAATAAACGTATTTTTCAAAATTTGTACTTTTTCGGGTTAAAATGAAAAAAGGGGATAAAAATAGTACCAATCTAATGACCGCAGCTAGAGTCATGAAATTCGGAGTATACATTCCTCTGACTGCGTAGACACGAAAAATAGACGAATTTTTCGAAATTAGTACTTTCAAGGGATACAATGGTACAGAGGGATAAAAATAGTACCAACTAAACGACTACAGCTAGAATGATGAAATTCTAATTGCGTAGAAACGTCAAGGGGGTAAAAATGGTACCAACCAAATGGGCGCAGCTAGAATCATGGAATTGATGTAGACATTCCTCTGACTGCATAGACACGCAAAATACTTTTTTTTACTTTTACGGCAAAAATTGGTTGAATCATTAAGTTAGGTTATTTTGCACGATGTACTTCTGGTAATGAATTTTCAAAATTTGTACTTTTGGGATTAAAATAGAATGGAAATACAACCAACTGTAGCACCCACTATCTACCAATATTTATGGCTTTGAAAATATAAATATAAGAATATTTATTTTTTGAATTGACGTATTGGTAGCATTACATTATAAGCATGGTTTGAAATAATTAAAATATTATATTTAATTATAAAACTAATTTTTCAATATTTGTATTTGTTTTGGTTTGGCTATATTAAAAAAATTTTATTTGCCTGTAATATTACTGCACTTCTACGAAAACCGACAACTTCTGTGGAATGCAATCCATTGTGGAGGGTACATAAAGTTCGGCCCGGCCGAACTTAACGCCGTTTTTATTTGTTTTAATTCATAACTTCTACATTTATTCATAGATTTGTTACACATTAAACTTGTTTTTAGCGTTAGAATGTTGGCTATTAAAGAATAAAACATAATACTTTTTTCCGACTTTTTTCTGATATTTTTTCGTTACAGCAAAAATAGATTTTTTTTCGAAAATAAAAATATTTAAAAAATAAATCATAAAATCTACATTTATCCATAGATATTTAACATATAAACATTCAACCATTCCATGGTGAAAGTGTGTCAGATCGGTTCAGATTTACATATAGTTCCCATACAAATTTCGCTCCCGGATTGAATTTTTCCGCCCCAGAAACCACGTATTTTCACCGAATTTCTTCAAAGTGAGCATAACACGTTAAACTTGAACTGGAAGAACTTATTGTGAAAGTTAGTCACTTCATTCCATGTTTGGATATAGCCCCGAAACATATATTCTTCTCGATTCGACAAATTGGACCAGGTCATATTAGCCTATGATTAGGAAACATACAAAAATTCTTCCCGTTTTCACTTTTTTACCGAATTGAATTGTATTCGGATAGAAAGTGGAGTGTATAATATAGTCGGCCCCGCCCGACCTTAGCCCTTCCTTACTTGTTTATGATTTCTTTCGTGCCAGCCACAACAGATTTTTTAGAAAAAAAATATTTTTTAAGTCATGTCTTTTACATTTATCGATAGATTTTTTACATATAAAGATTGTTAGAATGTTGGCTATTAAAAAATAAAACATAATATATTTCCGACTCGTACCAGCAAAAACAGATTTTTTCGAAAACAAAAAATTTTTCTTAATTCATAACTTCTAGATTTATCCATAGGTTATAATACTTATAAGCCAGTAACTTAGTACGTTGTCAACCGATTTTCATCATCTTTATTTCTCATCGCATTTAAAAAGAAGATACCTAGAGCCTTCGATCGATATATAGCTTATTTAAGAAAACTTAAGGAATCTGTGTGCTTTTTGTACAGCCAACACAAGTTTTAGTAATTTTTCCAAAGTTTTCGCATATTACTTTGTTAGGTAATAGTAAAATTTATAAATTTATTTGAATTAGAAATTTAGTAAGGAGTAGAAATCCGTTAGTAATTGACTGAGTTATTGAAGTTTGTAAAAATACAAGTTTTGGTCATTCCAGTTCACATCTCTCATTATTTTTCGAATTGATGTCCAATAAAAATCCTTAAAATTCGCCAAAATGATAAAAACGATGAATAAATTATATAAATACCCGAATTCCCAAAGTGGGGAAAATGTGTTCCAAAATTGGGGATTTTTCATTATTTGATTAATTTTATGTATTTTTACTGGACTTCATAATCCACATAAGATGAAGAAGTAGAGCTGGGATGTTAAGCATTGTTGGCCTGTGTAACGCAGTTGATGGAATCTATCTGCCACTGCACTCTTCATCCAAATTCGTCAAAGTATGCCAGTGGCTGGGATGATGTGTTTTTTGAGATGTTCACTCTATAATTAAATACTTCTGTGCGTGTGTCGCACGCCAACTCTTTGATGAAAATACGAAATAAATGCCAAACAGAAGAAAGGAGAGAACATCGAGGCTTGAAATGGCATATAAAAGGAATAAATAATAATAATAAGAAAACAAGTAAATGAAAAATACACTCATCGCGAGTGTAGTTGAAAGTCATTAATTTAAAGCACTTAAGGTGGCCAAGTACCCCCACGTTTCACAATCATCGAAATAAAAAGCAACTACAACAAATAAGGGGAAATTGTAAACAGTTTTAACAATTCCGTAATATCCTCTTACATTTCGTTTTTTCATTTTATTTTCCACTTTCCCAGGTTTATTTGCGTTGGAACCAGAACATGACCATAAAGCTAGGGTAAGGGTGCTGGGCAGCTGCTTTCGAAAAACAGTAATCCCATTTAGGCCAATTTGCAAGTGTTTACACGCACACACACACACAGAGAATGGTCTTGTGCGTGCCAGTCATGGTGGGCGATGAGTGCCAAGTGTCATTAAAGGATAAACGGTCGCTCCTCTCTCGGCTCCTTCACAACGCTCACAGTCATCGTCATCGTTGTTTTACTTTTTAATGTGTAATGCAATGATGATGTTGTTGATTCTGATGCTGAAGCTTTAGCCAATAAACTTGTGACATATTGACACACACGCTGTGGCTACAAGGCCATCCTTCGTCCTCACGGATCCTCCTCCTGCCCCTGTTCACTTCAGTGGTTTGTAAAAAAATCATAAATTCCCAATGACTCGGTTTGTCATCAGTGCCGTCGTAATTATTGTACATGTCATAATTAGCGAGGCCACATGAAATCCAGTGACAGTTTTCTCTACTCCTCTGGCTCGGGGATTATTTGCCGTTGGCCAGTTCGGTGGTGTGCTGTCCAAACCCATGTCATCAATTTGTTTGATGGCAGTTGGATTGATATGGGTATAATGATGGGAATGGTTCGAGGATGATGAGGGTGTCATAAATACCATTCTCATGTAAATGGATTCTATTCAATAGGAATGAATCTTCAGTTGGCCATTGGAATTGGAATGTTTCGAAATTTTTAAATGATAAGGTAAACAAACTTTTATTGGATCACATTCTAGTGATGAAGAAACATTTTAAAATATTTAAAGAAAAAAATCAACTTTGCTTAACAATATCATTCAAAAGATTCCTATAATATAATGACGAAAAATAATAAATATCGGACACTGTGCTACAATAAAGAATGAAGTAGAAAACTCTGGGAAGTGCTATATATTTAACAATGGGTCTATCCCGCTTCCTTTTGGATATTACAAACAAATGCACAAAGACATAATACTCTCGTGGAGTGTATAAAGAAGTTTGGAAAAAATATTTTTTTGTTAGCACAAAATAGAAATCATAAAAAATTAAAAAACTTATTTTGTTTTAGAATTTGTGACACTCTTCGTAGACGCAATAAAAAAATATTTTTTTTATTTTTTAAAAAATATAGCGAAGAACTCTTTACAACTTAGATAACATATAGGTAATTCCAACATAAAACGACCCAAAAACCATAGGTTTGGATTTTCATCCTCTCTGATTTTGATGAAATGTGGTGCACACATTCTACCGTTTGCCGTAGCTCAAAGTAGTGATTGGTTTAAGTTTTACAGTGGCCATAAGTTGGTTACCTCGGGTTTTTTTGGAAGAGATGGCTTCCTTATCGATATCATAACTTTGGATAGCGTCATCAGATTCGTTTAGTTGGTACTATTTTTATCCCCTGTTCCAATTGTATCCCTTATAAGTACGAATTTGGAAAAAAATCTTTCATTTCTCGCGTCTACGCGGTCGGAGGAATGTATACACCGAATTTCATGACTCTAACTGCGGTCATTTGGTTGGTACTATTTTTAACCCCTTTTTCCATTTGAACCCCTAAAAGTACGAATTTAGAAAAACCCTTCTATTTTGCGTGTCTACGCAATCAGAGGAATGTATACACCGAATTTCCTTATTCTAGGTGCAGCCGTTTGGATGGTACTTTTTTTGTCCCTCTATTCTCATTGTATCCCATTTTTTCATTTGAACCACAAAAAGTACAATTTCGAAAAATCCGTTTATTTTACGTGTCTACGCAATCAGAGGAATGTATGCACCAAATTTCATTATTTTAGGTTCAGCCGTTTGGTTGGTACCATTTATATCCCCCTATTCCCATTTTATCACTTAAAAGTACGAATTTGGAAAAATAATCTCATATTATGTATCTACTCAATTAGAGGAATGAACACAGCGAATTTCGTGTTTCTAGCTGTTGTCGTTTGATATGTACCATTTTTATCCCTTTTTTGCCCCATTTCACCCCATTTCACCCCCTATGAATAAAAATCGTTTTATGGTGAACATAATCGGGGGAATGCGCATACCCAATATCAAGTAAGTACAAGCAGACATATTGAAAAAAATTATTATTATTATTATGGGTTTTGTCAGTCCTTGTGAGGGAAAATGTTTTCCCTTTTGGCCGATTTCGCCCAGTTTCAATCGCAACCGAGCTACGACTATAAGACGTATTTATGCAAAATTTGGACTTCATAGCTCCGTTCGTTTAGATGCTAGCGTGCTTTCAACAGACGGACGGACATGGCTAGATCGTCTTAGAAATTTATGACGATCAAGAATACATATATCTTATAGGGTCTCAGGTCGATATTTCAAGGTGTTACAAACCCCCATCCTGGAGGTGGAGGGTATAATGATATGCCATAAGATCGTTTCTTAAACATTGAATATGAAGATTATTCACCGAAATTATTAAATAAAACAATGACCCAAACAATAGCAGATTGAATATTCGAAGCATGAACATTATATACCGAAAATAATTATGTATATCGGGTAGTGTGATTAAAAATGAACTAATTACAAAGGCTAACAATATTGAAATAATAATACAGCAAATGTATTACCACAAAAAATGAAAACGACCCCAATAACAAATAAATATCATGTTTGTGAGGAGTCTCCAGCGGAATGTAAAATTAGGATATGACAAATTGATCAAATATAAAGGGTGATTTTTTAAGAGCTTGATAACTTTTTTTTAAAAAAAAACGCATAAAATTTGCAAAATCTCATCGGTTCTTTATTTGAAACGTTAGATTGGTCCATGACATTTACTTTTTGAAGATAATTTCATTTAAATGTTGACCGCGGCTGCGTCTTAGGTGGTCCATCCGCTTAGTCCAATTTTGGCATTTCCACGTTTTTGAGTAACAGAGACCCAATTGGTGCGAACGGCGACGAATCGAAAATTGGTGGTCATCATTAACACTGGCCGATACAGCTGCGATATTTTCTTCAGTTCGCACTCTACGTAAGCGTGTTGGTGGTTTAATGTCCAACAATGTAAATTTGGTGCGAAATTTAGTCACAATAGCCCGAATAGCCGCTTCAGTGGGTCGATTAAACTGACCATAAAATGGAAGCGCGCAATGAACTTTCTTAACAGAGCACGCATTTTGATAATAAAATTCAATAATTTGCAAGCGTTGTTCGTTTGTAAGACGATTCATGATGAAATGTCAAAGCATACTGAGCATCTTTCTCTTTGACACCATGTCTGAAATCCCACGTGATCTGTCAAATACTAATGCATGAAAATCCTAACCTCAAAAAATCACTCTTTATTATAAAAGAGAAGAGAAATATGTTTTAAATGAAAACTGGACAATTTCAATCAAATTTAATTTTTTATTACACTCCTAGGATAAATATTTCATATTTTCATTCAACATTATATTTGTTTGAAATATTGTTCTATGCACCTAGGCACTGTTACTACCTTTCGCGTCACGTTCATCATTGTCATTATTTAAATTTTTCTAATTATCTTCTTCAGAATTCCTCCTCCACAAAATTGATTACCTTTATCATCATCTCTACAATATTTGAAAATTCGCTATAATCCCCTGGATAGCAAATCATCACTCTCACAATCAGTCGTTATCCACCTTCTTCTGCATGGTACT
This sequence comes from Polietes domitor, assembly GCA_947397865.1. Taxonomy (NCBI): domain Eukaryota; kingdom Metazoa; phylum Arthropoda; class Insecta; order Diptera; family Muscidae; genus Polietes; species Polietes domitor. The sequence continues at coordinate 9,911,734 of OX377622.1, read as the reverse complement.
CCCCACAATCATCAGCATATTGTCCCTTCAACATCATGTTGTTGTCCTTCCTTTCAGCATAAGGACATTCTCTTTAAATAACATCATCTTCGTCTATGTTTCCACGGGACATCTTTAATGTTAACACCCCCACTCTAGTTCCTTCCATCTACGTCTACGCACTGAGTTACGCCCACTTAACGGAAAACATCTTTCAAAGCGAAAAAATAACGAGAAATCTATTTAAGAATTTATTGCCTAATTAACATTTAACGAAATATAATGATGATTCCTTGTGGACACCCCCCCAACCACCAGCTGTTGTTAATTCGTAGATTAAAATCAAATTAACATTTTGGTTTCTATCGAAGGCCTGCTTCCCATTCCTCAGATGGCCACTAATGGAAACCATCATCTAATTGAGAGTCCTTCGGAGTAAACAACGCATCAAAATTAGCGAACATAAATTTCCGTTTTTGCCTGCCGAGGCTATATTTAAAGTCCGTACATTCTGAGCGGGGGAATATTTTTAAGCCCTAGCTTAAAGCTGACTAATGGACACTTTTATGAGCAATTAAGCAATTATGAGATGTATTTAACGGGAAAACTTGGGTGATAATCTCTATAGTATTAAACAAGCTAATTGCCAATTTAATTATTGACTTTATTTCAGTTGAATTTGAATTACGAGTAATTAATAAAATATCAGCAGAATTTGTATGGAGGGCTATATTAAAGTACCATTTTCCATAGGATACATTATTGATATGAAATGACTTCATACCTCATCATTTGAGAATGACCTATTGTTCCTGCGGTTTGAGTACTCAAAAACAATTGTTTTGAGTGATGTGCGAGAGCTCGCAATATCGTGGCGGAGAATTCCCCACCTTTGGCGGTTAGTTTTCCTAAATTCTCAGAACCCTGCTGGCACGAAAATGTTGGTATGCCAATCACAACTGACCAACTGTATTCCACTACTGACACTGTTTTTCCGAAAACACAGGTCATTATTTGGTTTGGTCATTATTTGGCTTTATCGCTCAAAAAACTTTTGTTGGCTTTGGTTCATCATGAAACAACTAACCAGGTTTATCATAGGCAATGATCTATGATTTCATTCAGTGACTAATTCAATAAAATCTTCTTCCAGAATTTATAGATCGCTTGCGTAGCTCATTTAAAATGAAAATTAATGTTAATACCATGAGTCGTATAAGTAATTTGAATTCAAACCGGAGGTCGTATGATTGATTTAAATATCATGGCTTGTATAAGTAATAAAAGTATAAACCATTGATTTCAATTAAAATTGCTCATACAACTCACTGTATTACACATACGCTTCCGATTTTTTAAGTAAGTGTGCTGTAAAAAAGTCTGCACTTTCAGTGTAATGGGCTAGTTTGGACTTGCTTTTCCATTTTGCCGAATTTGTATCGGTTTTTTGGTTTCACAAAATGTCTGTGATTATTAAACCTGTGTTTCATATAAAAATATAAATTTATGTATATCTACAAAAATTTATGCGTGTCTGTTTATCTGTATGTTCCGTATAAGACGTCAAACCGGTGGAACGATACGCTTGAAAATTTTACTGTAGCTAACATTGAGACATATGATGGTTTCTGACTATACTAGGTCATTATAAGTCAAAGGGGTACGTCACCGTCCACATTAACTCTATTTTAAAACTACCTTAAAACACTGGTCGAATGTGTGGCACTAACACTGAACGCTTTTCATTCATCAGTTATTTCAAAGCAAATTCAATTTACTCTTCCGTGGACTGATAGTTCCAAACAATTAAAAGGTCAAAGGGATCAAATGGACCAAAGGTCTAGGGTAAAAATGTTAATGTTCAAAGTTCGATGTTTGAAGGTCAAAGAGACTAAAAGGGCAAAAGGTTAGAGGCTAAAGAGATCAAAGATATCAAAGTTCGTTGAGCGAAGGTCTAAAGTATTAAAGGTCGGAAGTCAAAGGTCAAAATGAGTGTTCGATGTTTGAAGATCAAAGGATCCAAAGATTAAAGTGGTCAAAGTTCAATGGTTAAATGGATTAAAGGTCAGAGATCAAAGTTCGAAATTCGAAGTCCTATGTTCGAGGGATAAAATGGAACAAAGGGATCAAAGGTCAAGGATCAAATGTCAAAGAGGTCAAGGGTCGAAGTTCGATCTTGGAAAGTCAGAGGGATCCAATGGATGGAATGGAGCAAAGGTCACAGTTCGAAGCTCTAATATCATAGTTCTATAGTCGAAGCAATCAAAATTCAGTTGTCAAAGGCCAAGGCTTACATGATATAAAGTCAAAAGGATCAAAATTCAAAGGGTTGAATTCCATGTTTGAATTTCGACGTCCGAAGTTCAATGTTCGAGGGCATAAGGTCAAAGTTCGATGTTGGAAGTTCGAAGGTCAAAGGTCAAAGTGTTCAAATGGATCAAAGGTCAAATAGATGAAAAGTATTAAACGTCCAAGTGATCAAAGGTTGGAGGTCAAAATGGGATCAATGGTCGGTGGTCAGAGGTCAGGGGTCAACAATATTTTTTAAATAACTGCACCTAGTGAAAAACAACACCTAATTGATGCAAAATAAAAATAAATGAGTAAAAGAATTGGAGAATGTATATTTTTTTTTAATTTCTGTCCCAGTCACTACTTTTTAAATTAAAAAATTTTGTTAGATTTTGTTTACCGAAAAAATCAGGTTTGGAGTCTTCTCAGCAATATGTGAAACAAAGTTGAATATTTATCCTTCAAGAGAAAAGTACTGTACGAAACGAGTTTATTATTGATGGCCTGCGAAATGATGATTTTTGTGACAAAATTGATTTTTGTACAAATCAAAACTTTTTCAAATCTCTCTTCTTCCTTCTAGTTTAAATATACAACATAAAGTTTTTAAATTAAATACATTAATTAAATGCATTGTTTCTTATATAATGATCTTTTAGTTTTTTTGTTTGGAGTTCGTGAATTTTAGTATTTTATAACATTCTAATACTTCGAAAACATTTATTTTTTAGCTAAATAAGTTAATTTTCCCAAAAATCGCATATTTTATTTTGGGACCGAGGAACATAACTACGCGAAAGCTTTTACAGGATTTTTTTTTTATTTTTAAAATTCGAAAATGACAAAAAAGTCCAGTCAGATCTGTTAAGAATAAAATGAGTTTTTTTTAGAAAAATTGATAAATTTTGATTTTGTGAACAATTAAGTAGAATTGTTTTACAAATAATTCTACAATATTTTAAGCCATTTTTTACCTTTGAGAATTTGTCTCGGAAACCTGCCATGAATTTGTGTCTTAATTGTTAGTGAAATGGAAATTTATTGAAAACTGTTTCCGTTTCCATTGCTTTAAAACTTTGAAAATTTAAAATTTTTGAACTTGAAGCGAATCTTCCTCAAACCATAAATAACGAAACTAAAGGAGGCGGGCGGGCCGAAGAAGTTGCTACCCAAAGCCAAGTGGTTTCCTTCGCAAATAACCCCACCCAGGGACTGTTGCTCTAATCAATTTTAAGTTGAACTCCTTCAAAAGTAAGCGACAGCTAAGTCTTGACAATCCTTTGGAAAATCCTTTTGTGGTGAGGGTGTATGCCTAAGTTTTTATTCTATTGAACGCTTCAATGGCCAGTTTCACGCCAAATAATTTCCGCAACTTTTGAGCATGAATGGCAGGCAGGCATCGCATCATGCTCCATTACCAGTTAAAACTGTTGTGACAACTTCCTGGGGATGATGGGGTGGGGTGAACTTTAGCCAAGTGCAGGAAAATTAAAAAAAAAACAATCAAAAAAGAATGATGATGGTAAGAGAGTAACTGAGTTTGAGTGTGGCTATTCCCCAAAGCATCATATGAAGATGTTCTGCAAAAAAATGCCGTAAAAATTATCGAAATGTCGACTGTAACAAAAAAATTTTGCTTTCCAACCCACCAGTCACTGCAATCAAGTCTGACATTGGATTTGAAGACGCAGAGAGGGGGTGGGATTGAGAGTGAGCATTAAAGTGAAAAGGTCAAGTTTTGTTTTCATAACGAAGAAATTTGTCCAGCGCAACACAATATATCATTTCAGCCACCCCCTTCCCCTCGCCCAAAGGAATAACTGACTTTTGTTGGTCCAAATGCTGAGCGAAAAAGGCTTTTTCGCATTCAAAAGATTTTTTATGATTTGTCCGGCCGGAACGTGTACGTCTTTGCTAAGCAACACAATAGTAACGACGACAACAGACTGACCCAACGCCCTCCCTCCCAACTGGCTGAAATTCGAAATGGAAATTCTTGGGCTTTGTTACACCTACACCTACTCTACTCTACTCGCTGGTAGTATTCGCTCGTTCTTATGAAAAATGTACAAAGTTTTGCAATTTTTCGTTTTCTTGCTACACCGAGAGTCTGAAGGATACACGCACACACACACGCGTGCGAGCCTATATAAATCTGCCCGGACAAGACTATGATACTTGAGAGGACTTGTCATATTTACACGCTGACAACCAACCAACCAGCCAACCATGTGAGTGGCGGTAGTGGGGGGTTAGGTGTTGGCTACATTTGTTTTCGGTTTTAATCACAAGTGTGGCCGTTGTTGTTGCTGTTGTTGGCGTGTATTGGTAGGCAGGTGTCCTTGTCTACCATTTGCATACTCTTCGTTTATTTTTATCACAATTATCATGCAAAAAATACAGAACACACAACAAGAAACAAAACAAACTACCACTCATTCATGTGTGCTGGCAAAACACATACATACATATGTCTCTATGTACGAGTATGTCTTTAGCAAAACGATAAAAATATGATAATGTTTACATTATATGGGATATTCCATAATTTAGCCACCAAATTCCAAACCAAAATCGTCATTCAAAAATTAATAATTTTCAAAAAAGGAAAGTTCCCCATCTACGAAGCAAAGTGGACCAAATCAATTTTCTTGAGGAACAGGAAAATCGAAATCGAAGTTTCGCATGCCCTGAGTAGAGGTAATATAGAAATTTGGAAGTTTGGGTTTTGTATATTTTTTAACCTCACATCTTGACATCTTACTCAAAAAGTATTACCACATGTCGCCGGTATATAAAGAAAATCCAAAATTTTGGAAATTTGGGTATTTTGCTGGGGAAGATTTTAAAAACTTTTTAACCATTATTTTATAAAAAATACATTTTGGCTATTTTTACTATTTTCCCCACTTGGGAATTTGATTATTTTGTGGGAAAATATGTAAAAAACTTTCGGGAGACATTTTTATAAAAAATTTCATGTTTATAAAAAAACACATTTAGTAATTGTTCCGTATAACAGTCCCACAGTTCGTAAAACGAAATTCTAAATATGTTTTTTAGAAAAATTACCGACAATCTTTAATTTTTTGGATTTGGAACATATTTCCACACTTTGGGAATTTGGGTATTTTGCTGGGAAACAAATTTAAAAACTTCTTAACCATTACTTTATAAAAAATCACATTTTTGGATTTTTTCCCATTTTGGAACATATTTTCCCCACTTTGGGAATTTGGTAGTTTTATGGGAAAAAATGCAAAACCTTTATAAAACATACATTTTGGGTATTTTTACTATTTTCCCAATTTGGGAATTTGATTATTTTGTGGGAAAATATGTAAAAAACTTGAGAGCCGTTATTTTCGGAGACATTTTTATAAAAAATCTCATGTTTGTAAAAAAAACACATTTCGTAATTGTGGGACTAACAGTTAAAAACATTTTGCAATATTCCGTATAACAGTCCCACAATTCGTAAGACGGGCGAAAAATTCCAAATATGTTTTTTTTTTTTTGAAAAATTACCGACAATCTTTAATTTTTTGGATTTAGAACATATTTCCACACTTTGGCAATTTGGGTATTTTGCTGGGAAACAAATTTAAAAACTTCTTACATTATTTTATAAAAAATCACATTTTTGGGATTTTTTCCCATTTTGGAACATATTTTCCCCACTTGTGGAATTTGGTTGGAAAAAATGCAAAAACTTGTTAGCCATTTTTTTCGAAGACATTTTTTTGTAAAAAAATATCATTTTTATAAAAAATCCCTGTTTTGTGAGATTTCTATATGAACACAAAAGTGTTTTTCAAAAGTGACACGATGATAAGTGGTTAACCACGATGAAGTGGTTAAAAACATTTTTCTGATACTCCATATAAAAGTACCACAACCCCTAAAATGGATGAAATATCTGAAATATTGTTTTAGAAAAATTACCGACATTCCTTTTTTGGATGTGGAATTTATTTCCCCACTTTGGGAATTTTGGTATTTTGGTGGGGGGATAATTAAAAACTTCTTAACCAATTTTTTATAAAAAATAAAATTTTTGGGTTTTTTTCCCCATTTTGGAATTTGGTTATTTTGTTGGAAAAAAATCAAAAACTTGTTAGCGGAGAGATTTTCATATAAAAAATTAAATTTTTATAAAAAATCCCAATTCTAGGAATTATATGAACACAAAATTGTTTTTTAAAAGTAAGACGATGACAAATTCTTGAAGCATTTCAAAATATTTTTGTAAAACTCCATATAAAAGTTCCAAAATTTCTTAAAACGCGGAACGAATTAATTTTTTTTTTAGAAAAAATTACCGACTTTGTTTAATTTCTTTGGGAATTTGGGGATTTTCATAGGAAACATTTAAAAACTTCTTAACCATTATAAATAAATTTATAAAAAATCACATTTTTGGGATATTTTCCCATTTTGGAACATATTTTCCCCACTTTGGGAATTTGATTAATTTCTTGGAAAAAATGCAAAAACTTGTTAGCCATTTTTTCGGAGATATTTTTTGTAAAAAAATATCATTTTTATAAAAAAAATCCCTGTTTTGTGTTAACCACGATGAAGTGGTTAAAAACATTTTTCTGATACTCCATATAAATGTACCACAACCCCTAAAATAGATGAAAAATCTGAAATATTGTTTTAGAAAAATTACCGAAATTCCTTTTTTGGATGTGGAATGTATTTCCCCACTTTTGGAATTTGGGTATTTTGCTGGGGGGAAAAATTAAGAACTTCTTAACCAATCTATATTTATAAAAGAGAATGCCGTCCGTGTGAACACGCAAAACTTTATAACGGATCGTCTGATTTTCACGATTTTGGGCTTGATGAATTCGTGTTGGCCCAAGGAAGGACATAGGATGTAAAATTGGTACATAAATATTACTGACCACGAGAATGATAAATATGATGCCGAAATTTGGATTTTCATTTTATGTGTGTGGCAATAGTGTTTTTTGAGACAGAAGGCTGCAAATTGGAACGTATATATTACTGACCACGATAATATCAATATGATAAGATCAATATGAAACCTGATTTTAATTTTACCATTTGTGTTTTTGCCTGGCGAAGCGGGCGGGGTTCAGCTAGTTTTTAATAAAAAATAAAATTTTTGGGATTTTTTTCCCATTTTGGAATTTGGTTATTTTGTTGGAAAAAATGCAAAAACTTTGTAGCCTTATATAAAACCTTTTTATAAACAATTTCATTTTTAGGAATTGTGGGATTTTTATATGAACACAATAGTGTCTTTCAAAAGTAACACGGTGATGATTCATGAAGTGTTTAAAAACAAGTGCCACAATTCCTAAAATGAAGGAAAATCCAAATATGTTTTGGATTTGGAACATATTTCCCCCACTCTGGGATTTTTAAAAACTTCTTAACCATTATTTTAGAGAAAATCAGATATTTGTCCATTCGGAGGGTCCAATATTGGGCGTCTCATTCGAGCATAGCGACTGGTAACTCGCGAATAACACGAATAATGTTGGCTTTCAATGCTGGCTGAAGAACTGGAGACCTCAGATTTTTCATAAACCCAGAGAAAAAAGTCCAAAGGTGTGATATCGCACGATCTAGGTGGCCAATTTACCGTAGCGAAATGTGAAATTAAGTACTCACCAAAATGATTTCTCAACAAGTCCATTGTTTCACAAGCTGTTTGGCTTGTGGCACCGTCTTGTTGAAAGCAGAGCTCATCGCTTGAATTTCGGGAAGCACATTCCGTCCGTTAACATGATGCGATACCGGTTACCATTGACGGTAACATTGTGATATGCTCATTTTTTCAAGAAATAATGTCCAAAAAACCTTTTGAAAATCAAACCTCACAATTAATCTCCCGATACTTCTGAAACTATAGGCAATTTTATTTGTTTTCATTTCCCCATCCAGTTGCCCATTAAAACGTCTAAACATTTTCAACGAATAACATTCAACAATATTTATTTAAAATATTTAATAGCATCTTGCTTCTACCTGTTATACCATTTGACAGTCATTTCAATTTTGTATACCCACCACCATAGCATGGTATCATTCCGTTTGTAAGTGTAAATCGTTCGCGGTAAACACACTAGCCGTTTGTCATAAACATTCCATAGGGTTTGACATAAACAAAAATTGTCCGATCCTTACACAAATTGGCACACGAAAGTTTTGTGGTACAAGGACGAACGCTATTTAATTTAATGCAAATCGGTTCAGATTTAGATATAGCTCCCATACAAATTTCGCTCTCGATTTGACTTTTTCCGCTTTAGAGACCTCATATTTTAACCGATCTTGTTCAAATTTGGCACAGTATCTTATTATTGAACTAGAAACGTCTATGGTGAAAGTGAGTCAGATCGGTTCAGATTTAGATATAGCTACCATACAAATTTCGCTCTCGATTTGACTTTTTCCGCTTTAGAGACCTCATATTTTAACCGATCTTGTTCAAATTTGGCACAGTATCTTATTATTGAACTAGAAACGTCTATGGTGAAAGTGAGTCAGATCGGTTCAGATTTAGATATAGCTCCCATACAAATTTCGCTCTCGATTTGAACTTTTCCGCTTTAGAGACTAAAATATGAGGTCTCTATTTCGGAAAAAGTCAAATTGAACCGATCTTGTTCAAATTTGGTGCAACACCTTATATATCAACTAGAAACGTCTATGGTGAAAGTGAGTCAGATCGGTTCAGATTTAGATATAGCTACCATACAAATTTCGCTCTCGATTTGACTTTTTCCGCTTTAGAGACCTCATATTTTAACCGATCTTGTTCAAATTTGGCACAGTATCTTATTATTGAACTAGAAACGTCTATGGTGAAAGTGAGTCAGATCGGTTCAGATTTAGATATAGCTACCATACAAATTTCGCTCTCGATTTGACTTTTTCCGCTTTAGAGACCTCATATTTTAACCGATCTTGTTCAAATTTGGCACAGTATCTTATTATTGAACTAGAAACGTCTATGGTGAAAGTGAGTCAGATCGGTTCAGATTTAGATATAGCTCCCATACAAATTTCGCTCTCGATTTGAACTTTTCCGCTTTAGAGACTAAAATATGAGGTCTCTATTTCGGAAAAAGTCAAATTGAACCGATCTTGTTCAAATTTGGTGCAACACCTTATAATTCAACTAAAAACGTCACTGGTGAATGTGGGTAAGATCGGTTCAGATTTAGATATAGCTCCGATACTAATTTCGCTCTCAATTTAACTTTTTCCGTTCTATAGACCACATAATAGTACCGATACAAAAATCGTTCCCGATATCACTTTTTTCCCGAATTCAGTTGTAATGGGGAAGAAAGTGGAGAGTATCATATAGACTTTAGCCTCTTTTTACTTGTTTTTGTTGCATAGTGTTATTATAGCTAACGATTCAAGAAGTACAACTTTCCTTAAACAAATTATGGAATTACCCTAAATCCATTCTAACCAAATGTTGAAAGAACCACTTATTCGGAGGGTATGAGAGGCCTGTTATCATTTCGTTTTTCTTAAAAAAAAAACGAAAAACTCATTTTATCTCAGACACATGCATACATCCTCCCCTCCTCCACCAGCAGTCTGAGCCCTCATACTTGCTCACAAGTTTATGAAAATCTCATGGCAAAGAAAGAATAATTTTGTAATTGAATGTTTCTCAAAACTTTGTCAAGTTTTCAAATTTCATTTAATTTTGATACTGAATGTTTGAAAAATTGTTATTGTTTGTGCGTGCGTGCATGCGTGTGTATGGTGCCGTGCGTTGCGTTGCGTTGTGTGGGTTTTTGAAAATACGCGGAAAGTGGGTTTTAATTAACACCACAAAACGAATTAAATCCAAATCTTTGCAAGAAAAGCCTTTCTACAAAATGTTTAACAAACAAAGGGAACAACTTTCATCTTGAAGATGTTACACCACAGGTTGGCTGACTTTGGAAGTTGCAGGTTTTTGATTCATTTTGCTTTGCTTTCATCATCAAAGGAGATATTTGAGATGAACGGGGAAAATGGGAAAAAATCTCTCATTATTTTACGAATTGAAGTCGTAAGTCATAAAAATACATAAAATTGGTAAAAAAAAATAGTGGGGACCATTTTCATAAAAAAATCCTCAATTTTGGAACACATATTCCCCATTTTGGGAATTCGGGTATTTTTTTTAACATGGAAAATCTAGCATGTTGTATCGTTTTTATCATTTTGACGATTCTTAAGTATTTTTTATTGGACTTCAATTGGTAAAATTATGAGAGATGTGAACTGGAATGACCAAAACTTGTATTAAAAAATACCATTAATAAAAACATCAACAGCTCAGTCAATTATTAACGGTTTACCCCTTTTTAAATATGCCACTTAAATAAGTTTACAAGATGTACGGTTTTCAAACTAACTAATGTTGAAAAACAACAAAACAGATAAAATTGGTAAAAAAAAAACATTTTCAATTTTGGAACTCATTTCCCCCACTTTGGAAATTTGGGTATTTTTTGAACATGAAAAGTGATTTTTATCTTTTTGGTGAATTTTAAATATTTTTATTGCACTTCAATTGGCAAAACTATGAGAGATGTGAACTGGAATAACCAAAATTCGTATTTTTGCAACAATTTTGTTTTAGCGAAAACTCCAATAATTCAGTCTATTATTAACGGATTTTTAAGAACAAAGTGGCGTTTTACATCCTTTTAAATATGCTATTTAAATTAATTTACAAGTGATACAGTTACCAAACAAAATCAAACAAAACGACATTGCCAAAGTTAAAAAATGTTTAAAAACAAGAAAAATAATACCAGTTTTTGGTCTGCCAGTATAATTTTAATTAATTAATTAATATCAGGTTATCCGGAATTACTCTGGAAAAAAGGGCAACAACTAAACATACACGGGATGTACAAACCGTATTTCATCATTCTAGTTGTAGCCGTTCAGCTGGTACCATTTTTATCCCCATCTTCCCATTTTATCCTCTTATGTCTACGTAGTCAAAGGAATGTATACTCCGAATTGCATAACTCTACCTATGGCCATTTAGCCGGGACTATTTTTATTTATTTTAAGCCCAAAATGCACAAATTTCGAAAAATCCCTTTATTTTTCGTGTCTACGCAATTAGAGGGATGTACAAACCGTATTTCATCATTCTAGCTGTAGCCGTTTAGCAGGTACCATTTTTATCCCCTTCTTCCCATATTATCCTCTTAAAAGTACGGATTTCGAAAATCTATTTATTTTACATGTCTACGTAGTCAGTATATTCCGAATTTCATGACTGTAGCTGCCGCCATTCATTTGGTACTATTTTTATCCCCCTTCTTCATATTTTATCCTCTTAAAAGTACGAATTTCGGAAATAATTTTATTTTACATGTCTACGTAGTCAGAGGAATGTATACTCCGAATTGCATAACTCTAGCTATGGCCATTCAGTCGGGACTATTTTTATCCCTTTTTCCATTTTAAGCCCAAAATGCACAAATTTCGAAAAATCCCTTTATTTTTCGTGTCTACGCAATTAGAGGGATGTACAAACCGTATTTCATCATTCTAGCTGTAGCCGTTTAGCAGGTACCATTTTTATCCCCTTCTTCCCATTTTATCCTCTTAAAAGTACGGATTTCGAAAATCTATTTATTTTACATGTCTACGTAATCAGAGGAATGTATATTCCGAATTTCATGACTGTAGCTGCCGCCATTCATTTGGTACTATTTTCCTTCCCCTATCCCCTTTTTCCATTTTACCCCCTAAATCTACGAATTTCGAAAAATCCCTTTATTGTACATGTCTCTGCTGTCAGAGGACTGTGTACACCGAATTTCATTATTCTGCCGCCATTCATTTGGTACTATTTTTATCCCCTTTTTCCATTTTACCCCCTAAATGTACGAATTTGGAAAAAACTTTTTATTTTACGTGTCTAAGCAGTCGCAGAAATGTATACACCGAATTCCATGATACTAGCTGTAATCGTTTAATTGGTACCAATTTTATCCCTTTTATCCTTTTCTCGCCATTTTCCCATAGAAGTAAATTTTTTAACAAATTCTTTGATTTTACACATCTATACAGTCAAAGGAATGTAAACACCGAATTTCGTTATTCTAGGTGTAGCCGTCTGGTTGGTACTATTTTTGTCCCCTTTTCCCATTTTATCCCTTAAACGTACGAATTTCGAAATATCCCTTTATATTAAGTTTCTACGCCATCAGGAATGTATACACCGAATTTGAATATTCTAGATGCATGCGTTTGGTTGGTACTATTTTTATCCCTCTATTACCATTTAACCCCTGAAAAATGTCGAATTTTAAAAAATTCTTTATTTTACGTATCTACTCAATTAGAGGAATGTTTACACCGAATTGCGTGTATCTAGCTGGTAGCAGCTAGGTACCATTGTTATCCCTTTTTGTCCCATTTCTCCCCCTACAACTAAGAATCGATTTATGGTGCTCGTTAATACTATGAGAAAATGAGCATTCTAAATATCAAGAAAATATATGCAGACATATTCAAAAATCATGCTGAAATTCTCTAAATATTAGGGGTATGTTCAGCCCTTGTGAGAGAAATTTTTTTCCTGTGGACCTATTTCGCCCATTTGCAATCCCAACCGATGCACAACTATAAGACGTATTCTGGGAAAATTTGGACATTCTAGCTCCTTTCGTTTAAATGCTAGCGTGCTTTCAACAGACTGACGGACTGACAGACCGACATGGCTAAATCGTTTTAGAATTTTATGACGATCAAGAATATATATACTTTATAGGGTCTCAGGTCGATATTTCAAGGTGTTGCAAACGGAATGGCAAACTTATTATAAAAATATAGAACTTTTCGTTCTAAACGTTTTTCCAATATGAGCGCAGGGTTCAATACCGATTTAATTAATTCTGTTTCTTTTGTACCGAAAAGGAATCTTGACGAATTGCTTAGATCGGTGTTGCTTTCCAGATGGTCTGCAAAATCTCTAATTGGTAGGGGAAACTACTGGGCTACCCTCGTCGATTCAGTGAGAGTACTCAATTAATTTATATAATTTTTACACTACATTTTTAGGGATTAACTCTACTTTTGTAGTCGTTTCATTCCACCATGACCAAGTCATGCCAAGGGACATTTTTACTTCGTGCAATTATTATCACCCATTACAAGACTAAATGACAGAAATCATCATTAAAATTTCCAGGTATTAGCCATTAATTACATGACTTGTTAGAAACCGAAAAGGCCAAGGCAAAGCAAGAAGAAAACTATTCACTTATTTAAGCTTTCTTATGATTTCTTTACACACAATTACATATGTAAATTGTGGCTGTTATTGTTGTCAGGAGTCACACTAAGAAAAAGACACCCACCTCCTTCTCTTCCAACGACGACAAGGACAACAAACAAACAAAAAAGGTAACGGCCAATAAAACTTGTCAACCTTTTTAGCCGAAATAATGACAACGTGTGAAACTTAATAGACAACGGCTTTTAGACCCTTTTCAATTGTTACGACTGCAATCGAAGCACAACAAGGGAACCTAGGACCGGGGGAGGCGGGGGTGGTAATACAATTCCACGTAATGTCATCTGACATATGCTGATGTTGCCACTGTGTGATTACCGCGCTGTATTTGTACACCGACAGTTAGGCAGACGCAAGTACAGCCGTTCGTATTTTTTATTTCTTTCGTTTTGTTTGAGTTTTTTTTTGGGGGGGACGAAATTTTTGTGTGAGTCTTTCCAGTTAATACGATCGCACGTATAACGAATATTTTGCTAAGCCTCCCACAGGTATAATAATGAAACATCGACAACCAACAAAACCAACACAACGACATCTCTATAGCGGCATATGGCCCGCAATCATGGCCAAATTCAACTCCTAGAATTGGGGGAAAGCAACGATATGTAAACATGTAAAAGACTCCATTGAAAACGCACACATGGAAGGGTATAAATGTGTAAGTGTATGTGTGATTGTGATTGTTGTGATGAGTGGTAGGTGTGCGAGTGTGTGTGTGTGACTGCGTTACAATACGTTGAGCTTTAAGGAATCATGGCGATGCTGCTCTTGTTAAAATCACTAAAACCCCAGATACCACTCACTCACACACACACACGTTGACGAATTTCAATGCCGAAATAGGAGCACATTCGTACGGGGGTGGGTACAGTGGTTCAATGTGCTAAAGGGGTGGAGGAGATGGTGACAGAGCAACTAATTGGAAATTTCCCCATAAAATAATCATAACAATAAACATTTTTAATTTGAGATTAATATTAAGTAAATTAATAAAATAGATGGCGAATGGAGGACAAGCAAAAAGTAAATTTCACATTAGGATGCTATGTAATGCGTGGAAGCATTGTTTCCTTTCTAATATTTTTGTTTACTTTCTAATATTTTGCGGGTATAATTCAATTTTCTTCAGGAAATTTGGAATAAAGCTATAAAAATAAACTACACGACAACCTATCTCTACCAAAACCGGTCATTTGGACCAATAATTCTATACGATAAATTGTGTTTCCGCGCAGCAAGATAGAGGACATGTCATGGCAATCGGGTCGACTCATTGGCAGGGATCAAAAAGCAGGTTTTAGGGGTCAAAAAATATCAATTCTGGAATAGAAAGTGATTAAAATTTTTTTAAATAACTTGTCTGAAATACGATTTTTTCTATCGTAAAATCACAAAAATTGATTTAAAAATTTAATGAAATGATATATTGTAACGAAATTTTGGAACTATGTAGAAAATATAAATAATGTTTCAGCAGTTGATGAAAGATATTGTACTCGGCCCTTCACCTCATGGCTCCCTTTGTTTTTGGGACTATTGATTCCCCACTGCCATCTACTATACCATCGACATAAAAACCATTCATATCAAACTTATCCAGTTTTTAAGACGGCGAGGACGGCAACAACATTTAAGCCACAACAAAGCGCAACCAAAATAAATATAATCATCGTCATTAAGCCTTTGTCTACACTTATTTTTTTAAATAACGTACTCCGGTTTGATTTAAAAAGTATATCCGCTGCATCTTCATTTATTTTTGATGTAGACCTTACAGTGAAATTTCAAAAATATATCGGGACTCTTTAAGTAAATGTTTCTCCCAAACGAATGAGAATCACAACATATCGAGTATCAGATAAAAAAACAAAGCACACATTGCCTTCTTACAAGCATCTCATTGAGTTGCATATGTCTTGGTGGGAATTATTAAGAAATTTTTGTTGCTCAGGACTAATTTAACAAGACCGCTGAATCAACAACTCTCTTGTCAAGATCACACTCTCTCAAAATATCATCAACTCTGTACACAGTGGAGGGTATGGAACCTAAAGTTCTGAAAATTTACTTATACCCATGATTTTTTCAATTGTGGAAACTGTGGAACAAAATGAAACTTTTTCAAATAAAATTGTCAAATTTTTTATTACATAAATTACGCAGGTTTTATTTAAAAAGTACATCGGCTGCATATACAATTTTTGTTTTGTTGTAGTCTTAACAGTGGAATTTGATATTTTTCCATTAACACCACCCCTGTCCCAGCAAAAAATAAGGTTTGTGTTACAGTTTAACACCAATTCCAAGAAAGAACGAAATTATCCCTAAATATTGAATAATATTAAATATTAATAAATATTGAATTATATCCGACATTTAAGTTAAGTTTTGAGTTTTGGTGTATTCTGAGACATATGGTAGAATTTTACATCAAATATTTTTGTAGAGCAATTTGACCCGTTAAAGTCCTGTTTTAGAGGTGTTTTTACTATTTCTCACTAAAGGGAGTTAAAATGTTCCTTTTAGTGTACTTAAATATAAATTTATACGCCGATTCATCATAAGAATATGCAAAGGGGTGGGGGAATATTGACCCGCCTCTTAAATACGCGATAAACGTATATTCTTTTTGTACTCCCTCTACCAGACTCCGTTGTCAGAACTTTGTTATTTTCGAAAAAGTTCCATTTTGTTCCACAATGTAATTCTACTTTTGGCAATCATTTCTAAATTTGATGTCCTAACAATGCATCAGAATTTTTCCCTCACAAGGACTGAAAAATACCCATAATATACACTAATATTTTAGAGTATTTAAGCATATTTTTTCAATATGTCTGCTTGTACTTACTTGATATTGGGTATGTGCATTCCCCCGATAACAAAAACGTGCACCATAGAGTGATTTTTATTCGTATGGGGCAAAAACGGATAAAAATGGTACACATCAAACGACAACAGCTAGAAACACGAAATTCGCAGTGTATATTCCATTAATTGAGTAGGTACACAATATGGAATTATTTTTTCCAAATTCGTACTTTTATAATGATAAAATGGGAATAGAGGGATAAAAATGGTACTAACCAAACGGCTGCACCTAGAATAATGAAATTCGGTGTATACATTCCTCTGATTGCGTAGACACGTAAAATAGAAGGATTTTTCGAAATTCGTACTTTTTGGGATTCAAATGGGAAAAAGGGGATAAAAATAGTACCGACTAAATGTTCGCATCTATTCGGTGTATACATTAGAGCGTACCAGGTTACAAGTAAAAAAAAAAGTTCGCCGTACACCTTCGAATATGAAGTATTATTGAAAGGTAGTTTCAAAAAAAATTTTTTTATTTTTTTATGCCGAACGTAGGGGTCGCGCTTTTACATTTTTCTATATAACTTCTGCATTTATAAACGGATTTTAAAGTGTGATACATCGATGTTTTTGTCCGATTTTTTTGTCTTTGAAGTCATTGAGCTCAAACATGATTCATGATTTTATGCGAGCTTTAATTTTCGATTATTAGAGTGGTACATTAGGGTAGTAGCAACTGAGAAATGATGGGTAAGTACCAGAAGGGGGTGCTTGAGCTCAATGACTTCAAAGACAAAAAAATCGGCCTCGTCGAGACAAAAACATCGATGTATCACACTTTAAAATCCGTTTATAAATACAAGTTATATAGAAAAATGTAAAAGCGCGACCCCTACGTTCGGCATAAAAAAATAAAAATTTTTTTTTTGAAACTACCTTTCAATAATACTTCATATTCGAAGGTGTACGGCGAACTTTTTTTTTGAGGTACGCCCTAGTATACATTCCTCTTATTGCGTAGTCACGTAAAATAAACGGATTTTTCGAAATTCGTACTTTT
This sequence comes from Polietes domitor, assembly GCA_947397865.1. Classification (NCBI taxonomy): domain Eukaryota; kingdom Metazoa; phylum Arthropoda; class Insecta; order Diptera; family Muscidae; genus Polietes; species Polietes domitor. The sequence goes on along the minus strand of OX377622.1, from coordinate 9,894,272 downwards.
TGGGTTTAAAATTAAAAAGGGGGTACGAATAGTACCAACCAATTGACCGCAGCTAGAGATATGAAATTCTGAGTATACATTCCTCTGACTGCGTAGACACGGAAAATAAAAATTTTCGAAATTCGTACTTTCAAGGGATCCAATGGTACAAAGGATAAAAATAGAACTAACTAAATGACTACAGCTAGAGTTATGAAATTCTGGAATCATGGAATTCGGTGTATACATTCCTCTGACTGCATGGACACGCAAAATAATTTTTTTTTTCCAAATTCGTAATTTTTCTTTTACGGCAAAAATTGGTTGAATCATGAAGTTAGGTTACTTTGCACTATGTACGTCTGATAATGAATTTTGAAAATTTTTACTTTTCGAATTAAAAGATAATGGAAATACAACCACTGTAGCACCCACTATCTACCAATATTTATGGTATTTAAGCTTTTTGAAAATATAAATAGAAGAATATCAATTTTTTGTATTGACGTATTGGTTGCCTTGCCTTAAAAGCGTGCTTTAAAATAATCAAAATATTATATTTATTTAAAAAATTATTTTTTAATATTTGTATTTGTTTTGATTTGGCTATATAAAAAAATATATTTTCCTGTAATATTACTGCACTTCTACGAAAATCGACATCCTCTGTGGAATGCAATCAATGGTGGAGGGTATGCAAAGTTCGGGCCGGCCGAACTTAACGCCGTTTTTACTTGTTTTAATTTTAATAACAAATAGAAAAGAGGAAAAATGTCTTATTCCACGTTTTAATAGCTTACAACCTAAAGAATAATGTAAAAGTTATAAAACAATTTGAGGATTTAAAGAAATCAAATGAAAACTCATTTAAACCAGAAGTATGATGTTCTGTTTTTATACCCTCCACCTCCAGGCTGGGGGTATACTAACTTTGTCATTCCGTTTGCAACACCTCTAAATATCGACCTGAGACCCTAAAGTATATATTCTTGATCGTCATAAAATGCTAAGGCAATCTGGACATGTCCGTCCGTCCGTCTGCTGAAAGCACGCTAGCATCTAAACGAAAGGAGCTAGGAGGTCCAAACTTTGCATAAATACGTCCGCTAGTCGTAGATCGGTTGGGATTGAAACTGGACGAAATCGGCCCAAAGGGAAACATTTTTCCCTCACAAGGACTGAAAACAAACCACAATATTGGGTATGCGCATTCTCCCGATAACAAAAACGAGCACCATATAACGATTTTTATTCGTAGGGGGTGAAATGGGGCAAAAAGGGATAAAAATGGTACATATCAAACGACAACAGCTAGAAACACGAAATTCGCTGTGTACATTGAGTAGGTACATAATATGGAATTATTTTTTTCCAAATTCGTACTTTTAAGGGATAAAATGGGAAAGAGGGATAAAAATGTTACCAACTAAACGGATGCACCTAGAATAATGATTACGTAGACACGTAAAATAAACAGATTTTTCGAAATTCGTACTTTATGGGGTTAAAATAGAAAAGGGGATAAAAATAGTACCAGCCGCAGCTAGAGTCATGAAATTCGGTGTATACATTCCTCTGATTGCGTAGGCACGAAAAATAAAAGTTTTTTCCAAATTCATACTTTCAAGGGATACAATGGGTACAGAGGGATACAAATAGCACCAACTTAACGGCTACAGCTAGAATGATGAAATTCGATGTGTACATCCATCTAATTGCGTGGACACGTAAAACAAAGAGATTTTAGAAAGTCGTAATCCAAAAAAAAATAGTAAAAATGGGATAAAAATGGTACCAACCAAATGACCGCAGCTAGAACGTGGAATTCGGTGTATACATTCCTCTGATTGCATAGACACGCAAAATAAAAAGATTTTTCCAAAATCGTACTTTTCACGGCAAAAATTTGTTGAATCTTGAAGGTAGGTTATTTTGCACTTGAGATACTGGATTTTCAAAATTTGTATTTGGTTTGGTTATATTCAAATGTAATATTACTGCACTTCTACGAAAATCGACAGCCTCCATGAAATGCAATCCATGGTGGAGGGTATATAAAGTTAGGACCGGCCGAACTTAACGCCGTCTTTACTTGTTAAGACTGGATAACTAAGCTGCGATTACAAAAACCGAAAGAGATAAAATCTCACTCAAAATAAAAAAATCTTTTTTAAAATTGTCTCCAACAGTAATATCGACGTGTTTAGGAAAACAAATTTTGAGAAAATAATTTTATGTAAAAAATTTTGGACTTAGCACGGTAAGTCAAATTAATGGTCATCGAGACTAGGTCCAAAAAAGTCAACACAAAATATCATTCTGACGATTTTTCACTGAAATTCTGATTGATTTTGCCCAAAAAAAAATTGAAAAAATTAGGAAAAAAAATAGAACCCATCATTTCACCACTTCAAAACTCAGACAGTCGCCTTAAAAGAGGCCTAAGAATACTACTTTAAAATTTCACAAAAATGGATTAATGTAATAATTTCGAAAATCAAAATAAAAGAAGTGAAATAGCAATAAAAATAGTATTTCAGGAGTTACAAGCGATTGAATGTTCACACCTATTAGAAAAAAATCGTATTTTTGCACTGTAAAATTTGTCATAACTCGTGAAAAAAATGTTCTAATTTTTTTCCAAAAACAAGTTATTATTATTATGAGAAGAATACATATACAAACTTTAAAAACAATCGCAGCTACCTAGGGCAAAAGTCCGTACCGTTTCCCATGGAAGTTCTCAGATGTCCCTATAGCCAGTCATCCAAGGCATCTCTAATTTAACGAATTTTTGCTTAAACTATCTCCCTGTTTGCATTGAACCACTGTACTATCTCTGAATTACCACGTCATACGAAAATGTCTATGTACATACATACAAACACACATATTTATACACTTACAAATATACATACATACATACATAGACGTGTACTCGAATAGGTGTGCATTACTGCGACTAAATGTGGCATAAACATTTTAATATTTCATTCATGAACACGTTCACATTACGCGTGCAAATGATGATAGTGGTGGCGTTGGCGGTGGCATGTACTCTGGCGGTGGCAACAACCAACAACATATGTACATATGTTTAGGCTTGCCACTTCCTTCCTACTACAGCAGCTGACATTTGCATTGAGGCATAGTGAAGCTATTAAGGGAGTCCTGACACGCACACCGACATAAACGTTTAGTTAAGGAAACACAAACAAGAACAACACCTCATGTCCTTGCACCTTGCTTCAATGAGTGAGTGAGCGAGTGTTTCCAACACTCACACACACCCATTGTGCTTAAAGTGAAAGTGGTTGCACGCCTTGGCATCCCAACTTTCGCTGCCAGCAGCACTTTCAAGGAAGACACATTGTTTTCTCGTTTAACCGAGTAAATAGTTCAACGATGTCAGTTTCATATTTTTTGTTTCCATATTTTTTCATGTAGCATGCCACATGCTAGGCAAGCCAGAACAAAACGAATGAGTTGAACTTTCTTATGGTTGTCGAAGGGGGAGGGGGTTGGAGGGGTTTTCCAAAGTAAAGGGCACACTTTTAAAAGCCACCAAAGAAAATGATATAAAATCTAATTTTTCAAGCACAATTTTTCCACTTTACGCTTTGGAATTTTACTTTTTTTGCTGTTGTTCTTTGCTTGTCTTCCTTCACTTCCGGCATTTGAGCCACGACAACAAAACCAAGCACCGCAGCAAATGCGCTTCAAGGAGTTTCGCACGAAGGCAGTCACGCAGGCAGGCAGGAAGGAAGGATGGAAGAAGGAAAACGGAAATGTTCTTTCTGTTGTCTTTGGAATTTCTATGTTTTTTATTTTATTGCGAATTATAGGTTTATGATACCCGGTGGTGTTGAAAAAAAAAAAACACAAACAACTGAAACAGAAAAAAATGTTATCTTTCGTTGTCTCCTCCGGCTTCGCGTGCAAACATTTTAATTGTGTGTCATTTCTTGGGGGGGGGAGTGGATTTTGAAGATCACGGAATTAATTGCTTCCTTAACGTTAAGCTTCCGCGTTATGTTGTGGATATCAAGGTAATCACCCGGTTGAACGTTGAGCTTGTAACATGTGAGGTTGCACTTCCACTTATTCAAAAGTACTTCAGAAAAACAGAGATAAAAATTTTGAGTAAAATCCAACTTCGCCAAGCAAAAAACCAAAACCGGAATACTGAAATCAGGTTTGTATACAATTGTATTGAAGATATTGTCGAGTAGAACAAGAATATGTATTATAAATTTGCCAGGAAAAATTAGGATATTTTTTCACGTATTATGATTTAAAGTGAAAAATGACGATGAATTTTCACTGAAATTTTGCCTGAAAAAATCTTAAATAATAGAAGCCATCATTTCACCGCTTCCAAACTCACACAGTCGCTTAAAAAGCGACATAAGAACACTATTTTAAAATTTCAAAAAAAAAATGGATTAATGTAATCATTTCGAAAATCAAAATTAAAGAAGTAAAATTGTAAAAACTTTAAAAAAATCTAACCCGGCTATAACATACCACCTTATCATTTTAAAATAAGTTGAAATTTCCTTCAAAACAAGGTATAGCACATTAAAGTCTGTCAAGTATTTCAGGAGTTACAGGCGATTGCATGAACGCACCTATTTAAAAACAAGTAAAAAGGGCGTTAAGTTCGGCCGGGCCGAACTTTGTATACCCTCCACCATGGATTGCATTCCACGCTGTCGATTTTAGTAAGGTGCAGTAACATTACAGGAAAATGTAAATAATAATATTGAAAACATAATTTTATAAAAAAAATAATATTTCTATTATTTCAAACCACGCTTATAAGTCAAGGCTACCAAAATGATTAGACTATATCGAAATAATACTTCAAGTCAATTCAAAAAATAAATATAAGACTGCAATCTTTAAAAATCATAAATATTGGTAGATAGTAGGTGCCAAAAATTTTGAAAATGCATTATCTCTAAAATGCATTAACTTCATAAAAGTAAAAAACACGGATTTGGAAAAAATCTTTTTATTTTGCGAGCCTATGCGGTCAGAGAATGTATACAGCGACTTCCATGATTCCAGCCGCGGCCATTTGGTTGGTACTATTTTTATCCCCTTTTTCCCATTTCTCCTCTAAAAGTAAGAATTTCGAAAAATCTCTTTATTTTACATGTCTACGCAATTAGAGGCATGCACACACCGAATTTCATCATTCTAGCTGTAGCCGTTTAGTTGGTACTATTTTTATCCCTCTGTGCAAATTGTATCCCTTGAGAGTGAGAATTTGGAAAAACCTTTTTATTTTTCGTGTCTACACATTCAGAGGAATGTATACTCTGAATTTCATGACTATAGCTGCGGTCTTTAGGTGGTACTATTTTTAACCCCTTTTTTCCATGTTAACCCCAAAAAGTACGAATTTCGAAAAATCCGCTTATTTGACGGGTCTACGCTATCAGAGGAATGTATACACCGAAATTCTATTATTCTAGGTGTAGTCGTTTGTTTGGTACCATTTTTATCCCTCTGTACCCATTGTATCCCTTGAAAGTACGAGTTTGGAAAAACCCGTTTATTTTTCGTTTCTACGCAGTCAGAGTAATGTATACTCCGAATTTCATGACTCTAGCTGCGGTCATTTAAGTGGTACTATTTTTAACCCCTCTTTTCCATTTTAACCCCAAAAAGTACGAATTTCGAAAAATCCGTTTATTTTACGTGTCTACGCTATCAGAGGAATGTATACACCGAATTTCATTATTCTAGGTGTAGCCGTTTGGTTGGTACCATTTTTATCCCTCTGTACCCATTGTATCCCTTGAAAGTACGAATTTCAAAAAATCCGTTTATTTTCCGTGTGTACGCAGTCAGAGGAATGTATACTCCGAATTTCATGACTCTAGCTGGCTGCAGTCATTTGGTTGGTACTATTTTTAACCCTTTTTCATTTTAACCCCAAAAAGTACGAATTTCGAAAAATCCGTTTATTTTACGTGTCTACGCAATCAGAGGAATGTATACACCGTATTTCATCATTCCAGCTGTATCCGTTTAGTTGGTACCATTTTTATCCCTCTGTACCCATTGTTACCTTGAAAGTTCGAAGTTGGAAAAACCTTTTGATTTTTCGTGTCTACGCAGTCAGATGAATGTACACTCCGAATTTCATAACTATAGCTGCGGTCATTTAAGTGGTACTATTTTTATCCCCTTTTTTCATTTTAACCCCAAAAAGTACGAATTTCGAAAATTCCGTTTATTTTACGGGTCTACGCTATCAGAGGAATGTATACACCTAATTTCATCATTCTAGGTGTAGCCGTTTGGTTGGTCCTATTTTTATCCCTCTGTACCCATTGTATCCCTTGAAAGTACGAATTTGGAAAAACCTTTTTATTTTTCATGTCTACGTAGTCAAAGGAATGTATACTCTGAATTTCATGACTCTAGCTGCGGTCAATTGGTTGGTACTATTTTTATCCCCTTTTTCATTTTAACGCCAAAAAGTACGAATTTTAAAAATTCCGTTTATTTTCCGTGTCTACACAGTCAGAGGAATGTATACTCCAAATTGCATGACTCTAGCTGCGGTCATTTGATTGGTACTATTCTTATCCCCTTTTTTCATTTTAACCCCAAAATGTACGAATTTTTAAAAATCCATGTATTTTACGTGTCTATGCAATCAGAGGAATGTATACACCGAATTTCATTATTCTAGGTTTGGTTGGTACCATTTTTATCCCTCTGTACCCATTGTATCCCTTGAAAGTACGAATTCGGAAAAAACCTTTTATTTTCCATGTCTACGTAGTCAAATGAATGTCTACTCCGAATTTCATGACTCTAGCTGTGGTCATTTAGTTGTTATCATTTTAACCCCAAAATGTACGAATTTTGAAAAATCCATGTATTTTACGTGTCTACACAATCAGAGGAATATATACACCGAATTTTATTATTCTAGGGGCAGCCGTTTGGGCGGTACCATTTTTATCCCTCTATTCCCATTTTACCCCTTAAAAGTACGAATTTGAAAAAATACTTTTATATTATGTCTCTATTCAATTAGAGGAACGTACACATCGAATTTCGAGTTTCTAGCTGTTGTCGTCTGATAGGTACCATTTTTATCCATTTTTTGTTCCAAATATTTTCCTTTTGGCCGATTTCGCCCTATTTCAATCACAACCGATCTACGACTATAAGACGTATTTATGGAAAATTTGAACGTTCTAGTAGCTTCTTTCGTTTAGATGCTAGCGTGCTTTCAACAGACGGACTGACGGACGGACGTACATGGCTAGATCGTCTTAGAATTTTATGACGATCAAGAATATATATACTGTATATGGTCTAAGGTCGATATTTCAAGGTGTTACAAACGGTATGACAAACTTAGTATACCCCCATCCTGGTGGTGGAGGGTATTAAAAGGATTTTTAAGTTTTTTGCTCAATATCATGAAAAACCTCCTTTACATACTGCTACCTATTCAAAATGAAATAAATGAAAATGTGATCAATGCCTCAATTGGCAAAAAATTCACAACAGTAAGTACCCAGCAAAAACTCTCATTACCAAGTAATGTGGGGAATAAGGCAAAACCAAAAACCTTCACTACTTATTTTGCGGATCCGTTTCTAATTATTTTTATAAAGGGATTGTAAAAAAATAAGTACTTCCACGCACGCTTACAAAAAGTTGAGAAATAAGCACTTCTAAACGAGTTGAAAAATAAGTGGCCTCAGGAAGATACAAAATAAGTCATTATTAATAACTACCCAAATAATGTATTAGCAATAATGGGCTTAATAAGTGATGACAACAACATTTTTATTAAATTTTATATTTTGTATCGACTTGTTAACAATCAGAATACAGAATTTAGGGCTGTTTTTCTTCAATGCTGGATAACTAAGCTGCGATAACAACAGCACTGCTATTCTCTGACTCACTGCAGAAATGTAGAAAATTATTTTTTAAAATCTGAAGATCTGTGAAATTTAACTTACCAATAACTACTTATTTAAACCATTACAAGGAAGTAATTATTTCATACTTCAACGTAATGCAGGGCGTAACGAGCTGCCATTACTAGGTAATGCTAAAAATAATGAGGCGTCATTACTAAGATTTTGCTGTGATGAATTTTTAATTTTATCTGATAATGTTATATACACATTTGCGACATATGAATTTCATCTATTCCAAGTTTTTGTCAAATATTTATTTACATATTCATGTGAAAGCTGTTGGAAAAATGTTATGGACAGTTTGGCTAGATATGATCTATGTATTACAAACATAGCTAAAAATTCTACAAAATGCTGACGTCAACCTGTTAATCTGTTTTTTGAAGATTATTTCGCCACCATTGACTCATATTCATGGTGTGAGCCAACAGAACGTGTCGAAAACAAGAATTTGTTTTGTCAGTCAAATTGCAAATCAAATATAATCTACGCCATACGCGCCAATTACGGGCTCAATTAAAAAAGGTCACCTTCAAAACAATTTTCGAAATCCAATTTGAAGTACGTGTATGTAGCTAGCTAATAACAGCAGATTACAAAATCGAAAAACAACAATAAAAATGAAAATACGAAAAAAATTTAAAAAATAAAAATAAAAATTATTCAATCGAACGCTTGGCCAGCATTCAGCGAACAAACTTACCGAGAGAAACATAAACGTTGCCGGGGGAAAGTCACCACTTAGTGCTACAAGAACTTATCGAATGTTGGTATCATTTAAGAAAATGTCTGCCATGATAATTTGGGCTTTCCTAATATTTCTCAGCTCCTTTGAAGCTGTAAAATCAGAGGTAATTTTATTAAAAATTAAATCACATTTTTCTCCTAATTTCTTTCTATGTCAACACCTTTTAGCCCAAATCGAAACGGTTCATTTTGGAATCTTTCGACCAGACTTTCGACTCCAAGTACGTTACGGATTTTCGTCGAGTCTCCCCCGAGGACAATGTCTACGACTGTGTGATTTCCAAGGACATTCGAGCCTTTTTCATCGATGTCATGGTCTACCAGGTGGGCAACGATCGAGAGCTTTACAAGCTCAACAATATGGAGGGCTGTGTATTCTTGTCGAATCCTTTGCTCAATCGCGTTTTCCATGGTTTCTATGAAAATTTGGTGGTGAACAGATCGGATCCCATCCAGTGTCCCATCAAAGCCGGTTCGTATTTATTCCGCAATGCCTTTAACAAGAATGCTTTGCCGCAAATTCATCCCAAGGGCAACTTCACCTTCAATCTAAAGCTGAAATCGAATGCCTACGATGATGTTATGTTGGATTTGAAGTGGCTGTATCGTTTAACCAAGTGAGAGGTGTAACAGTTCTCAAGTTTAAATACCAAAAAATCAAATCAAATTTCTACAACCTTGGGCGGCTTTTAAAGCTCACTAACTTCATGTAAAATGTTCTTTACAAAATATTTGTGTTAAATGTTAATTGTACTTAAATGTCCATGAATTTATGTGTTGGTAAATAAAGGGTTTTGGAACTGAACTTGAATTTGGTTTTTAATAAACTTGGATGGGATTGGATTAATGTGATACTGACTAGAGGTTACTGAAATCGAGTTGGGTTAGAATATGGATTACATCTGGGATTCAATTAATATTTTGATACCTTCCACCGTTTGTAGCACCTTGAATTATCGACCTGAGACCCTATAATGTATATATACTTTATAGGGTCTCTTTATAGTCATAAAATTCTAAGACGATATTGCATTGTCCGTCCGTCTGTTGAAAGCACGCTAGCATATAAACGAAATGAATTTATATGATCGGTTGGAATTGCAACTGGGCAAAATCGGTCCAAAGGGCAAAATTTTTCCCTCACGAGGACTGAATAATAACCCCTAATATTTTAGGTTATTTCACAATTTTTATACCCTCCACCTCCAGGATGGGGGTATATTCACTTTGTCATTCCGTTTGTAACACCTTAAAATATTCATCGGAGACCCCATAAAGTATATATATTCTCGGTCGTGGTAAAATTCTAAGACGATATAACCACGTCCGTCTGTCTGTCAGTTTGTTGAAAGCACACTAGCATCTAAACGAAAGGAGCTAGAACGTTCAAATCTTCCATAACTGCGTCTTATAGTCGTAGATCGGTTGGGATTGCAAAGGGGCGAAATCGACTCAAAGGGAAAAATTTGTCCCTCACAAGGACTAAAAATACCCATAATAATCCCTAATATTTTAGCGTATTTAAGCATGTTTTTTGAATATGTCTGCTTATATTTGCTTAATATTTGGTATGCACATTCCCCTTATAGCAAAAACGTGCACCATAAAGTGATTCTTATTCGTAGGGTACGAAATGGGGCAAAAAAGGGATAAAAATGGTACATATTAAACGATACCATAACAACACGAAATTTGGTGTGTACATTCATCTAATTGAGTAGATACATAATGTAAAAGTATTGTTTCCAAATTCGTACTTTTAAGGGGTAAAATGGGAATAGAGGGATACAAATGGTACCAACCAAACGGCTACATCTAGAATAATGGAATTAGGTGTATACATTCGTCTGATTGCGTAGACACGTAAAATAAACGGATTTTTGGAATTTCATACTTTTTGGGGTTTAAATGTAAAAAGGGGATAAAGATAGTACCAACCAAATGACAACAGCTAGAGTCGTGAAATTCTAAGTATACATTCCTGTGACTGTGTAGACACGAAAAATAAAAGTTTTTTCAAATTCGTTCTTTCAAGAGATATAATGGGTACAGAGGGATAAAAGCAGTACCAACTAAACGGCTACTGCTAGAATGATGAAATTCGGTTTGTACATTCCTTCAATTGCATAGACACGTAAAATAAAGAGATTTTAGAAAGTCTTACTCATAAGAGGGTAAAATTGGAAAAAAGGGGATAAAAATGGTACCAACCAAATGACTGCAGCTAGAATCATGGAATTTGGTGTATACATTCCTCTGACTGCATTGACACGCGGAATAAAACGATTTTTCCAAATTCGTACTTTTTACTTTTACGGCAAAAATTGTTAAGTTATTATTGTTAGGTTATTTTGCACTATGTACGTGAGATAATGGATTTTCAAAATTTGTACTTTTGTAATTAAAATAGAATGGAAATACAACCAACTATCTACCAATATTTGTGGTATTTAAGCTTTTTTGAAAATATAAATATTTGTAAGAATATTTACTTTTTTGAATTGACTTGAAGTATTATTTCGATATATACAGTGTAAACGTATTGGTAGCCTTGCCTTATAAACGTGGCTTGAAGTAATAAAAATATTATACTTATTTATAAAATCTGTGGAATGCAATCCATAGTGGAGGGTATATAAAGTTCGGCCCGGCCGAACTTAACGCCGGTTTTACTTGTTTTGAATATGTCTGCTTATTTACTTGATATGGGGTATGCGCATTCCCCTTATAACGAAAACGTGCACCATAAAGGGGTTCTTATTCGCATGGGGTCAAAAGGGCCAAAAAGGGATAAAAATGGTACCTATCAAACGACAACAGCTAGAAACTGGCAATTCGGTGTGCACATTCCTCTAATTGAGTAGATACATAATATAAAAGTGTTTTCTAACCTGGTAACCTGGGAATATAGGGATTCGTACTTTTAAGGGAACAGAGGGATAAAAATAGTACCAACTAGACGGCTACAGCTAGAATAATGAAATTTGATATGTACATCCCTCTAATCGCTTAGACATGTAAAATAAAGAGATTTTCGAAATTCGTACTTTTAAGGCTGTAAAATGGAAAAGGGGATAAAAATGGTACCAACCAAATAGCCTGAATAGAATTATGGAATTCGGTGTATACATTGCTCTGACTGCATAGATTCGCAAAATAAATCGATTTTTCCAAATTGCACCCACTATCCCCCAATATTTAGGGTATTTAAGCTCTTTTCAAGATTACTGCCTTATATTTACTTTTTGAACTGACTTGAAGTATTATTTCGATGTACTTAGTATAAACGTATCGGTAGACTTGCCTAAAAAGCGTGGTTAAAAATTTTATATTTATTTATAAAATTATTTTTTCAATATTTTCATATGTTATGGTTTGGCTATATTAAAAATAATTAACATTTTGCTTTAATGTTACAGCACTTCTACGAAAATCGACAGCCTCTGTGGAATGCAATCGACGGTGGAGGCCCCGGCCGAGCTTAACACCGTTTATATAAATTCGACTACACCCTACACCCTACACCACAGGGTATAATTTATTTGTGCATTTGTTTGTAACACCCAAAAGGAGACGAGATAGACCCATCGGTTATTGTACCAATCGACATAGAATCACTTTTTGAATCGATACAGGTCGCAATTATTGTCACATTCTAACGAAACTTGACAAAAACGATTTTTACATTCGTTTCAGATTTAGATATAGCTCCCATACAAATGTTGCTCCCGATTTGACTTTTTTTTGCTCTAGAAACCACATAAATTAAACGATTTTGATCAAATTTGGTACAACACCTCATACATTAACTGGAATCGTCTGTGACAAAAATGTGTCAAATCGGTTCAGATTTAGATAAAGCTACCATACAAATTTCGCTACTGATTTGAGGTTAACCAAAAAGGGACCAAAAAGACCCCTATATTACGGAGCTAGCGGGTTGAACTATTCCACAAAAATGTTCCTCGTAATATACTAACTAATGCTGCTGAATATATCACATACTTAAGATGTAGGAATGTGCTATAACTTCTAAAATATAGCTCTGAGAGCTAAAGGAAAATCCAGAATTTTTAAAAATTATTAAATGGGCTATAACTTCTAAAATATAGCTCTGAGAGCTAAAAGAAGGATAATTTGTGATCACCCAAAAATCCAGAATTTTTAAAAATTATTAAATGGGTCATAACTTCTAAAATATAGCCCTGAGAGCTAAAAGAAGGATAATTTGTGATCACCCAAAAATCCAGAATTTTTAAAAATTATTAAATGGGCTATAACTTCTAAAATATAGCTCTGAGAGCTAAAAGAAGGATAATTTGTGATCACCCAAAAATCCAGAGTTTTTAAAAATTATTAAATGGGCTATAACTTCTAAAATATAGCCCTGAGAGCTAAAAGAAGGATAATTTGTGATCACCCAAAAATCAAGAGTTTTTAAAAATTATTAAGTGAGCTATAACTTCTAAAATATAGCCCTGAGAGCTAAAAGAAGGATAATTTGTCATCACCCAAAAATCCAGAATTTTTAAAAATTATTAAATGGGCTATAACTTCTAAAATATAGCCCTGAGAGCTAAAAGAAGGATAATTTGTGATCACCAAAAAATCCAGAATTTTTAAAAATTATTAAATGTGCTATAACTTCTAAAATATAGCTCTGAGTGCTAAAAGAAGGATAATTTGTGATCACCCAAAAATCCAGAATTTTTAAAAATTATTAAATGGGCTATAACTTCTAAAATATAGCTCTGATAACTAAAAGAAGGATAATTTGTGATCACACAAAAATCCAGAATTTTTAAAAATTATTAAATGGGCTATAACTTCTAAAATATAGCTCTGAGAGCTTAAAGAAATATAATATGTGATCACACAAAAATCCAGAATTTTTTAAAATTATTAAATGGCCTATAACCTCTAAAATATAGCTCTGAGAGCTAAAATAAGGATAATTTCTGATCACCCAAAAATACAGAATTTTTTAAAATTATTAAATGGGCTATAACTTCTAAAATATAGCTCTGAGAGCTAAAAGAAGGATAATTTGTGATCACCCAAAAATCCAGAATTTTTAAAAATTATTAAATGGGCTATAACTTCTAAAATATAGCTCTGAGAGCTAAAAGAAGGATAATTTGTGATCACCCAAAAATCCAGAATTTTTTAAAATTATTAAATGGGCTATAACTTCTAAAATATAGCTCTGAGAGCTAAAAGAAGGATAATTTGTGATCACCCAAAAATCCAGATTTTTTAAAAATTATTAAATGGGCTATAACTTCTAAAATATAGCTCTGAGAGCTAAAAGAAGGATAATTTGTGATCACCCAAAAATACAGAATTTTATCCCCAAAAATCCAGAATTTTTAAAAATTATTAAATGGGCTATAACTTCTAAAATATAGCACTGAGAGCTAAAAGAAGGATAATTTGTGATCACACAAAAATCCAGAATTTTTAAAAATTATTAAATGGGCTGTAACTTCTAAAATATAGCTCTGAGAGCTAAACGAAGGATAATTTGTGATCACCCAAAAATCCAGAATTTTTTAAAATTATTAAATGTGCTATAACTTCTAAAATATAGCTCTGAGAGCTAGAAGAAGGATAATTTGTGATCACCCAAAAATCCAGATTTTTTAAAAATTATTAAATGGGCTATAACTTCTAAAATATAGCTCTGAGAGCTAAACGAAGGATAATTTGTGATCACCCAAAAATGCAGAATTTTTAAAAATTATTAAATGGGCTATAACTTCTAAAATATAGCTCTGAGAGCTAAAAGAAGGATAATTTGTGATCACCCAAAAATCCAGAATTTTTAAAAATTATTAAATGGGCTATAACTTCTAAAATATAGCTCTGAGAGCTAAAAGAAGGATAATTTGTGATCACCCAAAAATCCAGAATTTTTTAAAATTATTAAATGGGCTATAACTTCTAAAATATAGCTCTGAGAGCTAAAAGAAGGAGAATTTGTGATCACCCAAAAATTCAGAATTTTTTAAAATTATTAAATGGGCTATAACTTCTAAAATATAGCTCTGAGAGCTAAAAGAAGGATAATTTGTGATCACCCAAAAATACAGAATTTTTAGAAATTATTAAATGGACTATAACTTCTAAAATATAGCTCTGAGAGCTAAAAGAAGGATAATTTGTATCACCCAAAAATACAGAATTTTTAAAAATTATTAAATGGGCTATAACTTCTAAAATATAGCTCTGAGAGCTAAAAGAAGGATAATTTGTGATCACCCAAAAATCCAGAATTACTAAAAATTATTAAATGGGCTGTAACTTCTAAAATATAGCTCTGAGAGCTAAAAGAAGGATAATTTGTGATCACCCAAAATTCCAAAATTTTTAAAAATTGTGTTCCACAGTGTAATTTGATCGAGTCAACATAAGCCAGTCACTTCAATCCAAAAATCAATGTTTCAATCAGCTTGGTTAGATGTTGTTGGCAACAATCTGATAATCGGTAATTTGCACATTGCTCTCCTTTGACAAGGTCATGCCGAACCAAAACAAAAATATGTCGACAATAACTTTGTTTGTCCCCCAACTGCAGCAAGATATAATTGGCGGATTAGAGCAATTAGAATTCACTTAAAAAGTCACCTTCAGTAAAATTGAAAAACAAAAAAAATTAAATATATTTTTAACACAAACAAGACAACAAACTAATTATATAATTTTGGTTTTATGGAAAATATTTTTTTGTTTCAATTTTACTGAATTCTAATTACTCTAATCCGCCGATTACATGCGTGCTGTAGTTTGGGGCTAATGAGATTTTAAATACGTTGAAAAGAATCGAAATCCATAGCCACAACAGCATCATTCAGTTACCAATGTCAACAATAGAAACATTAAAATTTCCGGCGGAAACGAGTGATTAACCTATACTTGCACGAATTAAGAATCATTAGAAAGTTTTCCATTTTCTATTGGTTAATTTGAAAATGGTTATTATGGCCTATAATGAAGCATTGAAAATATTAATTCTGTTAATAATTTTCGTCTGCTTCGAATCCGTAAAAACCGAGGTAATTTAATTGATTGAATTGAATTTATATTCTCCAACATAAGATAGAGAATGTTAAGACAAAGTAAGTTTATTACAAATTGACAATATTTATTATTTAGTTAAAAGGCGTTAAGTTTGACCCTTTACTTTGGTGTAAATTCCACAGTATTGACAAAGGATTGCAGGCTCTCAACTTTGAGTAAAAGCGTAGTACCAAATTATGCTAAATTATTATATTTTTAGGCAAATTTAAATAAATTTAAAGACCTGCCCCGCTTATAGGGAGAGGCTACCAAAATTTGTATGCAGTGTGATATCCCTCGACTTTACATATCAAAATAATATCGCAAGTGAATTAAAAAATCTGCTTAAATGCCCTAAATATTAGGGATTATTGAAAGACCTTGTTAGAAAAAAACTTTTGTTTTTTTTTTTATTTTAAACCATTTTCCCCATTTTGACCCAAAAAGTATGCATTTGGAAAAAAAAGCATTTTGTTCTGCGCATCTACGTAGTCAGAGGAGCTGCAGCCGTTTGGTTATATATTTGGAATACTAAATTTTTGCAAAAACGCAAGTTTTAATCATTCCACAACTCTCATTATTTTACGAATTGAAGTCCAATAAAAATATAAAAAATATATCCTGTTCTACATATATCAATATGTCAACATATATATCTGCCCATTATCCTCGTTAAAATTTTCTTTCCATCTTTTTCACTTGCAGCCCACTGTAATACCTCTGTCCAGAACGGTCAAATTCATTTTGCAGTCCTTCGAACCGACCTTCGACTCCAAGTACATCACGGATTTTCGCCGAGTTTCCGCCGACGACAATATCTACGACTGTGTAATTGCCAAAGACATTCGGGTCTTTTTCATCGATGTCATTGTCAGTCAGGTCGGCAAGAATCGGGAACTCTATCGGCACAACAATATGGAGGGCTGTGTCTTCTTATCAAATCCTCTGCTCAATCGGCTTTTTCATGGTTTCTATGAAAACCTGGTGGTGAATAGAACTGATCCGCTGAAGTGTCCCATCAAAGCCGGTTCGTATTTATTTCGCAACGCCTTCAGCAACAATGCTTTGCCGCAAATTCATCCCAAGGGAAACTTCTCGCTGAATTTGCGCCTGAAATCGAATGCCTATGATGCGGTTATGTTAGATTTGAAATGGCTGTATCGTTTAGCCAAACGTTAAGTTGACTTGGAAGACTTGCTAAATATTTATAATGTTGAATGTGAAAATATGTCTATGAATTTAAGCAAGAATGGTAAATAAAGGGCTTTGCAAATGAACTTGAATTAGAGTTTGTACTATGAATCTGAAAAAATAAGTTTTAACAAGTTAAAGTCGGTTAAAAGATAAACCCTCACCCTCAAATGTCTGAGCATCTGTATGCAAGTTAGAAGGAGTTTAATTTTACTTAGTGTCGAAATATTTGTATGGGAGGTACTAGAAATATTCCAGGCTTGTATAAAAATTATAAAAGCATTGCCAAATGTAAAATTTCAGAAGTAGAAAACTCTGGGAAGTGATATTATTTTTCTGGTAGGTATTGTCGAGTAGAACTAGAATCTGTATTTGAAATTTGCCAAATACCCCCAAAATCTTGGGTTACGGATAAAAACCCGGTTTTTCATACCTTTGCACACTTATAAGCCTTTAATTTAGTTGGTTATCAACAGATTTCGTAAAATTATGAGAGATTTGAACTTAAACGAAGAAAACTTGTATTTTTAAACAATTTTGTTTTAGCGAAAACTTCAATAACTCCGTCTACTATTGACGGATTTTTAAAAACAAAGCGTCGTTTTACTCTATAATAAATTTGTTATTTAAATATACTTGCAAGTTGTACGGTTACCGAGCAAAATAATGAGCAAAAATATTGTCAAAGTTGAAAAACTACTAAAAAATTGTTTGAAAAAATGTGTTTTCTGGACAAAATCGCACAGATTTCTTAAGTTTTCCTAAAAAAGCTAGATATCTATCGAAAGCTCCAGATGTCTTCTTTCCAAATCCGATGTGAAAGTGAAAATCGGTTAAGTTAAAGAATTCAGATAGGATCCTCTATCACTTCCCAGAGTTTTTGGACTGTCGCACAGTGTCTTCTTTAATGGATTGGGAGATTTTTGTGTGAAGTACTACACCTTTTTCAATTGTAATTCAAAAGACATCACTTGAAATTCAAAAGACACCAGTTGAAATTCAAAAATTCCATTGAAATTCAAAAACATTTGTAATTCAAAAGACAACATTTGAAATTCAAAAGACATCATTTGAAATTCAAAAGACATCATTTGAAATTCAAAAGACATTATTTGAAATTCAAAACTCTTCATTTGTAATTCAAAACTCGCCTTTTGCAATTCAAAACTCGTCATAAGTAATTCAAAAGACATCATTTGAAATTCAAAAGTTTTCATTTGAAATTCAAAAATTATTCATTTGCAATTCAAAAAGGGTAAACAAAATTATTTAAGCAAAATATACATTAGTTTGGGTAGCATTTATTTATTTCTGTAAATTTTATTATTCTGCTGAAAACAGATTTACGTACCTCCCACGCAAATCACTCTAACCTATTAAATTTAAAGATTTTATAACTTCTATACGGACGATCGGAATACTCTGAAATTTGGACATTGGTAATGTTTTCATAGACGTTATATACACCTGCAATATGAGCGATATTGCAAAACTTCTCACACAATTTGGCATAAGCTTTGGTTAAAATAAAACTGATCAGTAACAATTTGATATTGGAAATGGTATTAAAATCACTTTATACCAGTAAGTTGTAGTTATGATTTGTTGTACCTCCCACACAAATCATCCGACCCTAAGTAAAATGCAAGTCCTTATAAATTATATGCAGATGCTCTCTGAGCTGCTGGAGGTTATAAACTATATATGAAATTACCGACATTTTACATCATTATAAGTATTAGTTGTTTATCATTTTATTAAATCTATTTCCAAAACAGAATAACCAAATTTGCAGAAAGAATAAATGCTACCCCACCTAATGTATATTTTTCTTAAATAAGTTTGTTTACATTTTTGAATTTCAAATGGAATAATTTTTGAATTTCAAATGAAAACTTTTGAATTTCAAATGGTGTATTTTGAATTACAAATGACGAGTTTCGAATTTCAAATGACGAGTTTTGAATTTCAATTGGTGTATTTTGAATTACAAATGACAAGTTTTGAATTTCAAATGATATTTTTTGAATTTCAAATGGAATAATTTTTAAATTTCAAATGGAATTTTTGAATTTCAAATGGTGTCTTTTGAATTACACTTGAAAATGGTGTAAAAGTTCTTCATATTTTGTAATTATAAAACCAAACCACTATTTAATGCATTTAATCCATGTTCCCTGTGATCTATCCACATTTCATTTATTTCCTGTTTAGAAAGTTAATGAGACACACTTTGCCACCTACACGTAAGTATTTCTGTCAGTGTGTGGTTTAATTTGTCTCTAACACACAACAACTTACCCTCGTACATACATCTGTATCTGTAGTGTATCTGTGATGGCAAATATTTGCCAACTATTCTGCAAAACTAATTCAACGGCAACGACAACAACAACACTGAGAGCACTAAGTCTCCAATAGCTGTCAGAAGCACGTGTACTCGTCTATTTAGCGCTGGATAATCCTCAAAAGATATTGGATTTCCGAGCTGGTAGCTGACATGTACATTAGAGCGTACCAGGTTACAAGTAAAAAAAAAAAGTTCGCCGTACACCTTCGAATATGAAGTATTATTGAAAGGTAGTTTCAAAAAATTTTTTTTTATTTTTTTATGCCGAACGTAGGGGTCGCGCTTTTACATTTTTCTATATAACTTCTGCATTTATAAACGGATTTTAAAGTGTGATACATCGATGTTTTTGTCCGATTTTTTTGTCTTTGAAGTCATTGAGCTCAAACATGATTCATGATTTTATGCGAGCTTTAATTTTCGATTATTAGAGTGGTACATTAGGGTAGTAGCAACTGAGAAATGATGGGTAAGTACCAGAAGGGGGTGCTTGAGCTCAATGACTTCAAAGACAAAAAAATCGGCCTCGTCGAGACAAAAACATCGATGTATCACACTTTAAAATCCGTTTATAAATACAAGTTATATAGAAAAATGTAAAAGCGCGACCCCTACGTTCGGCATAAAAAAATAAAAAATTTTTTTTTGAAACTACCTTTCAATAATACTTCATATTCGAAGGTGTACGGCGAACTTTTTTTTTGAGGTACGCCCTAATGTACATATTTACGAGTACATACATGCAAGCGAAGGTACATATTGTTTGTATGTATGGTTGTAAAGGGTGTTCCACTATTCATGCAAAACGACTTATGTCTACGACGCACAGCGGTTCAGAATCAAATCCATCGGCTAAAATTCAATAACTTTTCTTATAGTAGACATTTTTGCGTTGTGTAAAAAACGATTGATTCTGAACCACATTGCGAAGTATAATCCGATACTTGTCAATCACCAAAAACATTATTGTACTGTTTAGAACTACAAATCAATACAGAATAACAACCTGAGAAGAAAGTTTGTAAAATTATAAAGCTTACAGCAACAAAAAAATAAGGTAGTCCACATATACATTGGGATGATCTGCAAAATATTTCGTCGTATGTGAGCTAAACGCTCTAAAATCATGTTCTTCACGTGTATTTTTATGTTTGCATTTTTGTCCAAGATTTTTTATGAATTAATAGACCCTTGGAAGCACTTTCAATATAATTTTTATTCTTGCATTACGCTACATGTTAAATTAAAGGTACTCATGACGACTGCAAATATTGTGAATTATACTTTCACATAGAAACAGCGGTTTAGGAACAGTATTCAAAAATTTGGGAAAACATATTTTTTTTTCGAAAATGTTCATAAAAATAGTAAAAAATTGGAAAAAATGTTTCTTTTATTTTCAATAGCAAATTCTAATTCTAGTGCAAAAAAAAAAAAACAATTTTTATATTTAAAAAATCTATGGATAAATGTAGAAGTTATGATACTTCTGTATACGCTAACGATTTTTTAAATCATATTTTTATACACACCACGAGAGTGTTATGTCTTTGTACATTTGTTTGTAACATCCAAAAGGAAGCGAGATAGACCCATTGTTAATTATACCGATCGACTTAGAATCACTTTTTGAATCGATTTATCAATGTCCGACTGTCCATCTATTGTAGTAATCAAATTACAGGTCGCAATTATAGTCCGATCTTAACAAAAATTGGCACATATAAGCTTTGTGGATCAAGGACGAACGCTATTTAATTTGAGGCAAATCGGTTCAGATTTAGATATAGCTCCCATACAAATGTCGCTCCCGATTTGACATTTTCCACTCTAGAAACCACGTATTGTACCCGATTTTCTTTAATTTTGGCACAACATCTTATAATCCAATTGGAAACACCTATGCTGAAAGTGGGTAAGATCAGTTCAGATTTAGATATAGCCCCCATACAAATGTCGCCCCCGATTTGACTTTTGCCGCTCTAGAAACCATATATTGTATCCGATTTTCTTCAAATTGGGTACAACATTTTATAATCCAATTAGAAACACCTATGGCTAAAGTGGGCTAGATCGGTTCAGATTTAGATATAGTCCCCATACAAATGTCGCTCCCGATTTGACTTTTTCCGCTTTAGAAACCACATAATGTACCCGATTTTCTTTAAATTTGGCACAACATCTTATAATCCAACTAGAAACACCTGTTCAGAAAGTGGGTAAGATTGGTTCAGATTTAGATATAGCCCCCATACAAATTTCGCTCCCTATTTGACTTTTTCCGCTCTAGAAACCACATACTGTACCAGATTTTTCTTCAAATTTAGCTTAACACCTTATAATCTAACTAAAAAAGCTACGCTGAAAGTGGGTAAGATCGGTTCAGATTTAGATATAGACCCCATACAAATGTTGCTCCAGATTTGCCTTTTGCCGCTCTACCCGATTTTCTTCAAATTTGGTTTAACACCTTATAATCTAACTAGAAAGAGCTATGCTGAAAGTGGGCAAGATCTGTTCAGATTTAGATATAGCCCCCATACAAATGTCGCTCCCGATTTGCCTTTTGCCGCTCTACAAAACACATATTTTACCCGATTTTATTTAAATTTGGCACAACATCTTATAATCTAAACAGAAACACCTGTCGCGAATTTTTTTTGTCTCTTTACACCCTTAAAAAAATTTCGAGTGTCTGCATGATAAGAGTAAGGCTACTGCCGTTTAGTCAGGAAGAACGTTTGATGGCCAAGCGGAGTCGTTAATCCAGTCTTAGAGTGGATTGGATCTTTAAGTATTTTTATTACGGAAAATATCTTCAGACAATACATTGATCGAACTTATTTCATGTGGAAAAATTTGAACCTTGCCAGCCACCTATCAAGTGGGATGCGACAACGGGAAGAAGGCACAGTCGAGCATCTCTAATACACTCATGGCACTTGCCCATCGGGAAACAATTATTTCACGGGGTTATAAGGAAATGTCGGTAATTGATATTGCTCATTCGTATCTAATAATTTAGGCACAAAAATCGCCAACATACCAATCATTGACCAGCGATTTCACCTGGATGTTTTGACTAACAAATGCTACAAATTCGACCATTATCGAAGCCATCAATAATAATATTATCCCGACAAACAATGACACGTTTGGGATGTATCTTGACAATCACTCGTAGATTTGGACACATTTTTGCTGAAGGTAAAGAGTGATTTTTTTGAGGTTAGGATTTTCATGCATTAGTATTTGACAGATCACGTGGGATTTCAGACATGGTGTCAAAGAGAAAGATGCTCAGTATGCTTTGACATTTCATCATGAATCGTCTTACAAACGAACAACAATTTGCAATTATTGAATTTTATTATCAAAATGCGTGCTCTGTTAAGAAAGTTCATTGCGCGCTTCCATTTTATGGTCAGTTTAATCGACCCACTGAAGCGGCTATTCGGGCTATTGTGACTAAATTTCGCACCAAATTTACATTGTTGGACATTAAACCACCAACACGCTTACGTAGAGTGCGAACTGAAGAAAATATCGCAGCTGTATCTGTTCTTATATCCTCACTCTACAGAGTAGGAGGGTTTATATAATTTGGGACAGAAAAAAAGTGTAACGCATTGAAGGAGTGACTTAAAATCCCAAGAGTATGTTTCACAACAAATCCGTTTCACAACATTTTAAGATGTTTGAGCTATGCCCGTCCGCCTGGCTGACTGGTGTACACGATAGCTCTCGAAAGGAGCTAAGGAATCTATTCAAACTTTGTGGTAATATTTTCCCAAACTTAGTTTAAGTTCGAAGATGGACGAAATTGCCACGCCCCTTTTGGTACCTCCCACACAAATGACCCACATTATTATGTTAAATTAAAACTAATGTAACTTCCACACCGATACTTTGGTATTTGATAATGTTTTTATAATCATTTTAAGTGTACTAAATATGATGAGTTTTGCCACGCCCCTTATAGTATCTCCCACACAAATCACCCTAACCTTCATAAAATTAAAGCTGCAATAACTCGGAATACTGTAAAATTTGATATTTGAGAATGCCTTTATAGAAGCTACATCCACATGGAATATGGGCGATATTACCACACCCCTTCTGGTAATTCCTTAGAACTTCCCAGAGTGAGGGTATATATAAGTCGGTTAAGCCGACTGTTTTTCCTACATGCAAATGGCGCGCAATTCAATTCGTGCTTGAATTTTGCAACATCCTTTATTTACGTGCATATGTATCCACACATGTAGATTTGAGTAACGTTTATGAGCGGCAGATGTTTGACTTTGGCAAATCCACAAAGGCTATGATTTTGGCAATGTACGTATGTCTGAACATGGAGGTGTGCAAATGCGAAATGTGTAAGAGTGTATGGGTGCATACGAGTCTGAATGAAGGGAAATTTAGTATTCTTTATTTGTTATTTTTGCACTCGTACTCGCACTCGTATGTGTCAAGAGTCAAACAAAACGTGCTTTATGACAAACTTTGTTTATATTTCGCGTTGAATCTTCTGCCTTCACTCTCTCTCTGCCAATCTCAGCTGTAGGCATCAGTTGGTTGTACGAGTGTGTGTGCGTATGAAGGTCCTGGTACTATGTTAAACTATACGAGTACTGCGTGCCTGTGGTGATGTATCCTTGTATAGGTGTCTAAATGTGAACATGTTGCAAAGATACAATTCGCATTAAAGCGAATACACCAACAATACGTCAGATAGCAGACACAGATTGGAAACGAGTAGATGGGAGTAAAAACAACCACAGCCTAACAGCGCAGATATGATAACAACACAGTGTGTTCTTTGTTGCAAAATGGAAATATGCGCACAAAAGAAATGGAGAATGCGGAAAAAAAGAACTACAAAAAATTTAAAGGCAGTGGCTTTAATAGATTTATAAAACCAGTCCAGCCGAACTTGAACCTGGATCCTTCGACTTACTGTGCACTGCATCTCTACCTTACTAACCTGTTGGAAACTTAGCAGGAGTTTTTGCTGAGTTTCTACAATTTCAGTTATTATACGCTTATAACACGGTTGTATGGGAAATTAGCCAAGAATCTGCTAGAATAAGTGTAAGGAAATCTCAATAGTGCAGTACGACGTTAAAATACACTCATACTAGGTTTTATGGGAAAATATCAAAATTTTCCGAAATTTTACCTTTACAAAAAAGTTTTCCAAAAAAATACTACTGTGACACACACAGTCTGACACTTTTCTGTGACACTTTAACACTGTCATATCTGCCGCCTTTATCGTCAACGTCTGAACCGCATTCACCGCCACCAAAAGACATCATCGTGAACTTTGTCACCACAT
Source organism: Polietes domitor (assembly GCA_947397865.1). Classification (NCBI taxonomy): domain Eukaryota; kingdom Metazoa; phylum Arthropoda; class Insecta; order Diptera; family Muscidae; genus Polietes; species Polietes domitor. The sequence goes on along the minus strand of OX377622.1, from coordinate 9,869,638 downwards.
CTCTGACTTTCTGGCTGTCTGTCTGTCTTCTGTGTTATTTGCGGTTGGCATAATTGGATTGTGACAAACAACTGCCTGCCTTCAGGTGTTCAATTATTAAGATCAAGAAACAAGAAACTAAAGGCAAAGGTACGATACAACACAACAAACATTCAGGCATATTCGTAATCAAACTTCACAGGTTAACAATGGTAGAAATAGACAGTGCAGGGGCGGATATGAATGCTATGGCAGGCCTCATAGCATGTGGGACTCTTCGCTGGGAGCCCTGCAGGATTCTGAGACATTTTAGGATAGGATAATGGAAGACAATGAAGGTTAATGGGCCAACAAAGCCAACCTAGAAGTAACATATCCCAAATATTTTATCCAGACGAAATATAGGAGGAGCTAATACAGAAGAAACTAGTAAAAAAGGCGTTAAGTTCGGCCGGGCCTAACTTTATATAACCTCCACCGTGGATTGCATTCCACAGAGGCTGTCTATTTTCGTAAAAATGCAGTAACATTATAGGAAAATGTTAAATTTTTGTAATATAGTCAAACCAAAATAAATAAAAACCACCAGGCAAGGATACTATATCTAAATAATACTTCAAGTCAATTCAGAAAGTAAATATAAGAAATATAAGAAAAAGTATGAATCTTCAAAAGAGATTAAATATCATTAATACTGGTAGATAGAGGGTGCTGCAGTTGGTTGTATTTCCATCCAATTTTTATTCCAAAAGTACAAGTTTTGAAAATCCATTATCTCTCAAGTACGCAGTGCAGGATAACCTAACTTCATGATTGAACCAATTTTCCCGTAAAAGTGAAAAAGTACACAAAAAAGTAGTTTTCGTGTCTACGCAGTCAGAAGAATGTATATACTGAATTCCATGATTCTAGCTGCGGTCATTTGGTTGGTACCATTTTTATCCCCTTTTCCCATTTTACCCCTTTCTAAAATCTCTTTATTTTACGAATCTAAGCAATTAGAGGGATGTACACACCGAATTTCATCATTCTAGCTGCAGCCGTTTATTTCGTACCATTTGTATCCCTCTGTTGCCAAGTATTCCTCGAAAGTATGAATTTGAAAAAAAAAATATTTTTCGTGACTACGCAGTCAGAGGAATGTATACTACGAATTTCATGACTCTAGCTGCGGTCATTTGGTTGGTACTATTTTTATCCCCTTTTCCATTTTGACCCCAAAAAGTACGTATTTCGAAAAATCCATTTATTTTACGTGTCTACGCAAGCAGAGGAATGTATGCGCCGAATTTCATTCTTTTAGGTGCAGCCGTTTGATGGGTACCATTTTTATCCCTCTATTCCCATTTTATTCCTTAAAAGTACGAATTTGGAAAAAATACCAAAAAGTACGAATTTCGAAAAATCCGTTTATTTTACGTGTCTACGCAATCAGAGTTATGAATACACCGAGTTTCATTATTTTAGGTGCAGTCGTTTGGTTGGTACTATTTTTATCCCTTCATTCCCATTTTACCCCTGAATGGTACGAATTTGGAAAAAATACTTTTAGAGTAAGTATCTATCTACTCACTTAGATGAATGTACACACCGAATTTCGTGTTTCTAGCTGTTGTCGTTTAATATGTACCATTTTTATCCCTTTTTGCCCTATTTCACCCCCCTACGAATAATAATCACTTTATGTTGCTCGTTTTTGTTATAGGGGGAATGCGCATACTTAATACAAGCAAAAATATTAGGGGTTATTTCTCAGCCTTCGACTGCTTCAACAATGGGTATTTTTAGATTCCCCCTTTGGGCCGAGTTCGCCCAGTTTCAATCCCAACCGATCTACGACTATAAAACGTATTTAAAGAAAATTTGGACGTCCTAGCTCCTTTCGTTTAGATGCTAGCGTGCTTTCAACAGACGGACATGGCTAGATCGTCTTAAAATTTTACGATCAAGAATTTATATACTTTATAGGGGGGTTTCAGGTCGATATTTATACCCTCCTTCCTGGAGATGGAGGTTATAAAATTTGAGGAGATACGGAGAAGTGATGAATATTGAGCGAACTTAAAGGTGTGGGTATTAGGGTGTGTTGATTTTAGGCAATTTTTGATTTTCAAAGACGTGAAGTTAAAAAAGTAGTGGAATGCCTTTCCCTTCTCAGATATATTTTTATTTTTGTGATAATATTTTGTTTAGCTCGGTAAATCGTCGATTTTTTTTTTTTTTTCAAAAAATTTTTTAATTTAATTTTTTTGAACGACTTGATTTTTTTTGAACGACTGCTACTAAACCACTGGCTCTACTTGAAAGAGACATTTGAAGCCCTTATAATTACATTAAATTTGAGATATTAGTCCCCAAAAATAATAAGAGTACATATGACGATAATTCTAATTTTAATAAAAAAATAAATTATTTTTTTTTTAATTTCAAAATTTTAAAAACGTTTAGTTATTAAAAACTGCCTTTGCATTCTCCGATATAATTTTATTTTTGTGATAAAATTTAGTTTAGTTCGATAAATCGTCAAAAGATTTTCTTTAACGCTTCTACGTGAAACATATATTTGCAACATTTGTAGCCCTCATAATTACCTTAAATTTAAGGTATTTAATAAAACTAATTTTAATAAAAAAAATAAAATTAAATTTTTTTAAAATGCATTCTAGTAAATACAGATGCAAAATGGTCTTGAGCCAGGACAATATCCCAGTTCAAATCAAACATTGATTACAGAAAATACAAAGCGTTGGCGCGGCAGAAGTATTGCTGGGTAACTATACCTGCAACTCAATGAGATTTTTGGTGCGATTTTTTAAACGCAAATTCGGCAAGTGAGTTGTGCTTCTCGTTCGTTTGTGAGAATCATCTCCTTATAGAGGCCGGGTTTGATGTTGAAAACTCGCTGCGAAGCCAGCTGAAAAGACTTTTGACATGGTCGAAATCATAATCGTGGTAGCCTGCAGCCAAGTAATAAATGTCACCATGCCATTTGTAAATAAATAAATAATCTTGAGCCAGGACAATATCCCAGTTCAATTTTTTAAAATTTCAAAATTTCCATTGACTCCCAGAAACCAGGAGGCTTTCCTTATAAACTGTTCGAGGGGTTGAATACGAGTAACAGGCGAAACGATTCTTTTGTAGTGCTTTACAAGAACAGGACTTGTGGTATTCCTTTTGATCTTCATACAAAGCCAATTAAAAGGCCTTCTTTCACAGAAGCCCTAGAGAGTTTCACACCATGTTGAGGAGACCTATGTCAGTGTATACGTACGTATGCCCGTCTTGACTTTTCCAACAATGCAATTAAAAAACTATAGCAATTCCCCTACTGTCTTCATTCTATACACACACGCTGCGTATGCAGCTTTGCGAAGGACTCGTACATAGATGAAATAAAGACTTTGGCCCCAAAACAATTTCAATTAATCGGTGACGTGTGAAAGCAAGTGGCGAAGTGGGAACGAAATTAAATAAAACAAATGAAACCAGAGAACGGTAGCTCTCCGGCAGGATCGTTGAGGACAAAACAATTACAAATTGAATTGAAACGATTTGCCGTAAAAGATAAGACCAAAGAGAGAGAGAGAGAACGAAAGGCTGCAGGACGAAAGGAGTGCAGGACAATGGCACAATGTACCCACTAACAATTGAAATATAATTGAATTGGACGTTTGTTTTGCCATTTCATTTTTAAATTATTTTTTTATTTCTTTCTTTCATTCTTTGTTTCTCAATTTTCCAACGTTTCTTGTCGTTCATTGTCGTAGCCTTTGTGTGTTTGTAATGAGTGTAATGAGTTTTTGTGGAAGTGAATTACAAGTCCAAACCATATTTTTTATGTACATCTTTGGAAGGACGTTGATGGGCGACCGGACCGGAGTGTGACAGTTCATTATTGCCACGAATGCTGGAGACAGCTAGCCAGCCAGGTGGCAATCAGAGGCCAGTGACCACTCAAGATGAAGGTTGACTAAGTTAAACATGACACCCACCCACCCACACTTTTTGTTTTCTTAAATTTTTGCGCTATTTTCTGGTCTCATCTGCTGCCAGCCCTAAGGTCGTAATTTCTCTAACAAGTTTGTCATTTGTCGTTAAAAGTTTCAACATGAAAATCAATAACATTTTCTTCAATTAACTTGAACATTTTCTTGTAAGTTCATGTTGATGACGAAGACGATGGTGTTATTGTTGTTGTTGTCAAGCCAATCTAGAGAAATAAAAACAACGACATGGCTGCGAATCGATAGATGCCATTAAAATTGCAAAAGTGCAACACTTAAATTTACTCGCATTAAAAATGTCCAAACGTACGTCAGTACAGCAGGTTTGAGCGGAAGGAAACGGAAACACTTGTCAGAGTGTAATGGATATTGAAGTCGCTGCCAAAAAAGTGTAGCATATTTTAAGGCTGTGAAACTAAAAGTGAACAGTTGGTGAATTTAAGTAACGAACTCTAGAATGACAGGTTTAGGAACCAACTAAAATGTAGCATAAAAGTGAGGATGGGTTGCCTCATTTCAACAGGGTTGCATGTGAAATTAGTCAAGAATCTTTTGGAAGATTCTAGAGAACGTCCTACAATCCATAGTGACAGAATTGATAGAAATGGACAGCGGACGCACTTCTTCAAAAAAAAAAAAAAATCCAAAATTTTTAGAAAATAGGATATTTTCAGAATTCTGGTGAACTTTTGGAAAATGTGTTTGCATATTCAGAAAGTACACACCGAGGGCTTTCTTCTGATATAAATATATTGTTCATACGAACACAGTGCCCTGCCATATACGTAGATTCTCTAAATATTTTGAGTAGATTCGTAATATATGTTTCAAGGGTTATGCTTTTGTACATGATTTGTAAATTTCGATTATATATTGTCAAAAGCAGTAAAAATATATTATAAGTTTTATTTAACATAGTTCTGTTAACCCGTTAACAGCTCACTGTTAAAAGAGGTGGTTTGTGTCTCCGCTAGTTAAATTCCAAATTTATCTTCACGCACATATAATGACTTATGGACAATTTCACTTAATGGAAATTTTAACAGGGTTTTAAACATCCTAGAATCCAACAAATGTTCAGTACGAAATTCAAGTCTGCGTGGATCCAACACGAAATGAACGAAGGTGAAGGGAGAATTCTATACAATATGAGGACTTATCAACAATTTCAATTAGTGGAAATATTAACAGGGTTGTATGGGAATTTATCCAAGAACCTTTTTAGGAGGTTCTAGAATCCACTAATCATCTTTGAAACCCATAAGTGTGCCGTACGAAATCACACGTCTATGCGGATCCAAAGCGAAATGAATGAAGGTTAAGGCAGGATTATCCACAGTGTGGAGAATGGGAATGAGTTGTATGGGAAATTGTGATATGCCTTTCCATTCTCCGATAAAAATTTATTTTTTTGTGATAAAATATGGTTTAGCTCGATAAATCGTCAAAAGATTTTCTTTAACGCTTCTACGTGTAAGATATATTTGCAACATTTGTAGCCCTCATAATTACCTTAAATTTATGGTATTATTCGGTTCGATCGGGCTTATTCTTCAATAAAACTAAAATTCAATAAAATTAAAATTTTTAAAATGCATTCTATTAAATACAGATGCAAAATGGTCTTGGGCCAGGACATTATTTAAGGATCTTTTAGAAGGTTCTCGAATCCTAGAAACCAAAAAATTTGGAGTACGAAATTCCACTTCATTCAAAATGAGTGAAGGTCAGGGAAGGTTTCTGCGCCATATTGTTTCCATATAATGACTTGTCAAGAATTTCAGCTAGTAGAAATTTTAACAGAGTTGTAAGGGAAATTAGAACCTAGAATCCATTAAACATCCAATAACCCCTTAAATGGGCAGTATGAAATTCTAGCCTGTGCGCATCCAATACGAAATGAACGTATTGGTGGGTGGACTCCAAAAAATATTAATATTAATATTAAATATTATCAACAACTTCAGTTAGTGGAAATGTTAACAGGGTTGTATGGGATATTATAGTCAAGAACCTTATAAAATGTGCTAGAATCCAATAAATTGCAGTAAGAAATCCAGTCTGCTCAGTTACAACGTGAAATTAAGAGGCCGACAAAACCACACATTTGTGTGCCCTGCACCATTATGAGGAACTAGTTAATGCGAACTATAGGGTGGTCCATTTCAAATTTTAAATTAGAATCTGATCTGATGAATCTGAGAATACTGATTATTTTTTCAAATTTCTGATTTTATTGCAAAGGTTGAACTTTGACATTTCATAATGGAGCACAATATCATTCATATGACTACCACAACTGGCTCGGCAGTACCTCACCCGATCAACCCAATTTTTTAGTACATGGCCCTATGATGTTGCCAGTCCGAAATTCACACCACCAAAAACTCCTTGTAGATGAATTGGCTTCTCAATAGTCACGTGTGGGTTCTCTGAACCCCAAATGCGGCAATTTTATTTACTGACATAGCCACCGAGATGAAATGAGCCTCATCTGAAAACACGAAATAAATTTCTTACAGTTTGCGCTAAAGACTGACTACTGTGGAAGTATGTTTTTAATATTTGCCAAATTTTTTCGAGCGTATAGCGTCCCATTTTGAAAATGTCAAACATAAACTTGAAAATAAAAATAAAATTTAATGTTATTCTACCTTTCAAAATCAAAGTATCGGTAGTTCATATTTAAAAATCTAAATAGCCCACACTCTATTTTAGCTTTACATATAGAAAATTTCATTTTCTTGAGGAATAAATACAGGATGAGTAGAGTGGAGTGAATAAGAAATAACATTTCTACGATATATTGGCGGTACGACTTCCCGACTGCTCCATTTTGTACCTTTTACTCTCTTAGAGCAAATTTTATAAAAGATTTGTTTTTGTATGAGAGCCCCCTTACGCATAATAGAATTCTATCAACAGTTCTCCTTAAGGAGTGGTGATAGGGGGTATGTATGCTTGGGGAAAATGTTGAGGAGAGAAAATCAATGTGGGCCGGCCTTACATGTCTTCCCATTAGAAGCTACTGCGAGCCAGTTTTGGGCCTTGCTTTCATAAAAAATATATCTAAAATAAAAAAATATGGGAGCCACCTTAAGAGTCGAAGATGGTTTGTTCTGATAAAATATTGGGGCTTGCTCATACTTTTTACTCCCCTAGGGGCATCCTGCTGCCAGTTAGAGCGATGGAAGCATTTTTATACCCTCACTCTACAGAGTTGGAGGGTATATATCATTTGGGACAGCAAAAAAGTGTAACGCATGGAAGGAGTGACTTAAGACCCTAAGTATGTTTGGGCCAAATCCGTTTCACAACATTTTAAGATGTTTGAGCCATGTCTGTCCGTCTGGCTGGCTGGCTGGTGTTCACGATAACTCTCTAAAGGAGTTAAGGAATCAATTCAAACTTGCACATGGTAATATTTTCCCCAAACTTAGTTTAAGTTCGAAGATAGGCGAAATTGCCACGCCCCTTCTGGTACCTCCCACACAAATGACAAATTTTCCTATGTTAAATTAAAACTAATATAACTTCCACACGGATATTCGGAATCAGCTATATTTTGGTATTTGATAATGTTTTTATAATCACTTTAAGTGAACTAAATGTGGCGGGTTTTGCCACTCTCCTTCCAGTACCTCCCACACAAATCACGCAAAACTACGTAAAATTAAAGCTGTTATAACTGCTGTACAGATGATCGGAATACTGTGAATTTTGATATTTCGGAATGCTTTTATAGAAGTTACATTCGCATGGAATATGGACAATATTGCCACACCCCTTCTGGTACCTCCCACACAAAGTGGCATAAGCTTTGTTTAGAATAAAACCGGTGTAACATTCATACAGGCAGTCAAAATCAGTTGCAATTTGATATTTGAAAATGTGTTTATAATCACTTTAAACCTAAAAAATATTTACGCTTTAGCCACGCCCCTTCTTGTACCTCCCTTGGTAATATTAAATCCTTCATACTTCTATACTGGTGCATGGAAACAACTATAACTTGATACTTGATCATGCTTATACAATTGATTTATAAATGTGGAAGCTGGAACCATGTGACACGAACCTCATATTATCTTCCACACGAATTCTCTGAGATTGAGGGTATATATAAGTCGGTTCAGCCGACTGAGGCTTACTTACTTGTTCACAAAAATATATAAAAAAATATGATCTGAGGAAATATTGGGTCTGAAAAAATATTGATCGTTGCTCAAACACTTGACTCCCCTATGTGCCTGCTTTGGGGAGTTAGAGCAGTGGGAGTGGCGATAGCGTGTAAGTGTGTTCGGAAAAATTGCTGGGGAGGGAAAATTAATGGATGTCGATTTTACATTTATCCTGGGGTCGACTGCAAAGCAGTTTGTGGGCTTTTGTGTATTTGTAACCCTTTTCCCACAACTTTGACCCCGACGAGCGCTTGCTTACACTCACCGCACCACCTGCATTTTTTGCTTATGAATTTTTAATCCGAACCTCACAGAAGTAGGGGATCTAGCATTTTGAAATCGAAAAGTCGTGCACTATCACACCCCTAAAGTACAACCTTGATTTCAAGACTATTGTGTGTTCGCCACTATCCTCTGCTAGGAACGCTCAATGACTGTACAACTGGAATCTCCAGATTCTTACATAATATTTTGTTGTCATAGATGATATTGGAATAATATTTCAAATTAATTATATTTCATATAAAAATTAATTTCAGACATATTAGTTTCATTTCGCGTCATGGCATAAAGGTCAATGTTGTAGTTATTGGTAATTAAAACCATTTTTCAACCCAACTAACAGCTCTCTACCTCCTCTCTCTACCACCAATGAACCGACTGTGTCTGTTCATTGTTACCATTCATTGTTGTTCTTCCACTGAACTCTAACTACAAATTTGCATTAATGAAATATTAGTAGTGTTTACAGCTTAAATCAGGTCAATACCATTAAAGTCCATTTGGCAGACAAGCAAATGCTTTAAAGGCGGACAAGACAGAACAGCAGCACTCAAGCAGTCAATTAGAGTCGACTGAAGGAGGGCAACGTATGGGTTATGGTCTTAGAGTTCCAAAAGATACTGCAAAGAATGCAAATAGTGAAAAGGTCGCAGATAAGTAGAGGAGAAATACGCGATTTGAAAATAACTACAAATATCGAAAAATTTAAAATAAATACTGAATAAAATAAAATTCCATTGTGAGAAACAACATTTGTAATGTATTCGAATGTTTATCAATTTTCATAGATAACACAGTGCTGCAAAAAAAAAAGAATGAAGTGGAAAACTCTAGAAAGTGATATTATTTTATTGGTTGTTATTGTCGAGTAGAACAAAATTTCCCATGCCAAAATCTTGAGTTACCAGTTTTTCGTACCTTTGCACACTTATAAGCCTGTAACATAGTTGGTTATCAAACGATTTAAACTTTCTCTCAGGATTTGAAAAGAAGAAACCTGGACCTTAATTAAGAAAGCTTAATAAATCTGTGTACTTTTGTCCAGCAATTTTTCAACTTTGGCAATGTTTTTGCACATTATTTTGTTTGGTAACCGTAAGGTTAATAAGGAATAAAACGACGCTTTGTCTTAGAAAATTCGTCGGTAATTGACTGAGATATTGTAGATGTTATGAATACTAAATTTTGGCAAAAATACAAGTTTTACTCATTCCACATCTCTCATTATTATATGAATTAAGGTCCAATTAAAATACCCAAAATGCACCAAAAAAAATAAAAACGATTAAAAAATTATTAGATTTTCCTTTTTTCCAAAAAATACCCGAATTCCCAAAGTGGGGAAAATTTGTTCCAAAGTTAAGGATTTTTTAAAAAAATTTCGACACGTTTTTATCATTTTTGATGAATTTTACCAGAATTTGATTTTTTTAATAAAATACCCGAATTCCCAAAGTGGGGAAAATGTGTTCCAAAATTGGGGATTTTTTATTAGTCGACATGCTTTTTTACCATTTTTATCTGTATTGATGAATTTACTAGAATTTTAATTTTTTTTTCCAAAAAAAATTACCCGAATTTACAAAGTGGGGAAAATGTGTACCAAAATTGGGGATTTTTAAATAAATAAACATGCTCGACATGTTTTTAACATTTTTATCTGTTTTGATGAATTTTACTAGATTAAAAAAAATACCCGAATTCCCAAAGTGGGGAAAATGTGTTCCAAAATTAGGGATTTTTTTATTAGAATGGTCGACATGTTTCCATTAAAAAAACGAATTCCTAAAGTGGGGAAAATTTGTTCCAAAATTGGGGATTTTTTTATTAAAATGACCGACATGCTTTTTTACAATTTGTATCGGTTTTGATGAACTTTACTAGAATTTCTAATTTTTCGAAGTGGGGAAAATATGTTCCAAAATTGGGAATTTTTTTCAAATGGTCGACATCCTTTTTACCATTTTTATCTGTTTTGATGAATTTTACTAGATTTTCCATTAAAAAACGAATTCCTAAAGTGGGGAAAATTTGTTCCAAAATTGGGGATTTTTTTATTAGAATGGAAAATGCCTTTTTTACCATTTTTATCAGTTTTGATGAATTTTAGTAGAATTTCCTTTTTTTTCAAAAAAAAAAAAAATACCCGAATTCCCAAAGTGGGGAAAATATGTTCCAAAATTGGGGATTTTTTATTAAAATAGTCGCGATGCTTCTTACCATTTTTATCTGTTTTTATTTTTAATTAAAAAAAAAAAACAAATTCATAAAGTGATAAGTGTGTTCCAAAAATTGGGGATTTTTATTAAAATGGTCGACATTCTTTTTTATCATTTTTATCTGTTTTGATGAATTTTACTAGAATTTCCATTTTTTTCCAAAAAATACTCGAATTCACAAAAGGGGGAAAATGTGTTCCAAAATTGGGAATTTTTTTTATTAAAATGGTCGACGTGTTTTTTACCATTTTTATCTGCTTTGATGAATTTTACTAGAATTTTCATTTTTTTTTTCAAAAAAAAATACCCAAATTTCCAAAGTGGGGAAAATGTGTTCCAAAATTGGGGATTTTTTTTATTAGAATGGTCGACATGCTTTTTTACTATTTTTATATGTTTTGATGAATTTTACTAGATTTTTCTTTAAAAAATACTCGAATTCCCAAAGTGGGGAAAATGTGTTCCAAAATTGGGGATTTTTTATTAGAATGGTCGACATGTTTTTTTACCATTTTATCTGTTTTGATGAATTTGACTAGAATTTTCGTTTAAAAAAAAAACAACAAATTCCTAAAGTGGGGAAAATTTGTTCCAAAATTGGAGATTTTTTTATTAAAATGGTCGACATCTTTTTTGCCATTTTTATCTGTTTCGATGAATTTTACTAGAATTTTCGTTTAAATAAAACAAATTCCTAAAGTGGGTAAATTTGATCCAAAATTGGGGATTTTTTTATTAAAATGGTCGACATCTTTTTTACCATTTTTATCTGCTTTGATGAATTTTACTAGATTTTCCATTAAAAAAACGAATTCCTAAAGTGGGGAAAATTTGTTCCAAAATTGGAGATTTTTTTATTACAATGACCGACATGCTTTTTTACATTTTTTATCGGCTTTGATGAATTTTACTAGAATTTCTAATTTTTCGAAAAAATACCCGAATTCCCAAAGTGGGGAAAATATGTTCCAATATTAGGGATTTTTTAGTAAAATAGTCGCGATGCTCTTTTTTATCTGTTTTGATGAATTTTAAGTATTTTTTTGGACTTGAGAGATGTGAAACTTGTATTTTTTTCAAATATTTAGTATTAATAAAAACTTCAATATCTCAGTCAATTACATTCGGATGTTTAAAAACAAAGCGGCGTTTTACTCCTTACAAAATGTGTTATTAAAGTAAATTTGCAAGTGATACGGTTACCAAATAAAAAATGTGCAAAAATATTGCCAAAATTGAAAATGACTAAACAATTGTTTAAAAAAGAGTTTTTGCTGGACAAAAACACACAGATTTCTTACAATTTCTTTATTTATGAAGAAAGCTCCAGGTTTCTTCATTTCAAATCCGACATGAAAGTTAAAATCGTTTGATAACCAACTAAATTACAGGGTCATAAGTGCGTGCAAAGTTACGAAAAACTGGTTTTTTACCCGTAACTCAAGATTTTGTGGGTGTCTGGCAAATATAAAATTCTGATTCTTGTTCTACTTGACAATACCTACCAGCAAAATAATATCACTTCCAAGAGTTTTGGGCTGTCGTACAGTGTAATTAGACGAGAAGTACACACTTTCGTTTGGAAATAATCAAAATATCGAAAATTTAAATAAAATTTAAAAAATCCATTTCATTTAAAGGCATTGTCAGAGACAACATTTGTAATTTATTCGAATGTTTATCAATTTCCCGGGAATAATTTACACAATCTGCTGCCTAATCAATAAATTTATTGTTCGAATTTTAGCGAAAACCGTTACAATCTGTATTGATTTCATTCGAACACAAAGAACCCGGGCGTTCAATTGTTATGGCTACGATGATGATGAACATAAATAGGCACATGTAAATGTAACGACGACACATTAGCTAAAAAGCCAATGGTTGTAAAACAAATTTTAAAGAGGAAATAAATGGTTTTCGGTGCCATTCCTAAGACAATCTACATTTTGAGGAATCGAGGAAAACATGCATTTATTATTTTATATTTTATACTTAAGTCCTTTTGCTTGCTCGTCCATGCTGAACATAACAACACAATAGATTTAATATCAAACAAATAATCGCGGCGCAAGGCGTTTGTAATGACAGCGTCAGAAAAAATCCAGGGAACAAAAGAATGGCTACATTTACATAACCAACAGCCTACAGCCAAGCCACATTAGAGCGGGCGGGCGGGCATACGCACAAAAATGTAGACAGACAGATAACCACCCAGCCAGCCATAAAGGCGATAGCGCGTGTTTCCTCAACATCAAATTTCAAAACACCCAAAAATAAGTTAAATTGTTGTTCTTCTTCATCATCTTCTATGCTGAGCGTTAAATAAACTTTTCTTTTCTGGCTTGACTGACGCCTCATCCAAAAGGAAGTTTTCTCTGCTGCTGTTTCACAAAAACTCGCCAAAACAAAAGAAAAAAGTGAAAGTCAAAGACAAAGACAAAAAGCCAGCAATGCTTTGTACAATGAAATACAATTAAATTCGCTTTATTAAAAAGCCATCACTTTAAGGCTTATGTTGGACCACAAGCAAAGCGAAAAAAAGAACATACGCATGAAATCCTTGAGGTATGCTTCAACATTTAATCTCCCCCCAACGCTAAGTATGCTTTAACATTTGCTTTGTATACCCTTCACAATGTGGAGTGGAGTGTATGGTATATACGAACATCTCAGAGATTCTTTAGATCACATATTAGGTTTAGATCATATTAAAAAAAAACACAGTAAAGGCTAAAGAAAATGATTAAGGAGAAAGGAATAGCGGAAATATGTTTTAAATTCAATTTACATTGAACAAAGCAAATAATTGAAACATTTATCGGAGATTTTTTCCTATTAACCCTTTGACGACCATAGGCTAGCATACTTCTGCAAGGGTTTTTGCACTTATAATTGTCCTGGAGAGTGATAGACCAAATATGACCGGAGGAGGCTTGGGGCAACTAAAATGTAGTGGGCGGTAATTCTCTATCTAGCCCCCACTTCCCCAGGATGCAACCAAATGGTTCATGCAACATTTTCCCGAAACTCTCTAAATATATCACGAAACTCCTTCAATTTCTATTTTATTTGTTATGTATTTTTTAATCATTAAAAAATACATTAAATACATAAATTGCAAATTAAAACAAGTAAAAACGGCGTTTTATACCCTCCGCCGTGGATTGCATTCCACAGAGGCTGTCGATTTTCGTAGAAGTGAAATAGTATTACAGGAAAATTTAGTTTTTTTTTTAATATAGATAAACTAAACAAGGTGGCGCAAAAGTAGTGTCATGTCATAATGTGAATTGCCTACCGTTTTGTTAGAAATGAAAATGAGTTCTGTCTTCAGAAATAGTTTTTTGAAGAATAAAATATGACACCATATAATTTTCATTTCTAACAAAACGGTAGGCAATTCACATTATGACATGACACTACTTTTGCGCCACCTTGTACAAATACTGGAAAAAAAATAATTTTATAAATAAATATAATATTTTTATTATTTCAAAACACGCTTATAAGGCAAGATTACCACTACGTTTACATATCGAAATAATACATTCAAGTCAATTGAAAATTAAATATTCTTATATCAGAAAAGCTTAAATACCATAAATATTGGTATATAGTGGGTGCTACAATTGGTCGTATTTCCATTCCGTTTTAACTCCAAAAGTATAAATTTTGATTCAACCAATATTTGCCGTAAAATTAAAAAGTACGAATTTGGAAAAAACTTTATGTTTTGCGTGTCTATGCTGTCAGAGGAATGTATACAACGAATTCCATGATTCTAGCTGCGGCCATTTGGTTGGCACTATTTTTCCCCTGTTTCCTATTTTGCCCCCTTAAGAGTACGACTTTCTAAAATCTCTTTATTTTACGTGTCTACGCAGTCAGAGGAATGTTTACTCCGAATTGCATGACTCTAACTGCGCTCATTTGATTGGTACTATTTGTATCCTCTTTTTTCATTTTAACCCCAAAAAGTACGAATTTCGAAAAATCTGTTTATTTTAAGTGTCTACGCAATCAGAGGAATGTATACACCGAATTTCATTATTCCAGGTGTAGCCGTTTGGTTGGTACCATTTTGATCCCTCCGTACCCATTGTATCCCGTGGAAGTACGAATTTGGAAAAAATCTTTTATTTTTCATGTCTACGTAGTCAAAGGAAAGTATACTCCGAATTTCATGACTCTAGCTGGCTGCGGTCATTTGGTTGGTACTATTTTTATCCCCTTTTTCTATTTTGACGCCAAAAAGTACGAATTTCGAAAAATCAGTTAATTTTCCGTGTCTACACAGTCAGAGGAATGTATACTCCGAATTTCATGACTCTAGCTGCGGTCATTTGATTGGTACTATTTTTATCCCCTTTTTTATTTTAACCCCAAAAAGTACGAATTTTAATAAATCCGTGTATATTACTTGTCTATGCAATCAGAGGGATGTATAGACCGAATTTCAATATTCTAGGTACAGCCGTTTGGTTGGTACCATTTTTATCCCTTTATTCCCATTTTACCCCTTAAAAGTACGAATTTGGAAAAAATACTTTTATATTATGTATCTACTCAATTAGAGGAATGTACACACCGAATTTCGTGTTTCACTTTATGGTGCACGTTTTTGCTATGAGACATATTCAAAAAACATGCTTATATACGCTAAAATATTAGGGATTGTAGTCCTTGTGAGGGAAAAATGTTTCCCTTTGGGCCGATTTCGCCCCATTTCAATCCCAACCGATCTACGACTATAAGACGCATTTACGGAAAATTTGAACGTTCTAGCTCCTTTCGTTTAGATGCTAGCGTGCTTTCAACAGACAGACGGACATGGCTAGATCGTCTTAGAATTTTATGACGATCAAGAATATATACTTTATAGGGTCTCAGGTCGATATTTCAAGGAGTTACAAACGGAATGACAAAGTTAGTATACCCCCATCCTGGAGGTGGAGGGTATAAAAAGTACATAAATAAATTGAAATCCTTATTTATTATTGAGTATTAATAAACCAAAAACGATATATTACTTTATGTCAAAGATAAGAATTTGCAAATATCAACTCAAAATAGGTAAACAGATAAAGCATACAGTGAAGATTAGAGAATTCATTTTTTTCCAATTTTTCAAAAAATTAGAAACATAGGCCCACTTTCGACCAAGGCTCAAAATTTACAGAATAAATACGTGTTTAAATATATATATTTTTTCGAGAAAATCGAAGAGTACAAATAATTAAAAAAATATAAAGTTTTAATTTAAAAAAATAAAAATGTTTATAGAAAAACATTGTGAATATGTTTTCAATAGTCTTTATGAAGAGTACTTCAAAAAACAAAAATTTTTAAAAAAAGAATATCTAATTCGGAACATTATTGAATAAGTTATGAGCAAAATACTGAAAAAATAACTTCTATTTAACGATTTTTTAAAAAAGCTATATCTTTTTAACTTGGAATCAGAAAAAAACTCAAAGTGTACCAGGGATGTTTTTTAATGGGTACTAAAAAATATAAAAAAATGGAGGATCTCAAAAAATATTTTTTATTCAACTGTCCGATTTGTCGTGGAATGCCCCATATATAGTATCAAGAAGATAATTCAGTTCAGATCTTATAATAACCAATTAATTATGATAGGAAATTTATTTATTCTAATTAACATCTTATTCAACGCATTATTTTTACGATTTTTACAGTTCTTTGCAAATGTTGGTTTTAAAATGTATTTCGAATATTGTTTCCCAACAGCATTTTTCAAAGCATTTTGCTTTTCTATTTGTGAATTTTGCCTTTTATTAAGTAGGACAATATTTTTAAAGTAAACATAAATATCCACAATATCCGGAGCATGACATTCGTATTTTTTATACATTCCAACAAGTCTAAATATGGCACACGAATCCTTAAGAAACTTAATCAGGGAAAAATTATATTTCTAACCGGTAAATGTGCCCACTCATAGGTAAAGAGCGTACCCACGATTCGTTTTGGCCAAAACTTCTGAACACCTACTTAAGCTGTTGCTCTTCTTGTTGTTTTTTGTATCCTTCTTTTTATTTAATTAAGATTCAGATTTGTTTTTGACATGGTCTTACTTTAAAAGCTACGAAACAAGGCTGCCGGCTGCCCTTCCCGTTGTGGGAAACTTAATGTTCATTTCAGTCAAAACCAAAGATTAACACAAAATCACTCGGCGAATTAGCTGCTGTCAAAGCAAGGGGACGAGTGATGTGAATGTGGAGGGTACTTACCTTTCGCCGTCGTCATTAAAGGAGAAATCGCCCAATAGCAAATCACGAAAACGATAACGTGGAGCAATCATTCTGGTTGTCGTCGTAGTGGCGGCCGAAGATGAAGACATAAGATTTGCGGGTGCTGGTGCTGCTGTTGGTGCTCGTTCTCGTTCTTCTGGTTCTGGTGCTATTATCAACGGTGTTATGGCCGTCTTGCCGGTGATAGAGCTCGATGTGTTGTATATGGTATTGATGTTGTTGTTGTTATTGTTGTTATTCTTGTAGTTGGCCTTTGTTGCAAAATATCCTTTAAAATGTCGCTTGGCTATGCTCATTCGCAGATCCTCATCATCGTCATCAGCATCTTCATCATCGTCACAATGATTGTAGTTAACGGCCACATTCACGTCTCGGTTGCCATCACTGTCCTCATCATCCTCGCTGTCGGTGACACATGTTGTTGTGATTATTGTTGCCGGTTGGGCAAAGTCGCACGCTTTAATTTCAAAGTCTTTGTCGGCCTGCGTTACATTAATTATACACTCGTTGGGGGATAGGGTGCCACCGCCATAAGGCGCCACCACACTACTGTTGCTGTGCAGGCGCACACTGCCGTCCACATTGGACCAGTACGTGGCGGCGTTGGTTGTAGTCGTTGTGGCAGCGGCCGAGGTGCCGTTTCCGTTGCCGGTCAGAGAATAGCCGCCACTAGCCCGATTGGGCCGTGGCGAACGGATGCGTTGCCACAGATTGGACAGAATCGTGCTGTGAGACAAACGAATTCAATTCTCTGCCCACGTAGTGAACGTTTTGTTTTTTGTTGATTTCTTTCTTGTTTGGAAATCGCGTTAACTAACACTCACGCACAAATAATTTCGTTAATTAAATACACTTTTTGTAATTGGTATCCTTTAAATCCTTTCTCTTGAAAAGGTGTTGTTGTTGTAGTTGTTTCTCAATCCTTTGTTGCCTTTTGATTGTTGTAAAGGCTGCCTCTCTGGGGTTGAGAGTGTGGGCGGTTGATGGTTTATTTATGCAAATTAATGGTCATTTAATCAATTTTTAATAACTATGGATAGAGAAGAATAAATATTTTCATAAGAAGAACAAGAAGATGAAAACAAAAAACAAACAAAGTCCCACTTTTGCTGGAGCAACATATGAAGTGCGGATCCGAAGAAATGAAGGAAATGAGGAAAACCACAAGAACATATCCCATTGAGCTTTAAAGCGCATACCCTCATATTCATCCATACTCCCACTAAATGATGGATTCCAATTAATATTCATCACACGTTGTTGTTGGCAAATGCAACCGCAACGCCAGCAAAGGGGTACTGGAGGGGCAGGGTTGCTGCCAGCCTGGACCTGCCAAGACCTTTGCTGGCGGGAATTAAATTCTGCCATAAAGAATTAATGATAAATAAATACAAAAAAATGTTGAGGTGGTCGGGGTTGATATTTAATCAATATATACATAAGAAATATACATATATTTATATACATATGTATATGTATATGTATATTAGAGTGGCCCAAAAGCACAAAAAAATAAATTATTGTTAGTTTCTTTAGAGCATCCCTTTTCCTATAACGATTAAACTGTCACAAATTGGTCAGATTTGGCAAAGCTGTGAAACACCGTGAAACAATTTTACAAGATCATATGCATATGAAACTAGAGATCGTATGAGTGAGTACTCAGTTTTCCATTTGGTGATCTTCTCTCCTTTTCAGAGAACATTCAATTCCCAAAGGATATAGATGTTTTAATAATTTATTTTCGTTCTTCGGCGAGCCATACAAAGGTCAAATTTATTTTCGTTCTTCAGCCGGCCACACAAAGACAATATTGATACCAAATGAAAGAGAAAAATATCTTTAAAAAATACTTTAAATTTCCAGCTTCTAGCTGTATTAGTTTAACATTAACCACTATTTTAAGTTTCCTCCACAAAAATATATTTTAATAATTTATTTTCGTTCTTGAGCAAGCCATAATAAGGACTAATTTATTTTCGTTCTTCAGCCAGACACACAAAGATGATAGGGGTATCAAATGAAAGAGAAAAATATCTTTAAAAAATACTTTAAATTTCAAGCTTCTATCTGTATTAGTATAACATTAACCACTATTTTAAGTTTCCACCACAAAAATATATTTTAATAATTTATTGTCGTTCTTCAGCAAGCCATACAAAGGCCTAATTTATTTTCGTTATTCTGCCAGACGCACAAAGATGATAGGGGTGTCAAATGAAAGAGAAGAATGTCTTTAAAAAATATTTTAAATTTCCAGCTTCTAGCTGTATTAGTTTAACATTAACCACTATTTTAAGTTTCCTCCACAAAAATATATTTTAATAATTTATTGTCGTTCTTCAGCAAGCCATACTAAGGCCTAATTTATTTGCGTTCTTCAGCCAGGCACACAAAGACGATAGGGGTATCAAATGAAAGAGAAAAATATCTTTAAAAAATACTTTAAGTTTCCAGCTTCTATCTGGATTAGTTAAGCATTAACCACCATTTCAAGTTTTCCCCTTAAAAAAATATTTTAATAATTTATTTTCGTTCTTCAGCAAGCCATAATAAGGACTAATTTATTTTCTTCTTCAGCCAGACACACAGAGGTGATAACGATATCAACTAAAAGAGGAGAATATCTTTAAAAAACACTTTAAATTTCCAGCTTCTATCTGTATCAGTTTAACATTAACCAATATTTTAAGTTTCCTCCACAAAAATATTTTATTTCATTTTAGGTTTAATTTTGTATTTTTTTTTTTTTGAATTATTACTAAACTGTCCCACAAAACTGAATTTTAGGGGGGTGGTGTGAATGGAAAAAATATTCTACGTAAATGTCACTACAAGTCAATGATGAAACATTTTTTCCGAAAACTCTTACTCCCTGTTCTCCTTAATGGGGCTCCCATACAAAAACTAATTTTAATAAAATATGCTTCCACTGCTCTAACTGGCCCAAGGAAGCTCCTAGGGGAGTCAAATGAGAGATAATGTGAATTGGCCATCAGGATCGTGGGAATTGAAGATTTGAAGCGCCTTCCCATGATAATCACTGGGCTTGCTTAGATGCTTAGTCAGTGCATCTGAGTGCATTGTGTTTTTCGGCTATAATGTTGGACCTACTCTAGTGTAATGACGTGAAAGTAATTAAATTTCTGAAATCATGGGTATTTCATTTTAAATACAACAACAACAAATTTCGCATACAAACAATTTTCTTTAGTTCATTCTGTACACCGAACCTGAACATTGACACCCCCCTCTCCAAATACAAAGTGAACCGATACCAACAAATAACCATTAATATGGTCACCTTAGACCACTACATGTCAGTACCAAAGTAATTACAATTTACTTGGTCTCCCACCGAAACAGACCATTGTGATTAGGGTTAGGGATTGTACACAAAAGGTCAGCGAAACAAAGAAAAAAGGTTTGGACCTCAAATGACACAAGACAAAAAAGATTTACTCCAAGATTCCAATGAGTATTGAATGCTCTTAATATTTGTATGGCGAAGGAAAACTAATGAGATGGCCTTTTTGAAAAAGAAAATTCACTATAAAATTTTTCACATCCAAAAAGTGAACTTGAAAAAGGATCTACAAATTGACTATAGTTCAAGGGTTTTAATGGACTGCTGTCTACAAGAATGATTTTTCTATATATTCACTTGTTGGTAAAAAGAAGTACAAAACAATACCACAGACAACCCAAATGGAACAATGGGCAGCTGCCCCCCTCTCTATCAATGATCTGCGCTACTGCTGATTGACAAGGCTTTTTATTTATAAATGTCGCCAGCTTTAAAATGGTGAAGGCACCGCTAAATAAAGTCAAATACTCCAAAAACTCTGGGAGGTGATATTGGTATATATTGCGTTGAACAAGAATCTATATTTGAAATTTCCCAGACAACCCAAAATCTCGATTTGCGGGTAAATAAAAAGGTTTTCGTACCTTTGCAAACTTATAAGCCTCTAACTTAAGCGGTATTAACTTTCTCAGCGGATTTGAAAACAAGAAATATGGAGTAATTGACTGAGTTTTTCACGTTCTTATTAATACTAATTTTTTGCAAAAATAAAATTTTTGGTCATTCCAGTTCACATCCCTGGATGGATTTTTTTTAAATGGTCGACATGCTTTTTTTACCATTTTTATTTGTTTTGATGAATTTTAGTAGAATTTCCATTTTTCAAAAAAAAAAAAAAAAAAATACCCGAATTCCCAAAGAGGGGAAAATGTGTTCCAAAATTGGGGACATGCTTTTTTACCATTTTTATCTATTTTGATAAATTTTACTAGAATTTCCATTTTTTCCAAAAGAAAAAAATATCCCAAAGCGGGGAACATGTATTCCAAAATTGGGCATTTTTTATTAAAATGGTGGACATGCTTTTTTACAATTTTTTTCAGTTTTGATGAATTTTACAAGAATTTTCATTTTTTTCCATAAAAAACCCGAATTCCTAAAGTGGGGAAAATTTTATCCAAAATTGGGGATTGTTTTTATTTAAATGGTCGACATACATTACATTTTTATCTATTTTGATACATTTTATTACAATTTCCATTTTTTTTCCAAAAGAAAAAATATCCCAAAGTGGGGAAAATGTGTTCCACAATTTGGGATTTTTTATTAAAATTTTCGACAAGCTTTTTTTACCATTTTTATCTGTTTTGATGAATTTTACTTGCATTTCCATTTTTTTCCAAAAAAAAAAAAAATATCCGAATTCCCAAAGAGGGGAAAATGTGTTCCAAAATTGGGACATGCTTTTTTACCATTTTTATCTATTTTGATAAATTATACTAGAATTTCCATTTTTTCCAAAAGAAAAAAATATCCCAAAGTGGGGAACATGTGTTCCAAAATTGGGTATTTTTTTTATTAAAATGGTCGACATACATTACATTTTTATCTATTTTGATAAATTTTATTAGAATTTCCATTTTTTTTCAAAAGAAAAAAATATCCCAAAGTGGGGAAAATGTGTTCCAAAATTTGGGATTTTTTTATTAAAATTTTTGAAAAGCTTTTTTACCATTTTTATCTGTTTTGATGAATTTTACTGGCATTTCCATTTTTTTTCCAAAAAAAATACCCGATTTTTTATATTAATATGGTCGCGACATGCTTTTTTACCATTTTATCTGTTTTGATGAATTTTACTAGATATTCATTTTTTTCCAAAAAAAACCAATTCACATTGTGGGGAAAATGTGTTCGAAAATTGGTGCTTTCTGCTTTAACATGCTTTTTTAACATTTTTATTTTACAGTTTACTTTTAAAATTTTATTACAATTTCCAATTTTTTAATAAAAAAATTCCCGAATTCCCAAAATTGAGGATTTTTTTTAAAATGCTCGACATGTTTCATTACCATATTTTATCTGTTTTGATGAATTTTACTAGAATTTCCATTTTTTTCCTAAAAAATAGCCGAATTCCTAAAGTGGGGAAAATGTGTTCCAAAATTGGGGATTTATTAGAATGGTTGACATGCTTTTATACAATTTTTATTTTTTTATCCAAAAAATTACCCGAATTCCCATAGTGGGGAAAATGTGTTTCAAAATTGGGGATTTTTTATTAGAATGGTAGACATGTTTTTTACCATTTTTATCTGTTTTGCTGAATTTTACTAGAATTCCCATTTTTTCCAAAAAATACCGGATTTCCCAAAGTGGTGAAAATGTGTTCGAAAATTGGGGATTATTTTTGAGAATGGTGGACATGCTTTTTTTTACCATTTTTATGTGTTTTGATAAAATTTTATGTATTTTTATTTTTTCCAAAAAATACCCGAATTTCGCAAAGTGGGGAAAATGTGTTCCAAAATTGGGGATTTTTTTATTAGAATTGTCGATATATTCTTTTTGCCATTTTTATCTGTTTTGATGAATTTGACCAGAATTTCCATTTTTCCAAAAAATACCCGAATTCCCAAAGTGGGGAAAATTTGTTCCAAAATTGGGGACTTTTTATTAAAATGGTCGGCATGTTTACCATTTTTATGTGTTTTGATGAATTTGATGTATTTTTATTGATTTTTTATAAAATTATGGAAATGTGAACTGGAATGAGCAAAACATGTATTTTTGTAAAAATTTGGTATTAAAAAATACTTCAATAACTCAGTCAATTACTGATGAATTTTTGAAAATGAAGCTGCGTTTTTCTTCTCACTAAATGTGTTATTTAAATAAATTTACAAAATAATGTGTAAAAACATTGCCAAAGTTGAAAAATGCTTTAAAATTTAATAAATTTAAAAATTAGGCAACATTTAAATGCCTGGACTAATTAAAAGGCCCTAATCGATACGAAGAATTGCAACCCTCAACTGAATTTTGATAAGCTTTCACAACAGTTACGCCTCACATGCAACCAACTGTGTTTATTTAAAACAAGTGCCCACACAAGTATAGTGTTGAAATAACAGGCAATCCATCAACAATTTATTACTTTGTCATAATCAAAGGGACAGCAAAAAGTGAATAATATCCGCCATGGCCTAAGCTTTTGCTTTTGTTATCTCTGCTCGAAGACCACCCACAAATGTCTCCAAGGA
Source organism: Polietes domitor (assembly GCA_947397865.1). Classification (NCBI taxonomy): domain Eukaryota; kingdom Metazoa; phylum Arthropoda; class Insecta; order Diptera; family Muscidae; genus Polietes; species Polietes domitor. The sequence goes on along the minus strand of OX377622.1, from coordinate 9,846,122 downwards.
AATGCAGTGTCACCAATATAAACCACAATTACTTAATGGCCTAACACCCCCCACACACACACACACATACCGTGGGGAATAGCAACCAACCACCATCGACCGACCACCGACCTACTCAAGTTAAGTACTTAGATTTGTAGGACTTAAATAAACGCTCAACACAATCGGTTGCATGGCAATGAGTTATAATGGACGACTGACTGGCTGACTGACTGTCGTCGTATTAAACAAAATATTGGTGACGGCTGTTGGGCTGGTCAAATAGCAATTGTGTAATGTATTCGAGTTGTTCTGGGAATTCGGATTTTCAACAATAACCTGATTTGGGAAGTCAGGTGAAAAAGTTTCACTGGAAGAAGGAACCTAAACAGATGGTAGATTATGTTGATAATGATGATCACCATCGTGATGCTGTTGCTGGTAGGCCATCCCAAATAAACATTAATGCAAATACACACAATGATGGTTCCCCAAAACTACACCGATAAGACTTCCTTTGTGGTGTCCACACTGGGTTAAGATACACCTTTGGCAAGCAACCTTCGGTAGCCTTCAGACAGTGGTTTCGAATCATACTTTTTGGAAATAATTCTGTAACTTTTGAAGATGAGTTTTGACTTTCAAATGGACTCTTTTGAATTACAAATCACGAGTTTTGAATTTCAATTGATATTTTTTGAATTAAAAATTGAATTTTTGAATTTCAGATGGTGTCTTTTACATTTGAAAATGGTGTAGTGGCGACCCTCCAATGTTGGTGAAATTTTGTTATGATTGAAAAAGGACGACTAAGTTTCTCAGAAGTAATTCGATTGCAAATTCTTGATTTTTTGGGATACCTGTTATAGAAATCCCACAATTCCTACAACGGGGAAATAAATTCCAAAAATGTGATATCTTATACATTTTTTATGGAATTGATTCTTAGAACGAAAAAATATACTTGACGAAATGGCTCACGATTAGAGCAGATGCGTTTTCCAGATAATTTGTAAAATTTTAGATCCATATTTGATATGCGAGCCACAGAGAACCTTCGAAAATAAATCCCAAAAATCTCGTATCTCAGAAAAATGACCGCCTCTCAGTGATTCCACATAAATTTTTTATGGAATTGATTCTGTAAGGGAAAAATATATATCTTGACAAATATAACTTAGAACGGAAGACCATATTTTGACCCCTAGTTGTTTGGGGGCTACAGGGTGACCCTCCAAACTTGGCAACCATGTCGGATATATCAAATATTGATAAGATTGCGAAACGTGCAATTACCCAGCACAAAAATAGGAAGTTCTTCTGCATGAAGCACACGTTAGTCGCATCCCAAAATCACAATTTGCATGTTCCCGTCATATATACGAAATTAGAAAAAAATGTATGGTATTTTTTTAAATCACATTTTTGAGATTTTTTCCAAAAAAAAAACATTTTGGGGCTTTTCTAAAAAAATACATTTTTGGGACTTTTATTTAAAAAATACGTTCTTGGATTTAAAAAATCTCATTTTTAGAGTATTTCTAAAAAATCGCATTTTTGAGATTTTTCTAAAAAAATCACATTTTTCGTAAAAATAAAGTCATTTTGAGATTTTTCTTAAAATATTTTATGATTATATCTGTTTGGACACAATTTTTTTCTTTTTTTTTTGTATAATGTTATTATAATATCTTCAATTTAATACTAAATAAATTTAATATATATTTGCATTATATATTAATTCATATTAACTAAATATTTCGTTAAGTTTCTTAATGCCTAGAATTGCCAATTCTAGAAAAATCGCTTTTTTGGGATTTTTTCTTAAAGAAATATATTTTTGGGTTTTTTAAAAAATCAAATTTTTGTGATTTTTCTAAAAAAATACATTTTTGTAATTTTTCTAAAAAATCACATTTTTGTGATCTTTCTAAAAAATCACATTTTTGTGACCTTTCTAAAAAATCATATTTTTGTATTTTTTCTAAAATATCATGCTTTTCTAAAAAATCAATTTTTTGTGATTTTTCTAAAAAATCATATTTTTCTAAAAATCTAAGTTTTGTTACTTTTATAAAAAATCTCATTTTGTGACCTCCTAAAAAATCATATTTTTCCAATTTTTTTAAAAAAACTCATTTTTGTGATTTTTCAAAAAAAAATCTCATTTTTGTGACTTTTCTAAAAAAATCTCATTTTTGTGACTTTTCTAATATATTTCGTGATCTTTCTAAAAAATCATATTTTTGTGATCTTTCTAAAAATCAAATTTTAGTGATCTTTCTAAAAAATCACATTTTTATGATTTTTCTAAAAAAAATACATTTTTGTAATTTTTCTAAAAAATCACATTTATGTGATCTTTCTAAAAAATCACATTTTGGTGACCTTTCTAAAATATCATATTTTTGTAATTTTTCTAAAATATCATAATTTTCTAAAAATCAAATTTTTGTGATTTTTCTAAAAAAATCATATTTTTCTAAAAATCTAATTTTTGTTACTTTTATAAAAAATCTCATTTTGTGACCTCCTAAAAAATCATATTTTTGCAATTTTTCTAAAAAATCTCATTTTTGTGATTTTTCTAAAAAAATCTCATTTTTGTGATTTTTCTAAAAAAATCTCATTTTTGTGATTTTTCTAAAAAAATCTCATTTTTGTGACTTTTCTACTATATTTCGTGATCTTTCTAAAAAATCATATTTTCGTGATCTTTCTAAAAAATCACATTTTTGTGATTTCTCTAAAAAATCACATTTTTGTGATTTCTCTAAAAAAAATCATATTTTTGTGATTTTTCTAAAAAATCACATTTTTGTGATTTTTCTAAAAAATCATATTTTTGTGATTTTTCTAAAAAAATCACATTTTTGTGATCTTTCTAAAAAATCACATTTTTGTGATCTTTCTAAAAAATCACATTTTTGTGATCTTTCTAAAAAATAATATTTTTGTGATTTTTCTAAAAAGTCATATTTTTGTGATCTTTCTAAAAAAATCATATTTTTGTGATATTTCTAAAAAAAAACACATTTTTGTGATTTTTCTAAAAATTCATATTTTTCTAAAAATCTCATTTATGTGACTTTCTAAAAAATCATATTTTTGCGATTTTTCTAAAAAAATCTCATTTTTGTGATTTTTCTAAAAAAAATCTCATTTTTGTGACTTTTCTAAAAAATCTCATTTTTGTGACTTTTCTAAAAATAATATTTTCGTGATCTTTCTAAAAAATCATATTTTTGTGATCTTTCTAAAAAATCATATTTTTGTAATTTTTCTAAAAAAAATCATATTTTTGTGATTTCTCTAAAAAAAATCATCTTTTTCTAAAAAAAATCTCATTTTTGTGACTTTTCTAAAAAATCTCATTTTTGTGACTTTCCTAAAAAATCATATTTTTGTGATTTTTCTAAAAAAAATCATATTTTTGTGATTCACATATTTGTGATTTTTTTAGAAAATCATATTTTTTAAAAAATCTAATTTTTGTGATTTTTTTTAAAAAATCTTATTTTTGTGTTTTTTTTTTCTAAAAAATCACATTTTTGTGATTTAAAAAAAACACATTTTTGTGATTTTTCTAAAAAAACATATTTTTGTGATTTTTCTAAAAAAAATAGAAAAATCACATTTTTGAAAATTTTCTAAAAAAAACATCGCAGTGTAATATCGATCGCAGTGTAATATCGACTGTCGGAGAGTGAAATTATTCATATTGTAGTGAACCTGCTGAGGGATTTAAAGTTGTTACCCATTTCTCTCTCCAAAATATATAAAATTAGTATGTGTATGATGCTTAATGGAGATAGCTAAGGACTACTGTATCGCACAGTGGAATACTTTCATATAAATGGCAAATTAGATCAAACAAAAGTCTTTGTTTAAATCCGCCATCAACCACACCTTTCTCCCATGCAAAATAAAATGAAAAAATGGTCATATATTTTTTATTTAAATATACACGTTAACACAAATCATTACCCGCGATTTCAGTTGAGTCCACAATTAAATGAAAATTGTAAGTGGCACACTCAACGCCTTTATGTATTTTTTTATTTTTTACGCTTTCGAAATTTCAGAGAATATTTTAATCGAGGTTAACGAACTTTTATAACTTAATAAATAACTGAGGCTTAATATATCAGCTCAACAAAATCGGAGGATAACTATTCCAAATATCCTGCCAAATCATTGCTATAAAAGTATCGTCTGATTGGAGCATGTGTATTTTGGCAATGCATACTTTTAGGATTATAATAAATTTACTCTTGAATTATTTTGTTGTTAGTCTTACAGGTACAAATTAGTACATATATAATTGAATGCCAGAAAAAATATTGCCCCTAAAGGTAGGCTCTACAGAAAATGTTTCAAATGAAATCATAAATAATTTCGGGTTGGCTTTTGCATTTTGTTTTACCATTTTGTAATTAAATAGATGTTTGCCACTATTATAAGCTGAATTTTATTTTTGCTACGATTAACTGAGACCCCAGTGTATCAATATCTGCAAATGCCAAGGCATTGGTCGGCCTCGCAATTATAGTTTTATACTGGAGAAAATGAGGTACAGTGAGTAAAGACAACCTTCAGGTAAATCACTGTGTGAAAAGCAAAATGTATTCACGAATATTATCAGTTTGTAAAATTCCTTCGCCATCGTTTTTAAATTGTATTTCCACATCAACTTTGGAGAGGATCTCAAAAGTTCCAAAATTATTATTATTATTATTTTCAAAATCCATTTACAATCACTGTGCTTTGTAAATCACTTTATTACATCTACAGGTACAAATCGCATACTCTCGTATGTAAAAAATATCCTTTAAAGGATTAGTTTTCTTTGTTTAGCTTTTGCTTTTGGGTGGGACATTAAAATATGTGGTTCGTCCGTCCGTCCGTCCGTCCGGCCGTCCATTAAATGAATGGCTTGTGTTGACCGGCCTGTTAATCATACATTCGAATCCATTTTCGTCCTTCATCGAGATGGAGTGACCTTTATCTTTCGATTGTTTTTCCCTTTCGTTTCGATTCGGTTGGGTTCGGACTCGATTTAGATTATTTTTCGTCATTAGTAAGAAATGTATTTAGCTGTGGACATAAATAAATAAACTATGAGCGGCCAGAGAGATGGCCTTGTTCTTAGATACGATCTATGGTGTCTGTCTAGGCCGCTTATGGCCCGGCCCCTACATTCCTTGTTCGCAATAGAATTAAGTTTTAATGCGACAGAAATTAGGCAACAGCAGAAGATGTTGCCATAGTTGGTGTTGGGCTTGAATGTCGGATGGGATGTCTTTAAAAAATTCATGAAATGCTTTATTTTTAATGGGTTCCTGCGATGAGGCACACACACATACACATCCAGCCATATGGCTTAGAGCTGGAAGTGGGAGTGTGTGCCGTTTTGTTGTGTTGCGTACTTGTGTGTGGTGACTGCAGAAGCCATGTTTTATTGAAGGGCTTTAATTGAGTTGTCTTTTCTGCTCTTTTCTTTTCGTTCTGGTTCGTTTTTTAATTTTCTTAAAATGTTAATAAAGTTGGGATTTAGAAGGCTATAAAATGCGTGGCCATTAATTGTGAATTGTTGAAGCAAGCATGCCCTGAACTTGATTATGGCACATTTACTGCAGCACAGTGATGTAGTTGTATTAAATTTAAAACCAATTGGAGATTTTTGGTAATTAATTAACTTAATTGAAAACAAATCCATGTTTGTTCCAAATATAAAAATATATTTCCATGCCAACATACATATAAAGGGTGATTTTTTAAGAGCTTGATAACTTTTTAAAAAAAAAAAACGCATAAAATTTGCAAAATCTCATCGGTTCTTTATTTGAAACGTTAGATTGGTCCATGACATTTACTTTTTGAAGATAATTTCATTTAAATGTTGACCGCGGCTGCGTCTTAGGTGGTCCATTCGGAAAGTCCAATTTTGGGCAACTTTTTCGAGCATTTCGGCCGGAATAGCCCGAATTTCTTCGGAAATGTTGTCTTCCAAAGCTGGAATAGTTGCTGGCTTATTTCTGTAGACTTTAGACTTGACGTAGCCCCACAAAAAATAGTCTAAAGGCGTCAAATCGCATGATCTTGGTGGCCAATTTACCGGTCCATTTCTTGAGATGAATTGTTCTCCGAAGTTTTCCCTCAAAATGGCCATAGAATCGCGAGCTGTGTGGCATGTAGCGCCATCTTGTTGAAACCACATGTCAACCAAGTTCAGTTCTTCCATTTTGGGCAAAAAAAAGTTGGATATCATCTCACGGTAGCGCTCACCATTCACAGTTACGTTACGATTCGCATCATCTTTGAAGAAGTACGGTCCAATGATGCCACCAGCCCATAAACCGCACCAAACTGTGACTTTTTCTGGATGCATTGGTAGCTCTTGCAATGCTTCTGGCTGATACTCACTCCAAAATCGACAATTCTGCCTATTTACGTACCCATTGAGCCAAAAATGAGCTTCGTCACTGAACACAATTTTTCGGTAAAAAAGTGGATAATGAACTTTCTTAACAGAGCACGCATTTTGATAATAAAATTCAATAATTTGCAAGCGTTGTTCGTTTGTAAGACGATTCATGGTTAAATTATAGACCAAACTGAAGATGTTTGACAGTGAAACAAAACACCGAACGTGCGTCAGCTGTTTAAACCAGTGTTGCCAAAAAGATAATAGCTAAACAATCACCCTTTACTTGTTTTCTGTTGGAAGTCAAATGTTTTTAAAATTGACAAATAAGTCCCTGCTGAAAGTTTATTACGAAAATTGAGTTAGAAACAATTATATTATTTTATGTGGATATATGTATATCTCCTTCAAATAGTCTGTCTCCTGCTAAGCAATTAAAAAGTAATCTGTTTGGATAAAGAAAATATCCTATTTGTTTGCTTTAATGTTCACCTACTGTATTTATTTCTTTTGGAAAATTCTTCTTTATTTATTTATTTATTAAATTCATTTAATTTCCATAGAAATAAAATTTTCCTTACAGACTATGCTTTAAACCTAAAAATATATTAAAATTAATCTTGTTCTTTTGCCGGAGGCATACTAATGTTTAAACAATGCCTGTTCAATTTGTACGTTTCATTTTTCACATAATCCATCAAATGGAGCCATTATTTCTCGTTGGTTAAGGCGACTTTTCATTTAAAGCGATAACTTAAGCTTTCACAATAATCCACAGATTAGTGATTTGAGAGATTATCCGCATTTTCACCTTAATTACATGCACACATAAATACATGACTTCCTAAAAATGTTATCGGCATTTTAAATCATCAATCACGCCACATATTAACCAGGGGTCAGGGCGAATAATGTATCTGTGTGTGAGTGTGTGTGTGTAATTAGCATTGTTCCCAAATTGTTAATGTGAGTCATTTATTAATTACCGACATACAAACAAACAATATGTATATGTGTGCATTTGTTGGAAAATCACATACAACGTTTTCTTATCTGATTCCGTCTAATGGGGCCTTTTTTAGATCACTCCAATTAAACGGTATTGTTTTCATATTTCCTCATGTTAATCGGAAATGTGTCCACCATGTGGCGATATAGGTAGGTTTCTATTAAAATTGTTTCGATATGAAATGAATGTATGACCTTTATATTTTTAAATTTCCCTCAAACATATCACAAACCGTTTTCCATAGAGACGAACTGTTTTTCTGTTTTTCCAGTAAATATGCCACATTTGGGACTATGGGACAAACAACCTTGAAGTCCTGAAAAGGGATTTCTATTGAATCCTGAAATTGACGACATCACAATCATAATATTTTTAAAGCGAACGACTTATTTCTCGTTTAAAAGTAAAAGACGGAAAAGTTAAGTCAAGTATACATCTAATACCCATGCCACATTCGCTGTCGAATATGTATGTATATATTAGGCCAGGTCGTGGGCCATACAAAAAATCCTTTTATATTATGAAATTTTTTATGCAAATTGCGTTATTTGCTTACCATTAGAAACTTTACGATATATATATATATATATATATATATATATATATATATATATATATATATATATATATATATATATACAGTGTGTGACAAAACAATTGAAACTTTTTACTAATTTCATTTTTTACAATTTAATTGTTTGCTACTTGTTTGTTTAGTTATAAACAAATTCCAAAAAATCGATTTATGCTGCCCGTCTACGTGGTCGGAGGAATTTGCACACCAAATTTCACGACTATAGCTGCGATACTTTAAATGTTACCATATTTGTTCCGCTCACCCCTTATAAATACGAATTTCGAAAATTCCATTTAGATTTGCGCTTCTACGTTGTCAGAGGAATTTACACACCAATATTTTAAATATTGTTACCAATTTTATCCCTTTTTGTCCCGCGCTCCGCTTTTAAGTAAAACTTTTGAAAAAATCCAATTTTACTGCGCTTCTACATGGTCAGAGGAATTTACATACCAAATTTCACGACTCTAACTGTAATAATTTTGTTGGTACCATTTGTATCCCGCTCGCCCCTTAAAAGTACAAAAATGCATTTATATTGCGCTTCTACATGGTCAGAGGAATTTACATACCAAACTTCACGATTCTAGCTGTAATACATCAGTTGGTACCCTTTTTGTCCCGCTTACCCCTTATAAGTACAAATTTCGAAAAAATCCATTTAAGGCTGGAATACTTAAATTGGTACCATTTTAATCCCTTTTTGTCCCGCGCAACCCTTAAAAGTACAATTTTCGAAAAATCCAATTTTACTGCGCTTCTACATCGTCAGAGAAATTTACATACCAAACTTCACGATTCTAGATTTATTATATCAGTTGGTACCATTTTTATCCCTTTTTGGCCCGCTCACCGCTTATAAGTACAAATTTAAAAAAAAAATCCATTTAGATTTGCGCTTCTACGTTATCAGAGGAATTTACACACCAAATTTCTGGTACTACTAATTGGTACTATTTTTATCCCTTTTTGTCCCGCGCACCTCTTAAAGTTACAAATTTCGAAAATTCCAATTCTAATGCGCTGATACATGGTCAGAGGAATTTACAAACCAAATTTCTCGATTCTAGCTGTATTACTTCAGTTGGTACCATTTTTATCCCTTTTTGTCCCGCACACCTCTTAAAGGTACAAATTTCGAAAATTCCAATTTTAATGCGCTGATACATGGTCAGAGGAATTTACATACCAAATTTCACTATTCTAGCTGTATTACTTCAGTTGGTACCATTTTTATCCCTTTTTGTCCCGCACACCTCTTAAAGGTACAAATTTCGAAAATTCCAATTTTAATGCGCTGATACATGGTCAGAGGAATTTACATACCAAATTTCAGGATTCTACCTACAATACTTTAGTTGGTACCATTTTTATCCCTTTTTGTCCCGCTCACCCCATATAAGTACAAATTTCGAAAAATCAATTTATATTGCAAGTCTACGTTGTCAGAGGAATGTAAATACCGATTTTCACGATTCTAGCATGTATGTATATACCGAATTTTATGATTCCATTCAGATGGTACCAATTCCATCCCATTTTGTCTATGTTGACCCTAAAAGTATGCATAAAAGTATTTCTCGCGTCTATGTACTCAGAGCATTGTATACACCGAATTTCTTTATTCTAGCTGCAGCCATTTGGTTGGTACCATTTCCATCCCCTATCGTCCCGTGTCCCTGTAAAATGATGAATTTCTTAAAATTCTTTTAAATTACGATCCATAAAAACAGGTCAAAGGCATGTATATAGCGAATTTTATGATACCATTTAGTTGGTACCAATTTAATCCCCTTTTCTCCATTTTGACCCTAAAAGTATGCATATCAAAATATGTCTTTATTTTTCGCATATATAGCATCAGGGCATCGTATACAACGAATTTCATTATTTTTACTGCAGCCGTTTGGTTGGTACCATTTTTATCCCTTTTCGCAACATGCCACGAAAAAGTACGAATTTGTAAAAATTCATTTACTATCGATACGATTAGAAACAGGTCAAAGGCATGTATAATTATAATTTTATGATTCCGTTTAGTTGGTACCAATTTTATCCCCTTTTCCCCATTTTGTCCATGAAAGTATGCATATCAAAAGATTTCTTTATCTTTCACTTCTATGCTGACAGAGCTACATGTACACTCAATTTCATAATTCTAACTGAGGCCGTTTGGTTGGCAAATTTGTAATCCCTTTTATCCCCCTTAAAAATATTCTAAGATAAGAATAAATATGTGTTATGAAGGGCTTTTTATTTATTAAAAGAAAATTATTTCTAGGGGTGTTTTCAAAAGTGTTTAGCTCACAGAAGACTTGACCCAGGAACGAAACAACACTTGACATTAAATTTCTGGAGCGAGGTTGTTGGAAATTATTTTCTTTTTATTTATATGAACTGCGACACAGCCTAATAATATATATTAGATAATTATATATTAGATTATATTAGATAATAATTATATACTAGAATTTTTATATCCACAAAAAAATATATTTCGTCAAAAAGATAAAAACGATGAAAAAATACTTGATTTTCCATTTTTTCGAAAAAATACCCCAATTCCCAAAGTGGGGAAAATGTGTTCCAAAATTGGAAATTTTTTATTAAAATGGTCTTTTTTACGATTTTTATCTGTTTTGATGAATTTTACTAGAATATTAATTTTTTGAAAAAAAAAAATACCCGAATTCCCAAAGTGGGGAAAATGTGTTCCGAAATTGGAATTTTTTATTAAAATGGTCACAATGCTTTTTTACGATTTTTATCCGTTTTGATGAATTTTACTAGAATCTCCATTTTTTTGCAAAAAAAATACCCGAATTCCCAAAGTGGGGAAAATGTGTTCCAAAATTGGAAATGTTTTATTAAAATGGTCTTTTTTACAATTTTTATCTGTTTTGATGAATTTTACTAGAATATTAATTTTTTGAAAAAAAAAAAATACCCGAATTCCCAAAGTGGGGAAAATGTGTTCCGAAATTGAAATTTTTTATTAAAATGGTCTCAATGCTTTTTTACGATTTTTATCCGTTTTGATGAATTTTACTAGAATATTAATTTTTTGAAAAAAAATACCCGAATTCCCAAAGTGGGGAAAATGTGTTCCGAAATTGGAATTTTTTTTAAAATGGTCTCAATGTTTTTTTTTACGATTTTTATCCGTTTTGATGAATTTTACTAGAATCTCCATTTTTTTGCAAAAAAATACCCAAATTCCCAAAGTGGGGAAAATGTGTTCCAAAATTGGAAATGTTTTATTAAAATGGTCTTTTTATCTGTTTTGATGAATTTTACTAGAATCTCCATTTTTTTTTGGAAAAAATACCCGAATTCCCAAAATGGGGAAAATGTGTTTCAACATTGGAATTTTTTATTAAAATGGTCTCAATGCTTCTTTACGATTTTTATCTGTTTTGATGAATTTTACTAGAATATCCATTTTTTGGAAAAAATACCCGAATTCCCAAAGTGGGGAAAATGTGTTCCAAAATTGGAAATTTTTTATTAAAATGGTATTTTTTACGATTTTTATCTGTTTTGATGAATTTTACTAGAATATTTATTTTTTGAAAAAAAATACCCGAATTCCCAAAGTGGGGAAAATGTGTTCCGAAATTGGAATTTTTTATTAAAATGGTCTCAATGCTTTTTTACGATTTTTATCCGTTTTGATGAATTTTACTAGAATATCAATTTTTTGGAAAAAAATACCCGAATTCCCAAAGTGGGGAAAATGTGTTCCAAATTGGGGATTTTTTTATTAAAATGGTCGCCATGCTTTTTTACCATTTTTATCTGTTTTGATGCATTTTATGTACTTTTATTGGATTTCAATTCCTCAAATAATGAGAGATGTGAACTGGAATGACCAAAACTTGTATCTTTGCAAGCATTTGGAGTTAATAAAAACTTCAATAACTCATTCAATTATTAAGGATTTTTTAAAAACAAGTCGTTTTTTTACTCCTTACTAAATGTGTTATTTAAATAAATTTACAAGTGGAAAGGTTACCAAACAAACAACTGTGCAAAAATATTGCCAAAGTTGAAAAAAATTAAAAAAAAAATAAAATAAAAAATTGTTTTAAACAATGTGTTTGCTGGACAAAGACACATCGATTTCTTAAATTTTCTTAAATATATAATATATATCTATTGAAAGCACCAGATTTCCTCTTTTGATGAGAAACCTAAAATCGGTTGATAATCGACTAAATTATAGGCTTATATGAGTGCAAAAGTGCGAAAAGCCGGGTTTTTACCCTTAACTCAGGATTTTGGTGGCGTCTGGGAAATTTCAAATACAGATTCGTATTCTATTCGACAATACCTGCAATATAATATCAGTATCAATAATATCACTTCCCAGAGTTTTCTACTTCATTCTTTTTTGTAGCACAGTGTTGTTGATAAATTTTGAAAATATTGAATAAAAATTCATTTTTTTGTCGAAGATGATTTCACTATATTGAAGCACAAATGACCGATGTCCAATGCCAAGAATAATATTCAAACACTCATGTCAAACGGTTCACAATTTTAAGCACAGCGGTCCAAAGTTTGCTTGTTTTTTAATTTCGAATGCCCGACAAGCAATTATTTGAATAAAATTAAATTTTCGCAATTTTGTCTATTTAATCAAATAAAAAATTAAATTTGAAATTTTTATTGTTACGTCTTTTTGTATTACAGCGAATACTAGATTATACTTACAATGGTTGGTAGTAACATTCTTTTAAAAAAATTCTTGGAATTATTTCAATCTTCCTACAATTGTGTAAATTCATACTTGTCTTGGGCAACAGCAAAATCCACTTGAATTCCAAGAATGACAAGAATGGAGAACATTTTGCATGAACAAGATTGAATTTTGCATCGACTAAAAAATATTAAATTCCTCGTTTTGAATTACGGGGAAATGTAGCAAAATGAATTGATCAACGACGAGAAATCGATTTTTAACATAATTACAAAAAATTAAAAAAAAAGTAGGTACACTTGAAACAGATGATATACGTCTGAAATGGAGTGCTACGTTTTTAATTTTTAATAGATATTCTCCTCTTTAATTTGACACTTATACCGGCGTCTTAGGGTCTGAATAAGTGTTTATTTAAAACTTGAGTTTGTTTGGAGAAAGAAAGCTTTTGTATGAAGTACAATTTAAGTTGCAACTAAATTTCTGATCCCACATCGACTAAAATACGAACATGAGAGGCTCTCTAACATTGATATACACTCAAATAATACGTAAGTCAATTGGTGTGAGCTTATGCCTATGTCAGAAAGGGCCTCTGATTTTTTTGCTAATATCTGACGAACCCTTTTGAAATTTGCAGAGGTTTTTTACTTATTTCAACAACAACATGAGTTTGTTTGAAGAAGCAAAGCTCTTGTATGAAGTACTCTTTAAGTTGCAATTCCAGATCCAACATCGACAGAAACTCACGCACATGATAGACTATCAAATAATGCTTAAATCAATTGATATGAGCTTATGTCGACGACAGAGAGAGCCACTCATTTTTCCTGATACTCAAAGAGAACTGATCCCAATTTGAACATTTCTGAGTGTGGACACAACAAATTAAAAAAAAATGTTTTTTCAAAGAAATATATTTTTTTAATTTTATTCGATAAAAACTAGCAATTCTTCTGCACAGAATATTTTTAATGCATTTCACATATTGATTTCATTTCACAGTTAATTTATTGAATAAACAAAAACCTTGGAGACAAATAAAAATGCTTAAAATTCATCAGAAAGATAAAAACGATGAAGAACTTAGTCGATTTTCCATTTTTTTTTCAAAAGCCCAAATTCCCAAAGTAAGGAAAATGTGTTCCCAAATCGGGGATTTTTTATTAAAATGGTCGTCAAGCTTTTTTGCCATTTTTATCTATTTTTATGAATTTTAGGTATTTTTATTGGACTTCAATTCGTAAAATTATGAGAGGTGTGAAGTGGAATGGCCAAACTTGTATTTTTGCAAAAATTTAATATTAATAAAAACCTCAATAACTTAGTAAATAAATAAATAAAAATTAATCACCTTACAAAAAATATGTTATTAAAGTAAATTTAAAAGTGGCGCGGTACCAAACGAAGTAATGTGCAAAAACGTTGCAAAAGTTGAAAAATTGCCACACAGCACGCGCAATAATGGACTTATTGAGTGGCGAGAACATTTCACGTTTGGGACCTAGATCGTGCGATTTAACGCCTTTAGACTATTTGTTGTGGGTCTTTGTTAAAGCTCATGTCTATACAGACAAGCACGCTTCAATTGACGCATTGGAAGACAACATTGAAGCATTTATTCGTGAGATACCGGCCGAAATGTTGGAAAGAGTATGCCAAAATTGGACTAAGCGGATGGACCATTTGAGGCGCAGTCAAGGTCAACATTTGCATGAAATAATCTTCAAACATTAAATTATATGGACCGTACTAACGATTCAAATAAAGATTTCATGCATTTTTTCTGAATTTTGTGTGTTTTTTTGAAAACTTTCCTATAGCTTTTAAAAAATCACCCTTTATTATTTAAAAATGTCTTTGCTGGACAAAAGCACACAGATTTCTTATGTTTTCTTAAATAAATTATATCGATCTAGGTTTCATTTGGGGGTGTCTGGGAAATTTCAAATGCAGATTCTTTTTATACTCGACAATACCTACCAAGAAAATAATATCACTTCTCATAGTTTTCTATTTCATTCTTTTTTGCAGCACAGTAAAATGCATTAAAAATTCGAAGCACTGGCTAATTTATGCATTATTTATAATTTATGGATTAATTTTCGTCGGTAACATTCACAACTTTTTTGAAGCCAGCTAGTAAGTCGTTTAAATTATTTCTATCAAATATTTTTTTATTTCGAAACTTATGAACCGTCTTACTGACACTATCATCAAATAATACAAAATTATTTAAAAAAAATTGAAAATGTTCGAAAAAATTATAGAGAATTAAGAAAAAAATAAAAAAATATGTTTTAATATTTGATAACTTTATATTAAAATAGAAGTAACTTCCTTCAAATTAAAAAATAATTTTTAATATTTGACAATTTTATATTAAAGTAGAAGTAATTTCCTTCAAATTAAAAAAATATATATTTCTATCTCCTACCAGAAAAAAGTAAAGGGTCCGTTGGACTATTATTTGTGGGGTGTCCGAGGCAGCCATTTGAATGAAATTATTTTCCATTATTAACCGGAAGGATTGTACTTTCAAATAAAAAAAGAAATTTGAGAATATATGCAGTAGTTTTTTTTATAGCATTTTCAAAAAAAAGTTATTTGGCGGACCCTATATATAGTTTAATCTTATGACAAACTTCCTTATTTTCAATCCACCATAATGTCTGCAATTCCATATTTTACAAAATCGGGAAATGTGTTTGTATTTCCCTTATTCAGAAAAACAAATTTGCCAAATTATAGAGAATTTATATTAAATAAAATTTATATTAAAATAGAAGCAATTTGCTTCAAATTCGCAAAAAAATATTTGTATCACCTACCAAAAAATTTAAAATTGTTTTATGACCAAATTTCTGATTTTCAATCCACCCTAATGTCTGCAATTTCATATTTTTGAAAAAAAAACGGGAAATGTGGTTATATTTCCCTTATTCAGAAGAACAAATTTGCAAAAATATGGAGAATGAAGAAAAAAATTTAATATTTGATAATTTTATATTAAATTAGAATCAATTTGATTTAAATTCCCCAAAAAATAAAATTTTATCGCCAACTAAAAAAAAGTTACGATTTTTTTTAAATTGCTTTATGATAAACTTCCTTATTTTCGATCCACCCTAATGTCTGCAATTTCATATTTTTGAAAATCGGGAAATGTGGTTCTATTTCCCTTATTCAGAAAAACAAATTTGCAAAAATATAGAGAATTAGGCAAAAAATATTTTTTTTTTATATTTGAAAATTTTATATTATAAAAGCAATTTGTTTCAAATTCGCCAAAAAAATATATATATATCTATCTCCTAACAGAAAAAAAATTAAAATTATCTTACGACCAAATTTCTGATTTTCAATCCACCCTAATGTCTGCAATTTCATATTTTTTAAAATCGGGAAATGCAGTTCTATTTCCCTTATTCAGAAGAACAAATTTGCAAAAATATGGAGAATTATGAACAAATATTTTTTAATATTTGACAATTTTATATTAAATTAGAACCAATCAATTAGCTTCAAATTCGCCAAAAATTAAAATTCTATCTCCAACTATAAAAAAGTTACGATTTTTTTAAATTGCTTTATGACAAACTTCGTTATTTTCGATCCACCCTATTGTCTGCAATGTCATATTTTTGAAAATCGGAAAATGCAGTTCTTTTTCCCTTTATTGAGAAGAACAAATTTGCAAAACTATAGAGAATTAGGCAAAAAATATTTTTTTTATTTGATAATTTTATATTAAATTATAAACAAACAATTTGCTTCCAATTCGCCAAAAAATATATTTTTCTATCTCCTACCAGAAAAAAGTAAAAAAAATAAAATTATCTTATGACCAAATTCCTGATTTTCAATCCACCCTAATGTCTACAATTTCATATTTTTGAAAATCGGGATATGTGGTTCTATTACCCTTATTCAGAAGAACAAATTTGCCTAATTATAGAGAATTAAGAAAAAACTTATTTTTTTAGTATTTGATTTATTTATATTAAAATAGAAGCAATTTGTTTGAAAATTATCTTACGACCAAATTCCTGATTTTCAATCCACCCTAATGTCTGTAATTTCATATTTTTGAAAATCGGGAAATGTGGTTTTATTTCCCTCATTCAGAAGAACAAATTTGCAAAAATATAGAGAATTAGGAAAAAAATTTTAATAGTTGATAATTTTATATTAAATAAGAATCAATTTGCTTCCAATTCGCCAAATAATATATATTTCTATCTCCTACCAGAAAAGAGTAAAAAAAATTAAAATTATCTTATGAACAAATTCCTGATTTTCAATCCACCCTAATGTCTGCAATTTCATATTTTTGAAAATCGGGAAATGTGGTTTTATTTCCCTTATTCAGAAGAACAAATTTGAAAAAATATGGAGAATTAAGAAAAAAATTAATATTTTATAATTTTATATTAAATTAGAATCAATAAATTTGGCAAAAAAAAATAAAATTCTATCTCCAACTAAAAAAAGTTACAATTTTTTTAAAATTGCTTTATGACAAACTTCCTTATTTTCGATCCACCCTAATGACTACAATTTCATATTTTTGAAAATCGGGAAATGCAGTTCTTTTTCCCTTTGTTCTTCTGAATAAATTTGCAAAAATATAGAGAATTAGGCAAAACAAATATTTTTTTAATATTTGATAATTTTATATTAAATTAGAAACAATTTGCTTCCAATTCACCAAAAAATATATTTTCTATCTCCTACCAGAAAAAAGTAAAAAAAAAAAACAAATCCCTGATTTTTACTCCACCCTTATGTCTGCAATTTCATATTTTTGAAAATTGGTTATTCAGAAGAACAAATTTGCAAAAATATAGAGAATTAAGAAAAAAATATTTTTTAATATTTTATAATTTTTATTAAATTAAATTTGATTAAAATTCGCCAAAAAATTGAAATTCTAGAAAAAATTGCTTTATGAGAAACGTTCTTATTTTCGATCCAACGTATTATCTACAATTTCATATTTTTGAAAATCAGAAAATCAATTTATATTAAATCATCAATTGATTAAATCAATTTGATTAAAATTCGCCAAAAAATTTAAATTCTAGAAAAAATTGCTTTATGAGAAACGTCCTTATTTTCGATCCACCCTAATGTCCACAATTTCAAATTTTTGACAATCGGGAAAATGCGGTGCTATTTTCCTTATTTAGAAGAACAAATTTGCAACATGTCATTAAAATCGGAAAAACAAAAGGAAAATTTCTGTTTCATTTCACGTGGAATTGGTCATTATATTTATTCCATGTTAAACTGTTAAAAATAAAGTGAACATTTTTTCACCCTCAGCACAACATGTCGGCTGAGAAGAAAACGCAGTTTGGTGGAGATTCTCTCCTTGAAATTCCACAAAAACAAATAAATTTTCTTTTTCATATAAAATTTATGATATTGAATGCTTTAATGGTGGTCCTAATGTAGTTTTCCATTCATTTCCTTCATTTCGAATTCAATTTAGGAAAAGGAAAAAAACAACATTTCCAATTCCTTAGCAGAGACGACGTTTGTTCTGTTGTAATTCAGGTGGAGGAGGTGGCCACTCACTTGTATTTAGTTCGCTCCGTCGTAGGATAGAACAACAACAACAAAAAGAAAACTAATTAAATATTTACACATTTACACAAAAATCAATAAAAGCGATTTACACATTTGCTGTTGTTGTTGTTGCTGTTGTTTCAATATTGCCACCGACTATTTTTATCAACTTTTATTACTGGTCAACGCGATTAGTTAGCCGGCACAGGCTGAGGGAAGGAGGCAACAAATAAATGTCTCTGAATGACGAACAATTATGTGGTTGTTGTTATTGTTGTTGGAACTTTTTTACCAATGTTTGTTGTTTGTGGTTCGGATGTTCTTTGGATGATATTTGTGTTTGGTTGGTTGATATGTAAATACGATGACACTTCTCCGTAATTTGGTTTCGTTTTTTCCTATTTTTGTGGATTGATTGTGGCGCAAACACACGTACTGAACTCTGAACTCTTGAACGGAAAACTGACAGCTGCACGGACAACGCTCTCGAACTGGAACACGTAAAGCAAACAAACAATTCACAAAATTCACACAAACACTCGCCGAAAGCTTTCAATTCAATTATTTTATTCAAATTTTTAGTGATTTTTTTGGTTTGAATTTTCACAATTTTTTCTCTTTTTCGGATTTCTTTTTTTTTTTTGAAAATTTATGCACTTTTTCTGCTTCCCAAACACTTGTGCTTGTTATTAACTCAAACACTCAACAACAATTCAATTTAATCGGTTTTTGCCTTGGCCGCCGCCGCATTCGAATCCCCGAATTCGAATAATATTTTAGTGGCTTTTGTTCCTCGTTGTTGCGTTGCCATTGGGCTTCTGCAAATGCTTTCAATCTGACGATCTAAACGCGCGCTCTGAACATTCACAACTAACTAAACTAAACGTAGCTGGTAACAAACAAATTGTTAACAGAGCTAGCTCCCTCACAAAAAGAAAAAAAACGGACTGCCAACGAAAAGAAAAACATTCAATGTTAAGTTAAGAGAGTGCACTCACAGACGTCAGCCGCCGCCAACAACACCAACACCACCCCCTCACAACACCCTTCTTCCAACTATGCTATCCAACCAATCCTTAACAACAACAAGAACTTACACAGAGAATAATCCACAAAGGCAAAGGCAAACAAAGAACAGAGTAAACATTCTTTGTACTCCCACAACAAATAAAATCCACACACTAGACAGCAGCACAGCACACAGTACAGTGTGGCCTCTGTTAACTCGCCAATACAACTCCAACTAGTTTACAACCATTTTGTTGGGAGGTTGCGACTTTTTTTTCCTATTGTTTTTTGGTCTGTCTGCAAATGATGTTAACTTGAGTATATGTTATGTTAACAGTCATTGACAGGGGTGTTTACACATGAAGTTTTACTGTACAATTTGATTGAAGACTTTTCTAAGAAATGTGTTGCTTTTAGTGTGTTTTTAAAATTTGAAATGCTTGTTAATGCTAAAATAATACAGATCGAAGCATGCAATTTAAAGTATTTTTGACAGACATTCTTCTCTTTTATTTGATACCCATATCGGCTTTGTATGACCCGCTAAAGTACGAAAATAAATTATTAACAAATCTATATCCTTTGGATCGTAAATTTTTGTAAATGAAACACAACAGAAAATAGAAGAAACAATATTCTTTTATTTTTCGAGCCAGTTAGTATGATAGTGGTCTAAGTCACACTTTATACGTTTTGAGATATACAATGGTTTAGTTTGAGTCAATTGAAAACTATTTTTCCACCGAAGCACAATTTTTTTTAGAATACCCTACTACTGAAGGGTGATTTTTAAAAGCTATAGGAAAGTTAAAAAAAAACACATAAAATTCTGAAAAATTCATGAAATCTTTATTTGTTGACCTTGACTGCGCCTCAAATGGTCCATCCGGTTAGTCCAATTTTGGCATTTCCACGTTTTTGAGTAACAGAGGCCCAATTGCTGCGAACGGCGACGAATCGATAATTGATGGTCATCATTAACACTGGCCGATACAGCTGCGATATTTTCTTCAGTTCGCACTCTACGTAAGCGTGTTGGTGGTTTAATGTCCAACAATGTAAATTTGGTGCGAAATTTAGTCACAATAACCCGAATAGCCGCTTCAGTGGGTCGATTAAACTGACCATAAAGTGGAAGCGCGCGGTGAACTTTCTTAACAGAGCACGCATTTTGATAATAAAATTCAATAATTTGCAAGCGTTGTTCGTTTGTAAGACGATTCATGGTTAAATTATAGACCAAACAGAACGAAACGTGCGTCAGCTGTTTAAACCAGTATTGCCAAAAAGATAATAGCTAAAAAATCACCCTTTAATTTAGAATTTTAAAAGATAACATGTGGTTTCTGTTGTAATTAGTTAGCTCTTATTCGCGATAGAAAAACTTTTTGAAAATTCCAAAATCCTGACAATGTATCAAACAGTTTGTTGTAAATAAAACACAAGCGGATTTTGTCGCTTAAGGTCAATTTAAACACACACAAAATATTTGCGTAAAATGACGTTTTGCACAACATTTTGGAGCAACGGCAGAGCATTAAACCGTATGTTTCGCATTTGCGGCAACACGTTTTCATCCAAATATTTGGGGCTTAGACACACCAAATATATGGGCAATGCGAGACAATACGTTTTACATACTCTGGTGTTGCCTAGGGATGGGATAGTACATGATTTTTCGATTTCGATATGCCAGAAGCCCAAAATAGGGGGGTGGTGGAGTGAGTGTATGTGGGCTCTCATCGTGGTTAAAGGTGAGGGTAAATGTGTAAAAATAAACAAAAAGAACAAATAACTGTCTTGGATTCGCCCCAGAGGTGTTAAACGAAGACCCCATTAATTTTTCCTCCCCAACATTTTTTTCGAACAAAAATACCTACCTTCTATCTTCAACTCTTAAGGTGATCCCGTACGATTTTTTTTATTTTTTATAATTTTTTTATGATCGGAAGGCCAAAAACTGGCCCGAAGTCGCCCCTAGCCAGGTTAAATGTAAGACAGACGCCCATTAGCTTTCGCTCATTAACATTTTTTTCGAACACATTTCCCCACTCCTTAATGTGGCTCCCATACAAAAACTATTTTTTATAAAATGTACTCCCACCGCTTTAACTGCCCCAAGGGGAGTCAAATGTATGAACGACCGTCAATATTTTTTCAGTCCCAATATTTTCACAGAAACCTACCATCTATATTCAACCCATAATTTTTTTTATTTTTTATATTTTTCTATAAAAGAAAGGTCCAAAACTGCCCCATTCCCTAGAGGGAACAATATGTAAGACTGGCCCCCACTAATTTTTCACTTCCCAACATTTTCTTCAAACATACCTACCCCCTATACCCATACAAAAGCAAAATTTGTATAAAAACACCTAAAAAGTTACAATTTTTTAAAAATTACTTTATGACAAAAACGGGTTATTTTTCGATCAATTACTCATAAGGGTCATAACTACCACATCCATCCGCAGATTTTCTGCAAATAGGTCTTATTTATTTCGTTAAGATCTCATCTATTATAAAAATTTATTTTCCAATTTGTAATCGTACTTTTCACGCTATTTAAACAAAAATTAAAAAGTAATGTAATATTCTTTGGCGCCTACAATTAAAAATAAAACAAAATACTTTTTCCGACTTATTTCTACTTTTGACGATTTTTTCGTGCAACCAAAAATAGATTATTTTTTTCAGAAAAAAAAACTTTTTTTTCAAATTTTTGAAGGCTGATCCTAAAGCGCAGTTTGGATTTGAATTTGTAATTCACAATATTTGTAGGCATTATAATTAGCTTTAATTGAACAAAAAATTAAAAAAAAATCGATAAAAAAATTTTGTCTTGATTTTATGAATCAGCATGGATCAACAAATATGCACACAACAATATTTTTCGGCTTATATATATTTTTTTCTTTTTTGTTGCAAAGAATAATTGAAAAAATAATTTATACATTTTCTTCAAATAGGTCAGCACGACATTTAACCTCAAATTAAAAAAAACATGATTTTTTTCAATTTTTTGCGTCTACAAAGATAACCATAACTTCTCTACTTATCCATAGATCTTTTATATTTATACACTGTTTTCGTTAAAATGTTAGCTTTTAAAAATAAAAGAAAATAATATTTCCATTTTTTATGTTTTCGTTAAAATGTTAGCTTTTAAAAATAAAAGAAAATAATATTTCAAATTTTTATGTTTTTTAGTGCCAGCAAAAAAATTTTTCCATTTTTTTTTGTAGAAGGCGGGGTAAAAGTAATAATTTTGCTGTATTTTTTTAAATTAAAAACAAATTTTACAATCTGAATCAGTTTTTCATTAAAAAATACATTGGGTAATTACTTTTGTCACATAAACATAAAGTTATATTTACTTCTAGAATTAAAAAAAAAATATAATTATAAAAATTGTAATTATACATACTTATATCTACTAATATTAATCATAGGCTGTAAGGAATTTTACTTCCATTGAATAAAATAAAAAGATATAGATGCCTAAAAATGCCAGTTTTTCGTGGAATCGCACCTATGTTATAATCATTTCAAAAAAAATGCGTTAGCAGAGGTCTCACTGTAGTTATTCCTTCCTGGTGTGCTGTTATTAACATTTGAAGACAACATAAATCCATTGCGCCTACACACATACATACCACTTATATTCATATGAATGGACACATTGTGGTGGCTGTTAAAAGCAACTCTGTTCAACGAAGGAATAACAAACAGCGACGGCGGCAATTCACACAATGGATGGATGGATGTTAACGATGGACAAAAACAAATGTTGTTCATGAATGTCGTTGAATGCGAACAAATTATACAGTTAACCAACCGCACAATACACGTGCTTTATGTCATTATTGTGTGGAACTTGAGAGAGCTTTCTTTTCGCAGCCCCCCACAATATGTTGGCAGCGAAAGAGAGTGTACATTCTCTCTTTTGGATACTACTTACTAATACAACGTGTATGTGTGTCGTCGGTTCATTAATTTGTAGGCAAAGGCATAACAAATGGCAGAACAGAGCAGAACAGAAACTGTGATCGTTGTTTACAATATCGACGAGAAAAAGAAGAAGCTATGAAATGATCGATATTCTCACGTATTAATCTTGTAAGGAAAACTAATCTACACTGACAGTCAACTGAATATGATATATGTATTTATTGTATTAACAGTGTTTGAATAAGAACTATTTAGTTTAGACAAATTTATTTGGAGAAGAATAGACTGTATAACTATGTACGATACGCGATAACAAAAACCTAAATAAAATGTTAAAATTTCACTCAAAATAAAAAATCTATTTTTTTTTAATTGTCGCCAACCGCAATGATGGTGATGTATGAAAAGATTTTTTTAAAATAGTTTAATGTTAAAAATGTTGGACTTAGTCTGCATAATTATCCAGTGTAAGTCAAATTTATGGTTATTGGGGCTAACTCCAAAAAAGTCAACATAAAATATTTATTTTTAATTTGTTTTGATACCAATATCTATATTGTAGTTGGTGACAATGTGAAAAAATAATTTTTATTTTTTGTGTAAAAAATTTACTATTTTCTTTATTAACGTTTTTGTTATAACAGCTTGTTATCCCGGCTTTAAGAAACAGGCCGACTACTACATTACCAGATTGTATTTTTAGCCATTTTGTCGTTTTTCGTGTTATTGTGAAGTGTAGTTCGTAAAAAGTTAAAAAATTTTGTATTAAAAATATGTAAACAAAATCAAATTGTAACTAAGCCGACAAAGAAATATTTGTTTGTATGCATTGCGGAATGCTGATTCATATAATCAACGCAAAAAAATATGGATGTTTTTTTTTAATTTTTTACTAAAATTAAAATTTTCGCTGTAGGCAAGTTTAATATTTGTTGTCTCATTTTGGAAATATTGGTCCGATCGCACACTATTATATGGTCAATTAAAGGTACTCATGGCTACAAAAATTGCGAATTACTCTTTCACTTAGAAACAGTGTTTTAGGAACAGCCTACAAAATTTTGGAAAAAATTATTTTTTTTTTTCGAAAAAAAATATTTTTTTTGGCACGAAAAAATCATGAAAAATAAAATATTTTGATTTATTTTTGAATAGCTAAAATTCTGATAAAAAATTGTAAAGGGTGATTTTTTAAGAGCTTGATAACTTTTTAAAAAAAAAAAAAACGCATAAAATTTGCAAAATCTCATCGGTTCTTTATTTGAAACGTTAGATTGGTCCATGACATTTACTTTTTGAAGATAATTTCATTTAAATGTTGACCGCGGCTGCGTCTTAGGTGGTCCATCCGCTTAGTCCAATTTTGGCATTTCCACGTTTTTGAGTAACAGAGACCCAATTGGTGCGAACGGCGACGAATCGAAAATTGGTGGTCATCATTAACACTGGCCGATACAGCTGCGATATTTTCTTCAGTTCGCACTCTACGTAAGCGTGTTGGTGGTTTAATGTCCAACAATGTAAATTTGGTGCGAAATTTAGTCACAATAGCCCGAATAGCCGCTTCAGTGGGTCGATTAAACTGACCATAAAATGGAAGCGCGCAATGAACTTTCTTAACAGAGCACGCATTTTGATAATAAAATTCAATAATTTGCAAGCGTTGTTCGTTTGTAAGACGATTCATGATGAAATGTCAAAGCATACTGAGCATCTTTCTCTTTGACACCATGTCTGAAATCCCACGTGATCTGTCAAATACTAATGCATGAAAATCCTAACCTCAAAAAAATCACTCTTTATATGTAAAACTATGGATAAATGTAGAAGTTATGATACTCTTTGTTTGACACAATTTTTGTTGCATAATGTTATCTATGGCGAATATTTTTAGCCAATGTTGCCAATATATTTCACTTTAACGTAGGAGCGTTACACTTGTTTACAAACAGTTTGTGTATACAATTTTATGATGTAATCTGACTTTTTAAAATCGAAAATGATATTAAAAAATGGATAATTTAATAATTTAAATTAATTTTTACTAATAATTTAATTTACGTCGAAAGTGATTTTTATATTTGTACTCTCATTTTGGAAATATAAGTCCGATTAGGCCCGGCTGTGATTAATTAAAAGCAATTATGATGACTACAAATGTTGCGAATTTCACTTTCACATATAGTGTCTGAAAAGCAGCACAAATTGAGGAATAATTGATAGTTTTTTTTTTGGAAAAAATCTTTTCTTTTTCAAAAATAGAAAAAAATTTAAGAAAAATATTTTGTTTTATTTTTTAATAACTAGACGGCGAAACCAATGAATATTTATTAAAAATCAGTGGGCAAATGTAGAATTAAAACCAGTTTTTTATTTTTGTTTAAATTTTTAAATTAATAGAAATTATCCATAAAAACTTTACTAGTTGATTTTGTGAATCAACATGCCTCAATGCACATAAAAAATATTTTTGTAGGTCTCGGACACAAAATTGTTATTTTTTGGAACTCGGATATTGTCCTGTCCTCAAGACCGTTTTGCATCTATATTTTATAGAATGCAACTTAATTTACAAATGGCCTTGTGACATTCATTACTTGGCTGAACACTACCTTTATCAGGACTCTTTAAAACATTTTTTTTTTATTTTTTGCTTCGACAACTTGTTATATAGCTTTAAGCGACCAGAAATAGTACCACTAATTTAAAAGATTTCAGATTGGGATAAATCGAAAGCACTCAATTAGTGAATTTATCAAAAGGCGTTACTGACTGTATCTGTTCGATAAATTTTAAATATTTTCGAATTTTTCACGAAGAATAATTTAATTTTGAAATTTTAAATTTGAATTTTTTTAATTAGTTCTGCAATCAAAAACATTTATGAAAATTCTAACTAATACTGTGAAGTGGGTGAAACCACTTTTTGTAATAAAACACGTCTAATGCTTCTTCAAACGTTTGCCATTTTAAATAAATAAAATCCGTTATTTCAAAATATATTGTGTGGAACGCAAGCTTCTTACAAAAAGCTTTGCTGTTGAAAAATACGAGGGAAGTTGTAAAATGTATTGGCTTTAATAATAATAATAATTATTATTATTAATGTAGTAGTAGATTAAAAAAGTTAAACTGTAAATGGTAACTCAGACCAGCTGCAAAAATGGTCTAATCAGCATGCCCTTTTAAAATTAAAAGGGTCGCTATTCTATTCCAATCAAAAAGTCCTAATTTGTTGGACAGTGTAATTAAAATTTACAAACTTTTGACGCTCAAAAAAAACATTGCTTACATTTGTAGGGTTAGTAAAAATATCGCATGTTAAGCAACATATGAATAACAGCGATGTTGACTGAAATATTTAATGTGATTAATTGATAATGATAAATAAAAATCATTTATTTTAGGATATTGTAACAAATAGAGAGCACTTATTTGGCAACTTTGATCACATTGTAAATTGTAAAAATAAACTAAATTTCACGGTTTAATAAAAATTGCTAAATATGCTAAGAGCGATAACCATTCATAAGTATACACTCTTTGGATAGAGCTTTCTAGCTGAATATCTAGAGTAAGTACTCATTTAGTTATCGAGTATGGTGCTGTCAGATTTTTCTTCCTGATCCATTTAAGAAAAAACAATCGATAACAAAGTTACGACTTAGCAAGTCTCTTAATAATCTAGCAAGGAAACCGATCAAACAAAACATTCATAAAAAAACCGGTGAAATTTTGCCCAAAATTATCCTCATCGATGCAATTTTTACATCTGAATAAGGCAAAAAAACTCCATTTCCCAATTTTCAGACAAAATGAAGAATTTCGTCATAAGATACATACATAATTTCCTTGTCGAATTCCAGCAAATTGCTTCTAGTTTTACAGAAAATTGACAAGTCTTTAAAGAAAGAGTCCGGCTATGTTGTTGAAAAGTCGCTACGAAGCCACCTGACGAAGACTTTCACAGGGCGAAAATCATGATAGTGGTAGTGTCAGCCTAGTAATGAATAGTCCTGTTCGATTGGGCTTACTAGCTTATGATTAAGAGACTTGATAAAGTGGCAACATTGCTACCCATTGGTTTTTCTTAAATGAATTAACAAGAAAAATCTGGCAGCAATGCTAAGAGAGTAGTAAGCTACTTTCTTGTTAAGCGAGTAAATTCCATACAAAAATTAAGCTAGTAAGCCCAATCGAACAGGCCTAATGTCACCATGCCATTTGTAAATAAATTTATATTCTATAAAATATAGATGCAAAATGGACTTGAGCCAGGACAATATCCCAGTTAAAATAAAAAAAAAAAAAAATTTTTTTATTTTTTCTTATTTCCTTGTAATTTTTAATATACAAAATGTTTTTGATATATACAAAATTTTTTCGATTTTTTAAAATAAATTTTAAAAGCTAATAGTGTAAATAAGACACTTCATAAGATTCATGATGTAGTCCCTGGTACGTATCCCACAACAATTATAAACGCGATTGCAGTCGAAATTAAAAATATTTAATAGGCAACATGTGGAGCAAATTTTGAGCCGTATAAGTAAAATAATTAAGGTTGCTACAAGAAAGTGTAGAGAAAATTATTATGTGGAAAATCTTGCTGCTGTGGGAAATGATTCTAAAAAATGTTGGCGGTTTATTAACAATACTTTTGGTAGATCGAAAAGTAATATCACTGATTTGAATGACTCACAGGGAATGAGGATATCAGATGATGCGATCAAGGCGAATTGTTTTAATAACTTTTTCTGACTTTTTTTCTTTCAGAGATCTTAAGCAGCAAATTGAATCATATCCTGGTGACACTTTCAATGATCTAAGTACTCTTGTTCAAACGAGTCACTGCTTCTCACTTGGTAATATTATTATTGAAGATAAAATCCAAGTGCTATCAAACATTAAGGTGAATGAAAGTCCAGGGTTTGATAATATTTCTGATAAATGTACAAGGGAATGTGTGGGAAATTTTAGTGGATATATTTAACAAGATTATAAATACAGCAGTATTTCCGGATATATTGAAGGTTCACAGAGTAGTTCCAATACCAAAGGGAGTCAATGTAACGTCGTTGGATAAATATCAGCCGATAGCAGTGTTGTCTAACATAGATAAGATTTTTGAAAAGCTGCTTTACGATAGATTATTGTCTTATATGGCGGAGAATCGGCTATTGTACGATTATAAATTCGGCTTCAGAAGAAGTTGTGGTACTCAGGACGCAATATTGAATGTTGTGAACTTAGTTTGTAAAGGATTAGATGAGGGTTTTAATGGAGTTTGCGGAATATTTTTTGATTTCACTAAAGCTTTTGATGTGGTTGATCATAAAATATTGCTGCAGAATTACGGTATTCAGGGTAAGGAGTTATGTTTGTTTGAAAATTATTTTTCTAACAGGAAGCAATATGTTCATATAAAAGATTCGAAAAGTTTTATGGGTACAGTGGACTATGGAATACCACAGGGTAGCGGGTTAGGTCCATTATTGTTTTCGATATATCTTAATGATCTGAGGACTTTGGAACTGGATGGTCATCTTATTATGTTTGCGGATGATGTTTGCCTATTTTACCCTTACAAATATGATTCGGAACTGATAGCTAGAGTTGAGAGGGATGCCTTATGACAAATTCTAGTGTCCACAATTTCATATTCTTTCAAAAACCCCTTATTTACAAAGTACAAATTTGCAAACTGTCAATAAAATCTCAGAACCTATGGAAAATTTCTTTTCCATTTCACTTCGTCTATAACACTGATGGACGTGCGCCCCGAACTGCTCGGGCTTTTTACACGTACACAGCTCGAGAACGGCAAATGTCAATGAGTTCAGTGCAAAACAACCACCACCATCCAGCACACCAAGGCAAACATGTTCAAACATTCTCACTTGGCATCATCTTTTTGTGGCGACCACTGGTCTATAATCTATGAATGTTTACTGTTGCGCATACGTCACGCGGTACGTATACGCTACTACTATGTCAAATAGTAAAATATTACTCATACGCCATAGTGTATATTCATGTCAAACAATTCATAAGTAAACAGAGAAAATCCAAAGAGAGCAAAATTTTAAAAATATTGCAATTTTTCCAATATTGTCCACCGAAACCGATTGCAAAATATGTCCCTTTTCGTGTCATTTTTACACTAGAAGGGGATGGAGAGATTCCAATTATATATTGAGGAATTGCCTTTTTTTATTTGCAGTATATCAGCATGTCCACTTACTCTCACTGTATCATCTTTTGTTATGGTCAATGTTAGCGAGCCGCAAATTCCCATCAAACATTTCCCAACAATATAGAAATCAGATTTGCTGCCAAATCTATTTTTATTCGTGGAATATTCGTTTATGTCATGGGCTATAAGAAGTACAAAGAGATATTTAATTGTCGAGATATTGTTTGAGATTAGATTTTCTTGGGTTCAAGGTTGTCAACACTGCCTGCACACCTGTTAAAAATGTTTTAACATATCTGATACTCCAACAGCGCTCCTACATTAACAGAACAGTGGTAGACAATTCAACTGTTGTGTTATATACAGATGTTGTTAGTGTTACACTAACTATGTATCTACAGTAACATAGAGGAGGGCCGATTAACAGTTCTGTTACAACGGTGCTCCTACCAGTGTTACCGTTGTACCACTAAAGTGGCAATTTTGCCACCGAGATACTTTTGTGCCACTTTTCCATTGTGGTACTAAATGTGCTACTTTTTGCTTTTTTGTGCCATTTTTTGATTGAATATTGGAAACAATAAAATTATTCAACAAGAACTGTCAACAAAAAATAAGATATACACTAAACAAAACTTTTCAATGTGAGATTTTAAAAAAGAGTTTATAATGCTTACAGAGATATCAATTATAAAAATATTTTCAAGAGTTTATATAAATGATGTATTTTAGGTAGTTGACCTTTTAATAAATTGTGTGTAGGTGTTTTTGTCCGGCTTGAGGTCATGTAATTTAAAAAACAACGATGTTGTGTTTTTATTAATTTTTTTTATTTAAAAATTCCCAATATTTCGATTGACTTCGTCAATCATCTTCAGGGATGTCAATTTATGAATGAAAAGTATAAACGACAGTAACTTGTCCGCACAAGTTGACAAAGACTGGTTGAATAGTTTAAGATTCTTAGACCCTTTTTATATAAAATCAAACGAACTATTTTGCCATCGGAGCTGAATTTAGTGATGTAATAAGCAAACCACAGGCTTTTGTGAATGAATTAAAATTATTAGAATAAAACTTAAATGATAAAACTTACGAGCAGTATTCGCAATTACTAATGCCGAAGTTTTCTGGTATGAAGTGGGAAATTTAAAAAGATGATTTATATCAATTTGCCACATATGTTTTTACTTTGCCTCATGAAAAATAGGTTAACGAACAGGTTGAAGGTAAAAACTTGACGTGGAGTTGAAGGATTGGGTTCCCAGTACTGATCTCATTGAAAAATATGGGAAAGAAGATACCAAAAAGTAACTAAAAATAAATACCAAAATGTGATTTAATTTATTTTTTTAGTTTAGTATATGTATGTATATTAGGATGGGTCACGAAAATGAACTGCTTCGGTCACCCCCAGAAATGAAGATTGGATTGTTTAAAGATGATCTGCAAAATATTTCGTCTGTGAGCTAAATGCTCCTGAATAATGTTTTCCCGTGTTATTTTTCCATGTTGCATTTCTGTCCAATTTTTTCTATGAATTTGTAGACCCTTGGAACCACTTAAAATATAAATTGTTATACTTGTATTCTCATATTATTGGATACTCATTTGTCATATTATTGGATTTTCGGAGAAGATTTTGAAACGGAATTAAAACGTCTGGTGAAAAATCTGGGTCCCATATTCTCTTCCAAACGCTTTGTTGGCTGTGCAGGTTCGAAGACTGGACTGAGAGGTTTCACGTGTTCACTGGCAACTGTTTCACTGGCGACTGTTTCACTTCATGACGGTCCAGGCATCAACTATGGATATAATTTCTTGTGGTCTTTCAAAGTTTCAGCTAGAAACTGATATTTCTTGGAAACAGGAGATGTTTTTTTCAGATCCAAAATGTTCTTTTTACAAAAATGAGCACTGCGGCGTCAATTTCTATCAGATTTACATGATTTAGGTTATTAGGATAGGTATTGATGGCAGCTATTTATTTTTTATGAGATACCACCACAAAATACGAATAAGTTTACAGTTATCACTATGAAAAAACACATAAAAACTACTATAAACGTCCAATAAGTTATCCTTAGACAAGAATCAAAATTTATATTTAAAGTGTTTTCATTAATGCACAAAAAATTGGACAAAAATGCAATATATAAAAAAATGCATGAGAAAACACGATTTTTAGGGTGTTTTCAATGTAATATTTTGCAAATCATCATTAAACAATGCAAAATTTATGTTCATGGTGTGACTGGAAATTGTTTCTCCATTTGTATGGACTGCGACCCAGCCTAATATATATATGTATACAAATGAATTGTTTTTGTTAACTTCAAGTAATCTGTTGTTTTCTCGAAATATAAACTAAACTAGTAAATCAAAAAAAATTTTTTTTTCAAATCCATGCTTTATGCAAGCAGAATTCTATTGGGCCTAGAAATTCTTTTTTAGTTATCTTTTGTAGAAGGAAAAATTACTGCAAAATTTCAGTTTTTTATCTGCCATAGAACGGCATATATTCGAAAATGGGTTTTAACTTCGTATGGGAGGTGCCACGCCCACATTTCCATTACCGCCCATTTTTGTCACAACTACGCACATTAATGCTAGATGCACTTACACAAAATTACAGTAGTATAATTTTGGTTTTAACTTCATATGGGAGGTGCCACGCCCACTTTTGCATTACCGCCCATTTTAGGCGCAACTACGCACATTGATGCTAGATGCACTTACACAAAATTTGAGCACTATACGTGTCATAGAACTGACACTATTCGATAATATGTTTTAACTTCGTATGGGAGGTGGTACGCCCACTATTCCAATACCGCCCATTTTAGGCGCAACTACGCACATTGATGCTAGATGCACTTACACAAAATTTGAGCACTATACGTGTCATAGAACTGACACTATTCGATAATATGTTTTAACTTCGTATGGGAGGTGGTACGCCCACTATTCCAATACCGCCCATTTTTGGCAGAACTACGCACATTGATGGTAGATGCACTTACACAAAATTTCAGCACTCTAGGTGTCATAGAACTGACAATATTCAATAATATGTTTTAACTTCGTATGGGAGGTGCCACGCCCACTTTTCCAATACCGCCCATTTTTGGCACAACTATGCACATTGATGCTAGATGCACTTACACAAAATTACAGCACTCTAGGTGTCATAGAACTGACTATATTCAATAATAGGTTTTAACTTCGTATGGGAGGTGCCACGCCCACTTTTCCAATACCGCCCCTTTTTGGCACAACTATGCGAATTGATGCTAGATGCACTTACACAAAATTTCAGCACTCTAGGTGTCATAGAACTGACAATATTCAATAATAGGTTTTAACTTCGTATGGGAGATGCCACGCCCACTTTTCCAATACCGCCCATTTTTGGCACAAATATGCGAATTGATGCTAGATGCACTTACACAAAATTTCAGCACTCTAGGTGTCATAGAACTGACAATATTCAATAATAGGTTTTAACTTCGTATGGGAGGTTCCACGCCCACTTTTCCAATACCGCCCATTTTTGGCACAACTATGCACATTGATGCTAGATGCACTTACACAAAATTACAGCACTCTAGGTGTCATAGAACTGACTATATTCAATAATAGGTTTTAACTTCGTATGGGAGGTGCCACGCCCACTTTTCCAATACCGCCCCTTTTTGCTACAACTATGCGAATTGATGCTAGATGCACTTACACAAAATTTCAGCACTCTAGGTGTCATAGAACTGACAATATTCAATAATAGGTTTTAACTTCGTATGGGAGGTGCCACGCCCACTTTTCCAATACCGCCCCTTTTTGCTACAACTATGCGAATTGATGCTAGATGCACTTACACAAAATTTCAGCACTCTAGGTGTCATAGAACTGACAATATTCAATAATAGGTTTTAACTTCGTATGGGAGATGCCACGCCCACTTTTCCAATACCGCCCATTTTTGGCACAACTATGCGAATTGATGCTAGATGCACTTACACAAAATTTCAGCACTCTAGGTGTCATAGAACTGACAATATTCAATAATAGGTGTTAACATCGTATGGGAGGTGCCACGCCCACTTTTCCAATACCGCCCCTTTATGGCACAACTATGCGAATTCATGCTAGATGCACTTACACAAAATTTCAGCACTCTAGGTGTCATAGAACTGACAATATTCAATAATAGGTTTTAACTTCGTATGGGAGGTGCCACGCCCCTTTGTCCAATTGGTCAAATTTTTCCATTTCCTTGTATTGTCATCGAAAATGATTAAGTGTGCAAAATTTGAGCAAAATTGGTTGAGAAAAAAGCTTTCAAAAATTGATTTCAAATTTTGTGGCACACATATATAGAAAGTAACCTTATATAAAGCATGGAAAAAAAAGTGTGACACTTTCTTGGAAGAAATCCCCTTTTTGTGATACTTTTTGAAATTTCTCAGCGGCAACACTGGCTCCTACTGTAACAGAAGGTGGGAGAAAATTCAACTGTTGTAACCCAGCTGTAAACTGTAACACAGCTGTAAAATATGTTGTTAATAGTGGCGGGGCGATTAACAGTTCTGTTACACTAACTGTGTCCCCACAGTAACAGAAGGTGGGAGAAATTGTAAATGTTGTGTCATTTTTCGCAACCGCTTCGACTTTCCTAAAATGATCTCAAAATTGGTATCCATTCTGTTGCAACATACTGTACGGACGGACAAGCGGTTCTTTCTATCTAGCACTGCTAGCTACAGACAACAATGCAATTTCAAATTTTGTTTTGGAATTTTAATTTCATGACAACGCCAACAGAATTTTTTAGATGGGACAAGCCGGCCGGCCTAACAACAATCAAACAAACACACACACACCTCTTCATACATTTATGTATGTATGTAATCGTATGTTTGAGTACTCGTGTGCGATCGAGAGTCCATGAGAGTCAATAACATTGTGTGCCTCAAAGCCACACCGTTCATATGTCTTCTCCTCGTCGCTCGCTAGCCGCCGTCTGCTGATGATAATTTTAGAGAAACAAACGTTTAAATCCACAAGTGCTTCTGATAAGCCGATATACATACATATGTAGGCACAGAAGACATCATATCATCGAAACAGAAAACAAATGGGGAAAAACACGAAGCACAAGCCGGCTTTCGGGGCTTTATAAAAGAGAGTGTTTCGGTAGCTCTACGAAATATTCTCTCGGTGACTGTTGGTCAAGCAGCAACAAGTATCGGACACAAAGTTTAAGGCAACTCAAGTTTTATTGTGCAAAGTTTAGTTAACAAAAGTAAAAACAACAAAATGCGTTTGGGAACAACAGTGCCAAATTTTAAAGTCGACTCCACCAAGGGTCCTATTCAGTTCTACGATTGGCAAGGAGAATCGTAAGTTGGGTGATCATAAATAAAAATATATTATAAAAATCGGAAATGATTTGATAAAATTTACATTAATTGAGTGTTGTTATGTGTTGAATTCGAAAACGAGTGTATGTGCCTTAAAGTGATTTATTGTCGCCGCCTAATCGCTGGATTTGCTTTGGGTGCCTGTCTTATTTTTGTTTGTTTTTCTTGAAAAAATGTTGTGTAAAACACATTTATTCTGAAAAATTCTCAGTTTTCACTTTTCAGAAAAGAAAACTTTCGGAAAATTTTTTAATGGTAGCGAAAAACGCATGCGTTTTCTTACGTCAAATGCGATAAGAAAACATGGGTGTGTCAGAAGAAGGCAGACGCAGTAGTCTTGGGTGTGTATATGCATACAAATGTACATATAGGTGGTAAGAGGTGTGTCGAAGCAAACCAACCAAACTGGTTCAGTTTTTGCCAAGTCATCTTAGCTTGGTTTAAATAAAGCTAACATAAATCAGTGTTTTTTGTACATAAAATTAAGTTGAAACATAAAAAGAAGCCGAAAAATGTTTACGTTTCAAAGAGGCGCAAAACAAGGAGAAACTTAAAATTTATTTTGACTTCTGTATATATTTATGTACAACGTAAAAAGCTCTATAATTGCTGAAAAGAAGAAGGCAATTGAACTGCATTGTCCTAAAATTTTAGCTATTGTCACGGCTGCGGCCAAAATCGAGAAATTTTTTTTTTAAGAATTTTAAAAATCATTTAGTGCAATTCAGTAGACTGAACACTCTGGACAAGAAAACTTCAAAAGAGTTTTGAAAATAAGTTACTTTTGTGGGAGATATGATAGTTCAAAGTTCGACTTTTAGTTACGTATTTTAAAAGCAATAATTCAATAACAAAATAGTCAATATTAAAATGACTCTGTTATAATGAAGTACTGAACATATATATTGCATAGTTCGTACGACTCATTTTAATGAAGAAAAAGTATTTGTTTAATTATTTATTATATTGTATAAGCAAGTACTTTGTAAACATCTAAGGCATCATTGAAAGTAACATTTTAATATAACTTCCAACTTTCGTAGCTTGTACAAAAATATATATATTATTTTATATCTCCAATTTTTATTTTGAATAAAGTTGCACGTTTTTCGAATCAAAAAATGCCAACTTCAGCTGCTAATACCTGCTAATGAAGTGTGCATAAATTTTTTAGTGCACAAGACCATGACAAAAATGTGTATAAAAACCAGGCTTACAACAATGTAATGCAACAAGTAAAAAATGCCGTGTAATAGGAGCATTCCTGTAAGAAAACATCTATATACAACGAAATGGAGTTATATGTCGACATGGTAAAGTAATGAATACGGCTAGAAGATTTTTTGGCAATATCGAAAATTCACCGACATTACCAGAAACTGACCCTAATTTAATAGAAAATATGACTATTCCAAATGGCTACCCAATAAATATGATATTAATTCACGAATCAGATTTAATAAGAAACTCAATAATTCTAAATGGAATTCCTCTCGCAGAAGGCGTTAGGAAAGCCATAAAATATTCCGAAAAACGCCATTCACGAAAAAAACATAAGAATTACTGACAATAACGAATCGTTTAAGCAAATTTAAGACTAAATATTGAAAGAAAATTGTCATTTCAAAAACCAAATTGATGAAGTAGAATTGAAACTGAACTAAAACAACTCTTATCGCAAATATTTAACACATTATACTTATTTCATTTTTTTTCTATAAACTCCATTTTTTTATAAATTTCTCAAAATAATTTTTTATGTTTTTATTATTCGTTTATAAGTGGTTCATAAAGTTATGTTGGATTTTTTAAATTTAAATATGGAAAACACATTTAGAATTATCTTGGAGTATTTTTGGATGATGTAATGTACTGATGTAATCATTTTAAAACCAATCAATGTAATCATTTCAAGACCAAAATTGAAAATAATTAATTAAAAAATGGAGTTAATATACTCCTGAGGACCTTTCAAACAAGGTATAAAACTTTAAAATGGGTCAAACGGATTGGGAAATACACGGATTTGAATATACAATCGTCAGGAAGATTTTATAT
Organism: Polietes domitor; assembly: GCA_947397865.1. Taxonomy (NCBI): domain Eukaryota; kingdom Metazoa; phylum Arthropoda; class Insecta; order Diptera; family Muscidae; genus Polietes; species Polietes domitor. Next base: position 9,809,221 of record OX377622.1, on the reverse strand, counting down.
TTCTTTGTGGAAATTGCAATGTCTATAACTCTGCGAACAAAATTTTAAAATTTTTTGCCTAAGACACGTGTAAAATCTTTTTCAAAGAAGAATATTTTCTGAAAATTTCGGGAAAATCGGAGCGGCACGGATTTTTTTTGTTGGCCGGTTTGACATGGAATGACTCATATATTGTGTGTTAACCATCTACAATTTTTTCGAAATTTCATCCGTAATCATATTCAGTTGCTATATAAGCATGTACCAAATTTCAGATTTCTACGATAATTCCTTCTAGTTTTGGCCACTCGTTGTATGAAACCGTGACACTGTGTGACGTGACAAAAAATAGAAGTCATCTTTTTTCATTCTTTACAAAAACGCACAACAGACTTTTTTAATGATTTGGAGTATTTTTCCAATTTAGCGAGTTAAGAGAACTTTTTTACAACCGAAAATTGGTGGGTTTAAAATTGCCATATGGTCTCAATGGGGCTATTTTTCTTTAAAATATTTTTTTTATATTCAAAATTTGTTTTCATACACACAATGATATTTCTGGCGACAATTTTATAATGTATATTTTTTTATTTTGAGTAAAATTTGATTTAAAAAATGATTTTTGTTATCACAGTCTTAAAGAAAAACAGCCCTAATATAGCATTTTGAGACATCATACACTAGTTTACATCCGTTTTGTCGTATGGTTGTGTTGATAACATTTTCTGTTGTATTTTGGTGTCCAAAACTCGAGAAGAATATTAAATTTTTTTATTTCTTAATAATATATTAATAATATGCCTGTTCGATTGGGCTTACTAGCTTAATTTTTGTATGGAATTTACTCGCTTAACTACTCACTTATCGTTGCTGCCAGTTTTTTCTTGTTAATCCATTTAAGATAAACCAATGGGCAACAGTGATGCCACCTTATCGAGTCTCTTTATCGTAAGCTAGTAAGCCCAATCAAACAGGCCTAATATATTTGATCTATAACACCATGTAATAGTACTTTTTGGATCTAATCAAGACCATAAACACATAAAACTAGAGATCACCAATTGATGTACTGTGTGTACTCAGTTTTTCTTTTGATGATGTTTTCTCCTTTTATAGGATTTTTAATTTCAAAATTATGTATATGTTTTAATAATTTATTTTATATACATTTATAATTTATAGTATGGGTATCAAACGAAAGAGAAGAATATGTGTTAAAATACTTAAAATTGCACGCTTCTTTCTGTATTAGTTTAAAATTAACAATCATTTGAAGTTTCCCCGTGAAAAAGTTAAAATAAACTAAGGGAGAAATATGGATTTGTTGTTAATGCTAAACTAATACAGATAGAAGCATTAACTTTGAAGTATTTTTGACAGATAATCTTCTCTTTCTATGAGTCGCAAAAGTAAAATAATAAATTATTAAAGCATCTATATCATTTAAAAATTTAAGAGTCCTGTAAAAATGAGAAAACCATCACCAAATGAAAAACTGAGTACACAGTTTTCTAGATACGATCTCTAATTTCATGTGCATATGGTCTAGATTAGGCCCAATAAAAATAATGTAAAATTGTCTCACGGGAGGGAGTATAGTTATCACTTTCACATTTTTATTAAAATGTCAAGTTTTATGGAATATACATTGAATATTTGTTGTATAATTATCACGTTCACATAGAAAGAGTGGTTTATGAATAGCCAACAAAATAATTTGATAGATTTTGTATATACCTTTTTGAGCTTGAATGGAAAATAAAACAACAAAAATATTTTTATTTTTATTTATTATTTTGAAGAAGAAAACAATGTAAATGTTTGTATATGGCTGATAATATTTATCATGGTAACGTGCACTCTATACAGAAGCGCCACTGATGAATTATCCACATAAAGGATATGAAATACGTATATAGCCGAAGTGTATATATAGTTGAGTATGGGTCCCCTCCTTTCCATTACCCAAGAAAAAAAAAAACAAAATTTCCTTTGTGATCAGAAAAAGCTTGACGGAAATAGTTGACATTCGAATGTATTACATTCAAAAAACTCCTAAAAGTCAATCAAAATAGAGCACTAATAAATAAACACAAAAACTAAAACTCATGTTTTTTATGAAATATCAAATATAATAAAATATAAAAATAAATTATTTGTATAGGTGACATGCTAAAGAAGAACAAGGCCCATTTGAAGAAAATGTAAATCTAGAAGTAATGCACCTTTTTAGGTCTACAAAGTAGGCAATAACTTTCAAATTTAACCTTTAACTGTTGGCGTACATTATGCCCATTCTTGAGGATTTCTCAATTATAGCCGTTTCAGACTGCTTGCGAAATCATTCGATTTCAGCCTGTAATGACATAAGGTCGATTTTCAAATAAGTTTAATAAAAATAATTTTATATTAAAAATTGTGGACTTAAATCCTCGATAATTCATTGATCGATTTCAGCTTGATTTCGCTTGCAGTTTTAAAATTGTGTAAAAATCTGTACAAAAAAAAATTCCATGTGTAGACGTTTGTTAATCGACCTTGATTGATTTCAGCTCAATTTCGCATGCAGTCTGTACAAAAAATATGCATGTGTAAACTCCCCTAGTCAGAAATTTGTAAATCGACCTTAATTGATTTTAGCTTTATTTCGCATGCAGTCTGAAAAGGCTGTAAAAAGTCTGTACAAAAACATATGCATGTGTAAACTCCCCTAGTCAGATCGCATAAAAATTTGACATTGGAAAATGGACCTTGATCGATTTCACCTTGATTTCGCTTGCAGTCTGAAGAGGCTGTAAAAAATCTGTACAAACATTTTTTATATGTAAACTCCCCTAATCATGTGTAAACCCCCTAGGCAGATCGCATAAAAATTTGACATTGGAAAATCGACCTTAATCGATTTCGCTTGTCGTCTGAAGAGGCTGTAAAAGTCTGTACAAAAAGTATTCATGTGTAAACTCGCCTAGTCAGATCCCATATAAGTTTGCAATTTGTAAATCAACATTGATCGATTTCACCTTGATTTCGCTTGTAGTCTGAAAAGCCTGAAAATATTTGCACAAAAAATATTCATGTGTAAACTCCCATAATTAATCATATTAAATATATTTCAATTAACACAACCGCCCTACTGATGTTGCTGTAAAGTTAACATGATGACAGTAAATTTTCCACGCTCGAATGTAGATCCCCTCTGATCAACTTTACAAAAAATATTCATTTATAAACTCCCCTAATCATGTGTAAACTCTCCTAGTCAGATCGCATAAAAATTTGACCTTTGTAAATCGACCTTGATCGATTTCACCTTGATTTCGCATGCAGTCTGAAAAGGCTACAGCCTTTTGTAAAAAAAATCTGTACAAAAAATATTCATGTGTAAACTCACCTAGTCAGATCCCATATAAATTTGACATTTGTAAATCGACCTTGATCGATTTCAGCTTGATTACACATGCAGTCTGAAAAGTCGGTACAACAAATATTCATGTGTAAACTCCCCCAATTAATAATATTACACTTAACATAACCGCCATACTGATGTTGCTGTAAAGCTAACATAATAAGAATAAATTTTCCACTCTCGAATGTAGATTCCCTCTGATCAGAACCAGATCTTGCCATATAATAGTTTTTCTTAAAATAGTTTGCCATGACCAATTTCCTATCAACCAGTCCCCATTTATTATTTTCCATGTGCCGGCAAGCACGTCTACAAAATTGATTTCGTTCGTTAATGCCATAATTATTGCCATATTAAACGGCTGTTAACTTGTTTTGGGGGAATTACAAAAAATTATGTTTGCATGTCACATGAAATTCAAATCAATAACGAGGCAAACAATCTTAAAATGCATTAGGCAGCAACAAGCAAAAAATATACAAAAACAAAAACGATCAAGAATGTTAAGTGAAAACTTATTAAGAATTAAAATAAAGATAAACGATTTTTGTTTATGTTTGCTTCTGTTGATGAACTCTAGACATCGTTATAACAAAGTCTAAGGTAGCTAGCGCTAGCAATTGTCAACCAATGAAATCTTATCGCGCAACAATATTTGATGGAATCAAATGTAGTTAGAATTATGTAAACATCATTCAAACACATGCATATGTATATTTATTTAAGCCTTTTTTCTTATCACTTATCAAAACAACAACAGAGTGTATTTATGATTGAATTGGATTTCTTTCCAGTTGGGTTGTCTTGTTTTCCCACCCTGCCGATTTCACACCTGTTTGCACCACAGAGTTGGGTCGCATTGCTGTCCATGCCCCCGAATTCGCAAAGCGCAACACCAAATGCCTGGCCCATTCGGTGGATCAGCTGAAGTCTCATGTGGATTGGGTGAACGATATCAAGTCCTATTGCTTGGACATTCCCGGCGACTTTCCTTACCCGATCATTGCCGATCCCACTCGTGAATTGGCGGTGCAATTTGGAATGTTGGATGAAGATCAACGCAAAGATCCCGAAATCGGCAAGACCATACGTGCTCTGTTCATCATTAGCCCCGATCACAAGGTGCGCCTCTCCATGTTCTATCCCATGTCAACTGGCCGTAATGTAGAGTAAGTATAACAACAAACCACATTACATTTTGTTAACTTATAGTAACGACTTTTCTTCGATTTATTTAAATTTCTAGTGAAATCTTGCGTTGCATTGACTCACTTCAATTGACCGATCGTCTTAAGGTGGTGGCCACTCCTGCCAATTGGACTGTAAGTTATTATTATAGAGTTGCTCTTAATATTCTATATCTAATGGCATGATATCGATATCGAATCTTTTTAGCCCGGCACCAAAGTAATGATCGTCCCTTCTGTTACCGATGCAGAGGCTGAGAAACTATTCCCCAAAGGCTTTGACAAAGTCTCCATGCCTTCGGGTGTGAATTATGTGAGAACCACCGAAAATTATTAACTAAATAATGTGTGTTTCTCTGCATTTTATTTTGTTTTTTGTTAATAAAAATATTTTGAATATAGTTTGTAACTAAAAAAAACTAAAGTGGAAGAGATTTATTGTAGACTAGAAAATACCCATCATTATTTATTGAAATCATTAGATTTGTCATCCGAACCGATAAAATATGTTTTTTTGGGGGGAAGTGTACACTAGAGCGTACCAGGTTACAAGTAAAAAAAAAAGTTCGCTGTACACCTTCGAATATGAAAAATTATTGAAAGGTAGTTTCAAATTTTTTTTTTTTTATTTTTTTATGCCGCTTTTACATTTTTCTATATAACTTCTGCATTTATAAACGGATTTTAAAGTGTGATACATCGATGTTTTTGTCTCGACGAGGCCGATTTTTTTGTCTTTGAAGTCATTGAGCTCAAGCATGATTCATGATTTTATGCGAGCTTTAATTTTCTGATATTAGAGTGGTACATTAGGGTAGTAGCAACTGAGATATGATGGGTAAGTACCAGAAGGGGGTGCTTGAGCTCAATGACTTCAAAGACAAAAAAATCTAGAAAAGTGCACCGAAGTGTGTGAACTTTTCCTCTAGAAAAGTTCACCGAAGTGTGTGAACTTTTCCTCTAGAAAAGTTCACAGAAGTGTTTGAACCTTTTCTCTAGAAAAGTTCACCGAAGTGTTTGAACTTTTCCTCTAGAAAAGTTCACCGAAGTGTTTGAACTTTTTCTCTAGAAAAGTTCACCGAAGTGTTTGAACTTTTTCTCTAGAAAAGTTCACCGAAGTGTTTGAACTTTTTCTCTAGAAAAGTTCACCGAAGTGTGTGAGCTTTTCCTCTAGAAAAGTGCACAGGTTGTGAATTTTTCTTCTAGAAAAGTTCACTGAAGTGTGTGAACTTTTCCTCTAGAAAATTTTTCCGAAGTGTGTGAACTTTTCCTTTAGAAAAGTTCAACGAAGTGTATGAACTTTTCCTTCAGAAAATTTCACCGAAGTGTGTGAACTTTCCTCTAGAAAAATTTTACAGAAGTTGGCAAAAGTTCTGTGGTGACCTAGTCACTCTCATTATTAAACACAACTGGCATTAGGTCTGTTCGATTGAGCTTACTAAAGGGTGATTTTTTAAGAGCTTGATAACTTTTTTTTTAAAAAAAACGCATAAAATTTGCAAAATCTCATCGGTTCTTTATTTGAAACGTTAGATTGGTCCATGACATTTACTTTTTGAAGATAATTTCATTTAAATGTTGACCGCGGCTGCGTCTTAGGTTGTCCATTCGGAAAGTCCAATTTTGGGCAACTTTTTCGAGCATTTCGGCCGGAATAGCCCGAATTTCTTCGGAAATGTTGTCTTCCAAAGCTGGAATAGTTGCTGGCTTATTTCTGTAGACTTGACGTAGCCCCACAAAAAATAGTCTAAAGGCGTCAAATCGCATGATCTTGGTGGCCAACTTACCGGTCCATTTCTTGAGATGAATTGTTCTCCGAAGTTTTCCCTCAAAATGGCCATAGAATCGCGAGCTGTGTGGCATGTAGCGCCATCTTGTTGAAACCACATGTCAACCAAGTTCAGTTCTTCCATTTTTGGCAACAAAAAGTTTGTTAGCATCGAACGATAGCGATCGCCATTCACCGTAACGTTGCGTCCAACAGCATCTTTGAAAAAATACGGTCCAATGATTCCACCAGCGTACAAACCACACCAAACAGTGCATTTTTCGGGATGCATGGGCAGTTCTTGAACGGCTTCTGGTTGCTCTTCACTCCAAATGCGGCAATTTTGTTTATTTACGTAGCCATTCAACCAGAAATGAGCCTCATCGCTGAACAAAATTTGTCGATAAAAAAGCGGATTTTCGGATTTCGAACCGAACACTGATTTTGGTAATAAAATTCAATGATTTGCAAGCGTTGCTCGTTAGTAAATCTATTCATGATGAAATGTCAAAGCATACTGAGCATCTTTCTCTTTGACACCATGTCTGAAATCCCACGTGATCTGTCAAATACTAATGCATGAAAATCCTAACCTCAAAAAAATCACTCTTTAGTTTACGATTAAGCGACTTGGCAAGGTGGCACCATTGCTAACTATTGGTATTTCTTAAATGGATCAACAACACTAAGAGAATAGTAAGCAACTTTCTAGTTAAGCGAGTAAATTCCAAAACAAAAATTAAGCTAGTAAGGCCAATCGAACAGGCCTATTACCTCAAAGTGTAAACACGGCCCAAAACAACACGGCCATAAAACCGTGTGAGTGGCAAATACAACACTGCGTACAAATATTCACCATTATCGTCCTCTACTCCATGTCTTCTCCTCACCACCTTCATTCTATATATACTACTTTTTCAATCAACTCTGCACATCTCGCTCTACTCCCTTTTTTAGCAACTCACTCGTTCTACTTCGAAAGCCGGCGGGTTTTTTGAAATTCGTACTTTTAGGGGAGTTAAATGGGACAAAAAGGGATAAACGTCTAACAGTCATCCTCAGCATCAGCCAGAAACATGAAATTCGTTGCAGCAAGAATCGTGAAATTCCTCTGATCACATAACAAAAGAACAAACAAAATAAATGGATTTTTCGAAGCGGCGCAAAAATGGTACCAACTAAAGTATAGCAGCTAAAATTGTGAAATTCGATGTGAACATTCCTCTGGCCAAGTAGAAGCTCAATATAAAGGGATTTTTTAATTTGAATCCTTACGGGAGAAGCAGTACTAAAAGGAATAAAAATGGTACCAAACAAAATATTACAAGAAGAATTGTGAAATTCGAACTGTAAATTTCTCTGACCACGTAGAAGTACAATATAAATGGATTTTTCGAAGGGGGGTCAAAAAAGGGGTAAAAATGGTACCAACCAAAGTATTGCATACATTAAATTAATTCTTCAAAATTTGTACTTTTAAGGGGAGGTTTTGAATCTTTTTTTTAAGAAAAAACGTGACAAAAAATGGTAACTACCCCATTATTGCGGTGTGAAAATTCATATGAAAAAGAGCAGTATAAATTGTGTTTTCGGATACAAATGGTATCAACAAATGTAAATATTACAGTTAGAATCATAAAGTTCGCTGTATACACTCCTCTGAAAACGTAGAAGAGCCGCATAAATGGATTTTTCAAAATTTGTATTTAAAGTGGGGAGCCGCACAAGAGATGAAAATGGTACCGAATAACGTACAAACCTACACGCAGAAAAAAAAAACGTGTGTAAAAATACCGAATTCAACTTCGTAAATCTTTTTTATATAGAGTATAGAGTTGACAGAAGTAACACAAGTAAATGCTAAATTTCCCTCGTACATGTGTAAATTAAACATGTGCTTCTTTTGTATAAATAACTAAGTTGACTTGGTAGGTGTTCAGTGCTTATGTACCTTCAAATATTCCACCATGTTCTTTTTCCCAATTTAGAAATTTGTAGTTTTACACAAGTTAATTTTTTAAAATTAATTAGTTAGTTGGATAATGATGTAAGTTGCCTATTTCATGAATTTTGTAGCAGATACTTGCAAAAATATACAACTGTACATATGATTTTGCACAACAATCTGGCAACAACAGAACAACGTTTTATTATTTTTTCATCATCAACAAGGTAAGTCATATGTTGTAAAAAACGTTTATAAATATATTATTTTTAAGCGTTTTAGACAAAAAATGGAACAACAGGAATACAAAACAAAGGGGAAAAGGACTTTAGTCGAATAAATAATAAGGTAAGTGTGTGTTTTGTGACTTTTTGAAAGTTTTTTTCTTTAGGTGCTGAACACGAAACTTCAAATATACAACATGGTCCAATTTGTATGTTTTTTTCACAAAGGCGATAAAATTATATCGCTTGTAACAGCAGTCAGACGTTCGTGATCTGTGACATGGTTACCCTCGTCCCATCTTAAATCTCTTAAACGGCCTTTTTGGTGTACTAGTGATGTTGTAGCAGAATATTCTTTAATGCATTACTTCAACACTATTTAGTGAATATATTAAATAAATACGTTTTTGATTAAATTGATTGATGATATTAATTAAATGATTTTTGGTCTTTTATTTTATTCAATTTAGTAAAAAATCATTAAAAATTACATAAATTAAACATGGAAACTGGTAAAACTTTTCCAATTGCTTGTGTTTTTTATTGTGGAAATTAATTGATTTATTTCTTCATTTCTATGTATTGAGAAAATGCAAATTGTTTAAGAAAACAAAGTGCTTTGAAATACAGCCAAAACATACAAGGCAATTTTACACAAGTTTTATTGTATAACTGGCAGTAGATTTTTTTGGTACCAAATTACCCAAGTGTTCTGTATGAGTTGCCAAAGAACTTTTACTGCCTGACCAACGATGTCGAAAATCTATGCGAACGAAAGCCAGTCACTCACTTTCGCATCAAAAAGCGACCCACTATCTTCTGACTTTTCGTTCGCATAGCCTTACGTGTTGTGAGTGAATGAAAATGTTGCCAGATCATAAAATCCACAAAAAATCGCAAATATGCAAAAAAAAAACGCAAAATGTGAAAATTACACCATATAAAAAGCAAGTAGACACCACTATTACAGACAGAAAAAATGTAAACAAACAAAATTTTTTATGTTGTAGAATAAAATCAATTTTACCAAAAATATGAATGTAATAAGATAAAAGAATATTGTTTTGTGTGTTTTATTTATTGATTTTAATATAAGAAAATATTCTAAATACTATATTGTACTTGCTTCAATGGCGTCTGTTTTTGGGACTGTTGTTGTGAGAATCTTGGATATTGGCTCCTCTGCTGGTGTTGTTGGCCGGTGTTTGTCTGCTCTTAAGGTCTTGTCTTGTCTTGTCTTGCTCTTGTTGTTGATGAAATTGTAGGCTATATTTATGTAGTTGGTGTGATCACTGCTATGGCTTTATTTTCTTTTGGCGGTGTGTCAAGACTGGATGCATTAATCGGTGGTCTGTAACAAACATACATTTTTCAATAAAATAGGGACAATCTATATATATAAAAGAGTTGCGTTACTGACTGACTGACTGACTGACTTATCATTGACCAGTCCCCAGACCAAACGGCTGAAGCCAGGGTCATGAAATTTTCAGGGTAGTTCCCAAATATGACGTATACGTCGACTAAGAAAGGGTTTTACGAAATTCGTACTTTTAGGGGATAAAATGGCCCAAAAAGGGATAAACATCGAACCTTCGTCCTGACTAAACGGCAGTAGCTATAAACATGAAATTCGGTGAGTTCCTTGCAATGACCATGTAGACGAGCTACAAATAGGGATTTTTCGAAATTTGTACTTTTAAGGGCCGAGCGGGACAAAAAGGGATAAAAATGGTACCAACTAAAGTATTACAGCTAGAAACGTGAAATTTGGTACGTAAATTCCTCTGACCATGTAGAAACGAAGCAAAATTTGATTTTTTCGAAATTTGTACTTTTAAGGGAAGAGAGGGACAAAAAGGGATAAAAATGGTACCAACTAAAGTATTACAGCTAGAAACGTGAAAATTGGTATGTAAATTCCTCTGACGATACAGAAACGAAGTAAAATTGGATTTTTCGAAATTTGTACTTTTAAGGGGAGAGCGGGACAAAAAGGGATAAAAATGGTACCAACTAAAGTATTACAGCTAGAATCGTGAAATTTGGTATGTAAATTCCTCTGACCATATAGAAACGAAGTAAAATTGAATTTTTCGAAATTTGTACTTTTAAGGGAAGAGAGGGACAAAAAGGGATAAAAATGGTACCAACTAAAGTATTACAGCTAGAATCGTGAAATTTGGTATGTAAATTCCTCTGACCATATAGAAACGAAGTAATGTTGGATTTTTCGAAATTTGTACTATTAAGGGACGAGCGGGACAAAAAGGGATAAAAATGGTACCAACTAAAGTATTACAGCTAGAATCGTGAAATTTGGTATGTAAATTCCTCTGACGATACAGAAACGAAGTAAAATTGGATTTTTCGAAATTTGTACTTTTAAGGGGAGAGCGGGACAAAAAGGGATAAAAATGGTACCAACTAAAGTATTACAGCTAGATTCGTGAAATTTGGTATGTAAATTCCTCTGACCATATGAAACGAAGTAAAATTGAATTTTTCGAAATTTGTACTTTTAAGGGAAGAGAGGGACAAAAAGGGATAAAAATGGTACCAACTAAAGTATTACAGCTAGAATCGTGAAATTTGGTATGTAAATTCCTCTGACCATATAGAAACGAAGTAAAATTGAATTTTTCGAAATTTGTACTTTTAAGGGGAGAGCGGGACAAAAAGGGATAAAAATGGTACCAACTAAAGTATTACAGCTAGAATCGTGAAATTTGGTATGTAAATTCCTCTGACCATATAGAAACGAAGTAAAATTGAATTTTTCGAAATTTGTACTTTTAAGGGAAGAGAGGGACAAAAAGGGATAAAAATGGTACCAACTAAAGTATTACAGCTAGAATCGTGAAATTTGGTATGTAAATTCCTCTGACCATATAGAAACGAAGTAATGTTGGATTTTTCGAAATTTGTACTATTAAGGGACGAGCGGGACAAAAAGGGATAAAAATGGTACCAACTAAAGTATTACAGCTAGAATCGTGAAATTTGGTATGTAAATTCCTCTGACGATACAGAAACGAAGTAAAATTGGATTTTTCGAAATTTGTACTTTTAAGGGGAGAGCGGGACAAAAAGGGATACAAATGGTACCAACTAAAGTATTACAGCTAGATTCGTGAAATTTGGTATGTAAATTCCTCTGACCATATGAAACGAAGTAAAATTGAATTTTTCGAAATTTGTACTTTTAAGGGAAGAGAGGGACAAAAAGGGATAAAAATGGTACCAACTAAAGTATTACAGCTAGAATCGTGAAATTTGGTATGTAAATTCCTCTGACCATATAGAAACGAAGTAAAATTGAATTTTTCGAAATTTGTACTTTTAAGGGGAGAGCGGGACAAAAAGGGATAAAAATGGTACCAACTAAAGTATTACAGCTAGAATAGTGAAATTTGGTATTTAAATTCCTCTGACCATATAGAAACGAAGTAAAATTTGATTTTTCGAAATTTATACTTTTAAGGGACGAGCGGGACAAAAAGGGATAAAAATGGTACCAACTAAAGTATTGCAGCTAGAAACGTGAAATGGTATGTAAATTCCTCTGACCATATAGAAACGAAGTAAAATTGGATTTTTCGAAATTTGTACTTTTAAGGGACGAGCGGGACAAAAAGGGATAAAAATGGTACCAACTAAAGTATTACAGCTAGAAACGTGAAATTTGGTATGTAAATTCCTCTGACCATATAGAAACGAAGTAAAATTGGATTTTTCGAAATTTGTACTTTTAAAGGGACAAAAAGGGATAAAAATGGTACCAACTAAAGTATTACAGCTAGAAACGTGAAATTTGGTATGTAAATTCCTCTGACCATATAGAAACGAAGTAAAATTGGATTTTTCGAAATTTGTACTTTTAAGGGGCGAGCGGGACAAAAAGGGTCCCAACTAAAGTATTACAGCTAGAAACGTGAAATTTGGTATATAAATTCCTCTGACCATATAGAAACGAAGTAAAATTGGATTTTTCGAAATTTGTACTTTTAAGGGGCGAGCGGGACAAAAAGGGTACCAACTAAAGTATTACAGCTAGAATCGTGAAATTTGGTATGTAAATTCCTCTGACCATATAGAAACGAAGTAAATTTGGTTTTTTCGAAATTTGTACTTTTAAGGGACGAGCGGGACAAAAAGGGATAAAAATGGTACCAACTAAAGTATTACAGCTAGAAACGTGAAATTTGGTATGTAAATTCCTCTGACCATATAGAAACGAAGTAAAATTGGATTTTTCGAAATTTGTACTTTTAAGGGGCGAGCGGGACAAAAAGGGTCCCAACTAAAGTATTACAGCTAGAAACGTGAAATTTGGTATATAAATTCCTCTGACCATATAGAAACGAAGTAAAATTGGATTTTTCGAAATTTTTACTTTTAAGGGGCGAGCGGGACAAAAAGGGTACCAACTAAAGTATTACAGCTAGAATCGTGAAATTTGGTATGTAAATTCCTCTGACCATATAGAAACGAAGTAAATTTGGTTTTTTCGAAATTTGTACTTTTAAGGGACGAGCGGGACAAAAAGGGATAAAAATGGTACCAACTAAAGTATTACAGCTAGAAACGTGAAATTTGGTATGTAAATTCCTCTGACCATATAGAAACGAAGTAAAATTGGATTTTTCGAAATTTGTACTTTTAAGGGGCGAGCGGGACAAAAAGGGTACCAACTAAAGTATTACAGCTAGAATCGTGAAATTTGGTATGTAAATTCCTCTGACCATATAGAAACGAAGTAAATTTGGTTTTTTCGAAATTTGTACTTTTAAGGGACGAGCGGGACAAAAAGGGATAAAAATGGTACCAACTAAAGTATTACAGCTAGAAACGTGAAATTTGGTATGTAAATTCCTCTGACCATATAGAAACGAAGTAAAATTAGATTTTTCGAAATTTGTACTTTAAAGAGGCGAGCGGGACAAAAGTATTACAGCTAGGATCGTGTAATTTGGAATGTACATTCCTCTGACCATATAAAAACGAAGTAAAATTGGATTTTTCGAAATTTGTACTTTTAAAGGGCGAGTGAGACAAAAAGGGTACCGACTAAATTATTACAGCTAGAATCGTGAAATTCGGTATGTAAATTCCTCTGACCATATAGAAACGAAGTAAAATTGGATTTCTCCAAATTTGTAGTTTTAAGTGGCGAGCGGGACAAAAAGGGATAAAACTGGTACCAATTTTACTATTACAGCTAGAATCGTGAAATTTAGTGTGTAAATTCCACTTATCATATAGCAGCGCAGTAGTTTGATTTTTCGAAATTTGTACTTCTAAGGGGTGCGCGGGACGAAAAGGGATAAAAATGCTGTACAATACTGTGTTACCAAATAAAGTACATATTTTTAGGAGAGCAAAAACACATGTTACCTATAGTGATTTTTCAAAATGTGTACTTTTTGGGAAAGAGGTGCAAAAAGTTATAAACTGGCTGGCTGAATCTAGAAACATGAGATCGAGGATATAAGTGGTTGTAATTTTTTGTTCAAAACTTAGTAGAAAACTATACATACGAAGTAGTTCAGCTAAAATAGTGCATATCGACAAGCACATTCCTTTGACTGTGTGTGAGTGTTAGCTAATAGGAGCTTACCAAATTACTATTTTAGATTTATCTATATCCACCAAAAGAAAATTAAATAAATACTATCCAAAAACCGAGACGGATAAAATTAACGAATAACTTGATTTTTCGCGTGCGAAGCAGCGGGTACTGCTAGTTATTCATAATTTAATTTACTTACCTCTTATCTTCCATTGCATTTATTGATGTTTTCTCTATTTGTTTTGACATTTCCATTCGCACAGATGACAGAACAAAAAGTTAGTGGGCCCCGATTTTGCACTGAAATGATTACGTTATCGTTCGCATATATTTTCGTTCGCTTTGTCGTTCTGGTGCCTGTTAGTGGGTCCCAAATCATCGACATCGTGGGCCAGGCAGTTAAAGTTGTAAAGAGTGATTTTTTTGAGGTTAGGATTTTCATGCATTAGTATTTGACAGATCACGTGGGCTTTCAGACATGGTGTCAAAGAGAAAGATGCTCAGTATGCTTTGACATTTCATCATGAATCGTCTTACAAACGAACAACGCTTGCAAATTATTGAATTTTATTATCAAAATGCGTGCTCTGTTAAGAAAGTTCATTGTGCGCTTCCATTTTATGGTCAGTTTAATCGACCCACTGAAGCGGCTATTCGGGCTATTGTGACTAAATTTCGCACCAAATTTACATTGTTGGACATTAAACCACCAACACGCTTACGTAGAGTGCGAACTGAAGAAAATATCGCAGCTGTATCGGCCAGTGTTAATGATGACCACCAATTTTCGATTCGTCGCCGTTCGCTCCAATTGGGTCTCTGTTACTCAAAAACGTGGAAATGCCAAAATTGGACTAAGCGGATGGACCACCTAAGACGCAGCCGCGGTCAACATTTAAATGAAATTATCTTCAAAAAGTAAATGTCATGGACCAATCTAACGTTTCAAATAAAGAACCGATGAGATTTTGCAAATTTTATGCGTTTTTTTTTTAAAAAAAGTTATCAAGCTCTTAAAAAATCACCCTTTATTTCAGATAAATTATACGCTTTTTCTTTTTTCTCACATTTTTTTCTTTGCGTGTACTTTAAGTGTGAGAATTACATTGTAGGCCTGTTCGATTGGGCTTACTAGCTTAATTTTTGTATGGAATTTACTCGCTTAACAAGAAAGTAGCTTACTACTCTCTTTGATCCATTTTAAACCGTGCTATCATTTCACAATATCCAGATTAAGCTGGTATTTTGTTCATAATCTTTGATTATTTTATATAGACTGTGCAATTCACCTATAAGAGTAGTCTTGTCTTGAGTAGAGACTTAAAATTTTTTTGAAAATTTCATTTGATACATATATTTATATTGTAGTTGGCGACAGTTATATAAGTTATTTTTATTATTCATAATATAAGATGGAAGTATTTTATAACCACATACGGCCTATCTGGCTCGGTTATTTTTTTGGAAAAATAAATAATGGGCAACAATGATGCCACCTGATCAAGTCTCTTAATCGTAAGCCCAATCGAACAGGCCCTGTATGTGTCATCGTTATCGTCAGTGTGTCCGATTACGCATACACACGTATAAAAGTCGAGAATCGGTATGATTTTGTTTAGATTTTGTCCGATTTACTAAAATACATAATCGACAGCAAAAAATCGTCTCTAGGAGTACAAAATCGATTCTCGACTCAAATCGAAGTCGACTTACCAAAACGCAAAACAGTGAGTGACAGAGTAAAAGTAAAAATTGAAGAAAGAAAAGAATTTAATTTTGGCTGCTGAAAATCGCGTTTGCTGGAATTATTTGGCCAAGAAAGCCACAAGCGAGTTAAAAACAGTTACAAAACCGAAAATCAAGGTGAATAAAATTGATAGAATACGAACACACACAGAAGAAATTGATTGTAATGGCCAAAAGAAGAGGAAAATGCAGAACAGCGCAGAGGAAAATGAAAATATTGAAAATCAATTGTCTTGACGCCAGCGAAGAAAACTAACTAAATATCATTTTTCCTCCTTCAACGTTCATTGAAATGCATATCAATGCATTTTGCAACTGTTGGAAGAGATGGTTCGTCGATGGCTGATGGTCGGTTGGTTGTGGAAGGTTGAAGGGTTTCGTTAGAGTTCCTACGTCCTGCTCCGGATAGGATTTGGATTTTCTTAATTATTTTCCCCTGCTTGGCAAATCATTTTTAGAAATTCGAAAATGAAAAGAAAATTAACAATTTATTTCGTTCGTTGGCTGTGAGAAGGGGAAACAAAAATAAACGGAGAACAGCAGGTCAAAGAAAGAAAACAACGAAACACACGATAAAACGTCAAAACGAAAAAATGTCCGTGTGTTTGTTGTTGTGTGGAGAAGTTGTTGTTGTTTAGTATTATTGTTGCTGGTTTTTGTTGTACCTTCGTCGTGTGTTTCCCAATCAGTGCGAGTGCGATTGAGTGTTTGTTGCCTTTTTGTGTGCAGTAGTACGAAGAAGCAAAAAAATAAAGAATATTGAGTTGTTAGAGTTGAGCAGCAGGGAGAGTGAGTCGAAAATTGAAATTGGATGGAAAACAAAGAACAGCTTTTAAATCGGAATTAAATTTAATCAAAAGTGTACCTTCTTGGGCATACGCATAACTTGCAGAGTTTTCTTTTGTCTTTAATTGAAGGAAAAGGTAAAAATGGA
Organism: Polietes domitor; assembly: GCA_947397865.1. NCBI lineage: Eukaryota > Metazoa > Arthropoda > Insecta > Diptera > Muscidae > Polietes > Polietes domitor. The sequence continues at coordinate 9,792,460 of OX377622.1, read as the reverse complement.
AACTAAAGTTGCAAAAGAAACGAGAAAAAACACAAAACACCTCCATATACATGGCAACCAATTGAAACAAAGAAATGAAATTCGTTCGTGTGCACAAGTGTTGGTGCAGAGGGGGCCTCAGTCCGTTCATGTGTGTGTGTGTGTGATCTGTTAATGATTTAGTGCTGGTTGGTTGGCTCCTTCATTTCCTGGATATTTCCCATCTATATGATCCACTTTCCCTCCAAGCGTTGGGATAAGTGGGAAGTGACTTGACTCGACCTGGTGACTCTTGTGTTGTGTGTGCCTGCCTGCCTGCTGTAAGAGAATTTAGGTCATTGTAGCCTTGACCACATTTACTGCGCACATATGAATTTTTATTTGTTTCGAAAACATTTCATTTTCATTGTTGTTGCTCAATATGCAACATGAATGGTTGGGGCTGGCTACCAGTAGTGCACTTTTGCATTTTATCTATATCCATCCATTTATAACAAAAAAAAAAGTATTCCGCAGATGATTCCCCCATGGAGAGTGCTGATTTGACAGCTCCCACGTGCCTCTCTCTGTATAAAACGAACGGGATTCGTTTTCCTCTATCCAATTTGTTGCTGACTATTATTTTTGTTTATCGACTTTGTCACATCAAAAAAAGAAAAAAATAGTGACTCATGATGCAACTGCAAATGTCATAGAAAAGAAATCTGTGACACGAGCAGCCGACGGACGCTCTGTGGGCCAACATTCGCAATGTTCTTAACATTTCATCTTCTTAGGCTGTTTTTTTTTGTGGGAAGTAAAATTGGTATCCTGAATTGTTCCTTTGGAAAAAATGCAACATTTGCTCATGAATATTTATTTCTGAAATATCTGTTTGGATCATCGGACCATTTGTTTTGGGAACTTCATATATTGGACGAGACTAGTTTCAGTCCCAATTTCCTGATTTTTTTAAATATGCTTAATCATTGCACTTCTGCACATGTATTTTCCTGCATAAAACTTGTTTGTTTCATTGTTCTTTCACCAAAATACAACTTAATGGAGAAATATATATCCAAAAATATATAAATTGGAATATGTCAATTTCGGCTTAGACATCTTTCAACGCTTAAAAATGCAAATTAGAAAAGAAAAATCCAAAATTTTAAAAATAAGTTGGTAGAAAAATAAATAATAGGCCTGTTCGATTGGGCTTACTAGCTTAATATTTCTATGGAATATAATCGATTAACAAGAAAGTAGCTTACTACTACCGAGTAAGGTGGTGCCAGATTCTTATCTCTGATTTATTTAAATACAACTCATGGATATGGAAATGTTACCACCACCACCTTTTCAAGTTTCTTAATTATAAGCTAGTGGCCCAAATCGAACAGGCCTAATGAATATAAATTGGGTATTTCCAGTCTTACGGATTTGGTGGACGTACAAACTGAATAGAATTGAAAGAAAAATATAGTAATTATAATTATTTTTTTTTAATAATAATCGAGTGCAGTTATATCACTTGAAATGGTTGTAAATGCTAAACTAAAACAGATAGAAACAAAAATTTTAAGTTATTTTTAATAGATAATCAAAGCTTTAATTTGACACTTCCAACGGTATCGTAGGGTACCAATATGTATGTAAAATATTTTTTTGAAAAATGTTATCCTTTGAAACTTTGAAAACTGAAAACGATAATTAAAGCCATTTTGCCTATAGTTTCAGACGTATATCACCCAGTCCAAGTGCAACGACAGCAAATCTCAGTAGTTTATGAGTGTAAGCAGGGTTGTCAGATTAGTTTGTACCTCTATCGCCGAAGCAATTGTCAGAAATCACCAAAATTTAAACAAATTAAAAAAAAAAACAAAACTTTTGTTAAAAAATCGACAAATTCCATTTTATATAATTGTTGTAAATAATGTAAGGAATATAGATATTATACTCGAATTGTATAATTTCAACATTCCATGATAAGGAATTAAAACTTATTTCATCGGCATTTATTAATCCTAATAAATGTTCAAACTTTTTCTTATACTTGTAAAAAAACAACAAAACAATTAACATTAAAAAATTATATTTTCTCCTTTATTAAGTAGTTTCTATATCCTCTCTATATCAAGTTTCCATGGTCCAATGTCCCCTAAATATTATTTCAGGTACTTTAAATGGATGTATTTTGAAAAATATGTTTTAGTAGAAAAGGCAATGCATGCATTCATAATCAAAAATAGCGTTTTCGGTCGACTAAATTTAGTACAGTCTTTTAATTTTTATTATTTCACCATACATGTTTTGTTTATAGTCTTTGGGAAAACGTCTATTTTTTCCAATTTTTTAAGTTGGAGTTTTCATAGTAAAAACCACAAAAGCAATTACCTTTAAAATAATCCTTCATTCTTTGAATTGTGCGCCTACGCTACGTTTTCACACGATAGATTCCTACCTCAAAGTTTTGATCTTGATTTTAATAATTCTCAATTATTCATATCTTTTCAAAACTCATTTTCGTCCTCTATAAAACAAATATTTTATAGAGTGCAGTTATCCTACAAGGTTGTAAAGAAGGTGGAAATGGTATGGTTTGACATGAAATGAACGATATAAGGAATTTGTACGCATATATACGACTTGTATACAAATTGTAATATATTTCTCTAATAAAGTCGCCAAACATATTTAAAATTCGCCACGTTTGGCGAGAAATTGCCATATCTGACAACCCCGCGTGTAAAATATTTTCACTGCTAAATTTTTAGATTTACAAAAAAAGTAATTATTGATTTACATATCGTCACCTGAAATGTAAAATTATGAAACTTAAATTTTCGTAAGTTTACAGGAGATTCGAAAAGCGTTTAATTACCATGTTCGTATTGTGTCAATAAAATCGATATTTTTGGACGTACAAATATGCCTATATATTTCTGAGATTCTATAATTCAGTCTTATGCAAATATAACAGTATATAAATATGTGAATTTATGTAGGGATCAAAATAACGCTACTTTATGGAAGAACATATTTGATGGTTTTCGTTGTAAAACATTTATTTCTGAAAAAAATTCTTTTTTAAAATTGTCGCCAAAAGCAATATCAATGTGTGTGTGTAAACAAATTTTGAAAAAATAATTTTGTGTTAAAAACTTTTGACTTAGCCTGGATAATTATTATCCGGTGTAAGTCAAAATGATGGTTATCGAGGTTAAGTCCAATAAAGTCAACACAAAATATTTTTTTTTAATTTGTTTTGACACATATATTTATGTTGTAGTTGGCGACAATGTGAAAAAAATATTTTGAGCAAAAAAATAATTTTTTATTAACGTTTTTGTTATCGCAGCTTGTTATCCCGGCTTCAAGAAAAGGAGCCAAAATATCAAGACATTCACACCGAAATAAAAAATGGTATGAATGTGATGGAAGTGGCCGATTTTGATAAAACTTCATATTTTTCTTAATTGCGTTCAGAAAATGCTCGGTGCCAAGTTTCGTCACTCTACGAGCACTGTACGTTGCTTCTCTAATTCACGTGTTCTATTCCCCTGCAGATGTAAGATGCTAATATTAATATAACCGGGAATGGGTTTCACTTCATTGCCTCAATTCGTACTGGGCACGAATTGACGGCAACGTGCAGAATATCTGCCCGCTTGTAGCCAGGGGCCACACGACACGCTACAACTATTCAACTGCCCTGCAAAACCTACTCAGCACCTTGTAATATATATAAGGCGATCAAACAGAAGTAAACGAGCAAAAAAACTCGAAAAAGTACCATAAATCACGACTTGAAATTCAAGGGAACAATTCATTCACAGGGAAATTTTATTCGCGATAGGAGGGGTGATTGTATATTCGTATGTAAAGGCACAAAATGGAGAAAAGGGACACAAATCGTGCCAACCAAACGACTATATTTAGAATGTGTAAAAATTCCTTTGACTGTATAGACTCGGGAAAATTTAAGGATTTTTCCAAATTCGTTTAGGGTCAAATTGGGAGAAAGGAGGATTAAAAAAAATATACCAGTCAAACGACTGTAACTAGTATCATGAAAGTCATGGCGATAATACAGTGGAATGTACTCCATAATAACTATATATATAAGATTTGGCCGATCCTTTTTAGTTGTTTTAGTAAGTTTTGTATGGAAACGGATTTGAATTCAAAATATCAAAGGATTTTGTGAAGAAATCTTTTACAATCTCCTAACAAATAGGATGTTAATAATGCCCGAATATGGCTTAAGATTGACAATAAGTAGACTAAACAAAAAAATGTTCTAATGATTTGGTTCGAATTTACTTTTTTACTTCGTTTTGGCGAAGCTATTGCAAAGGTATGCGGTAAAAACCTAAATCAATTCATCAAAATTACTTCATCTTAATGAAGGGATTAGATGTGTCAGTTAAAAAGAAAATTCAGCTCTGAACTTATTGACACATTTCTTAGATATTTGTTATTCGCAGACGAGCAATTCATTAAGTGGATGCAAAATGTTCGAATATGTTATCAAAATCAACATATTGGGATTTTTGTAAATCCAGCAAATGTGGATTTTATTAACATATCCATTGAGTTTTAAGAATTACTGAATATACTCCGTACAAAGGAGTAGAACTCCTTTTTGGGCTACTAACAAATACTTTGGACATAACTACTGATCATTACTTCATCAGCATTATCAAATTAATGCTTGGTTCTGTAATTTTTCAAAATTGATTTCTTCAGCGATATCTGCTAATGAAATTAGGAGCGAATGACACGCGAAGTGTCTTTGAAATTCGAAAACTCGTACTACTTCTTTACCAAAAATACCACTTGTGATCATTGTATTCTACAAACTTTCTTCCTTAATTACTCTTTTCACACCACCCACCCATATACATATGCCTCTACATATATTTTATTCCTTATCTTTATATGTATAACGATCTGGACTTATTTGTTGTTACAAAATTAATCTCTCTTCTTCAGGGTCTTGTTATTCTTCTACTTGTTTGTGGTGAAAATAAATGCATTAAAAGATACCTTTTTATTTGTTATTTTGCCTTTTTGCAGGCGCGTTACCACACACAGCCCACATATAAACCGTAGTTTTTCTTATCGAACAAAAGCCTCAAAGGAAAAAGTGTGTAAAGAAAGCACCAATAAAAAGTAGAAGAAGTAATTCGAATAATTCGCGCCCAGAATTTATTATATACGAAACAGGAAATCAGCGCCCCGAAGAAACAGAAAACAGAAAAAGAAAGATGGATGCTGAAAATGATAACGATCAACCCAATTCGTCATCAGCTTCGGCATCGGTATCGCCAAGTAGTAGCAATAACAGCAGTAGTAGCAATCTTTTGGGCAATTTGCCCATGTTGCCGTTCATGAGGTCAACGGACGACGATGATGTTCACGAAGATGATGGCAATGAGCATGATATGCACGAGGAGCCCATGCCATTGCAACAATCGACAGAAGAGGAGGCTGGTGTGATGGCTGTCGCCATGCCAATGGCTCCAAATATCGCGGACGCAAATGCTAGCGCCGTCGTGTTGGAGTCCATGGTACGTGCCCATGAGCCCTTAGCTGTTGTTTCGTCGGCGTCATTCTCATCTTCAGTAGCTTTAGACGAACGCCCTTCATATTCTCTTGCATTGTTACCCTCCACTTCTTCTTCTTCTAATTCTTCCAATAATAATCCTTCCTCACAAGCCGCCCTACTTTCACCATTTTTATTTAATGTTCCCCCTTCAAATGCAAATGACTCGGTGGTGCAACATCAACAATTAGATCAGGAACGACCACAACAAAATTTACATCAATTAACACCACCCACAGCTCCACCACCACCACCACCTTCAGTCCCAGTCCCAGTAGTACCAACTCCTACTTTAGCCTCCTCCCAAACGCTTGACATTAACTCGTATCAATCATTGCAACCATTATCATCCATATCGCCATTGTCATCAGCATCATCACCGTCATCATCATCGTCGTCATCGACTTCATCTCATCAGTCGTATCATCTTAATTTAGCACAATATCATCAGCAACAGCAAAATCCTAGTCCCTCATTCGTTTCTTCTTCTTTTCCTTCACAGCAGCAACAGCAACAACATCAAGCTTCACCACCACCGCTACAAGCACTACAGCCACCATCTTCCATAGTAACATCATCATCGACACCACCGCGGGAACAGCAGCAGCAGCAGCCGCAGGAGCAAATAAATCGTAACGATATTGCGGATACCATTGATGCTTCGGCTGTCGTTGTACAACCATTAGCATCATCTAATGCTGTTCATCGACCGGGGGAAGAAGGCGATCGCAATCAAGCCGCCGCAGCAGCAGCAGCAGCATTCGAAAACGATATTCAATTAGATGACAACGACAACAATGACTTTGATGTGGACTTAAATAATGCTTCTACATCTACGTCTGCACATCGTCATCAATCACCGCAAGCGCAGCAGCAGCAGCAACAGCAGCAGGATTCATCATTGTCTTTAGATACTTCCGCTTCGGGTTCGGCTGGTACTTCAGGACAACAAACACAACCACCAACAACACTGCCTTTGTTGCTTTATCAACAGCCACAACAACAACAACAAACTGAAGAATCTAAACATTTACCGCCGTCCTACGATCATCACTATCACAATCCACGTGCATACCACCACCACCATCATCCACATTCTTCAAATCTCTACCAGCAGCAGCAGCAGCCACCACATCCCTGCGGTTATCCCTACGACTTTGGAACGTCTTTGCAGAAGAATTCAAACGGTGCCACAGCCGCCGGTACCAGCAGCAACAGCACCACAATGTTTGCCACCAGCAGCACCGCCGATCGCAACAACGGCTCAACAGCGGCTGGCATCGATCCGGGTGCCGCCAATGGCAGCACTGAGCCAGTTGTCGATCGCTTGAAGTTACTTTATCCGAATGTCAATGAAAATGAGACGCCGTTGCCACGCTGTTGGAGTCCTCATGACAAATGCCTGTCGATCGGGTTGTCACAGAATAATTTGCGAGTCCATTTTAAAGGTGAGTAGACGATTTTCTTCTAGGTTTTTGTTAGTTTTTTTCTTAATTATTTTTAGCTATTGAAGGGTAGTGCTCAAAGAATCTAATCGTTCTTAGAGAAGTCCTCTAGGCATGATTTAGTAAAAACATAGATTTACCACCTGTTGACTTGTTATACCGTCCAGGCTTCGTATTATAAATCACCAATAGTCGTGTTTTGCTTACAAGGTCCACTCTCCTTCATTTTACTAAAGCTAACATAAAGTTTTGTCGAAATGCTGCCTTAAAAGTATTCTTCTATTCAAAATATTTTTGGATAATTAGAGTCAGCACATCTAGGCTGTTTTCCTATTGATTGTTTCTTTGTTCGGAACATTCATTAGGTTCCAGTGGTGCAGTATGTATGAACATGAACACGAACATGCTTTGTTTATATTTTCATTGGTTTTACGTTCAGTTTGAACATTTCAAACCTTGAAAGTGTGTTCAATTTATTTAAGACATAATTTTGTAACCAAATTAAACAATAGATATGTAAATATACACAACTGCAATATTGATTTACAATTTACAATTTGTAAATTTGTAAATTTGTAGTAACGCGAGCAATCGTTCGATTTCGAACAATGTTTGGTAAAATATTTTTGGCTCTTGGTCATGGTTTAAAGTTTTAGTTTTGAATTTTATTTTAACTAAAGATATGCCATCATTCCACGCATATACATGCGTATATCGAATTATTTTAACTTCAGATATTAAGCAAACATATGATGTCTTAAAACAGCACATTTGTATTCCTTCTGATGAAATGGAAAAGAACATTTTTATTTATGGTTGCTTTTATCTATTAATTGCACTCGAGGAAAATGAATGATGCCTATTTTCTCAGCTACTCATAAGAATTCTGTGGAATTCCTTTGTTATTCTTATGGAAGCTAAATTGTTGGTTCCAAATATATATTGAGAAGTAACTATATTGTTATAACATAATTATGTTATGGCGTTGTACTTAGTCGACCTAGAAAATAAATGGTATTAGCCTTTAGGAGAGAAGCTCCATCTTGTCCCTTCGGAGATGTTTGTGGGGTAGATTTATATTTGTGTAGATTCAAATGACTGACTAATTTATGATCATCCTCTTCTAACCCTTAAAGTTAGTGACAATATGCAAAAAACTGCCAAAAACAAAGAAATGTATTTTAGACATGAAGGCAGTTGAAACGTTGTTGTTCTTGCAGCTGCTTTAATCCATTTCGGCCGAGTTGCAAAAATTTGCCAAACAAATGCTTGAATGTTAGAGTAAGTAGGACCCAAACTCGAGACTCAAAATTGAGATCAGTAGGGCTCCTCTCATATCCCTCCCCGAAGACAACTATCAACCTACCTTGGGTTTATCGATGTTGTTCTCTGATCTCCTTCTTCTACCTCACATCAGGTGATCTCGCCGTTTTCTGTTACAGAAGGGCAACTTTTGTATTGCTTAACTTCCTTCGCCGAGAAGTTGATTGGAATTATGTCAGTAGTTGCAGCCACTATAGGGAAATTGACGTTGTTGTGGATAGATTTTATCGAATTCTATTCTTCTGTCTGTACCGAAAATTCGTGTTGGGCAATCTGAAAGACTATTCTCTGGAATTGTCCAGAATGAAAACTTTGAGAAGTAGGCTTTTTATGAAGTATAAGAAATCTGGATTGAATTCCGATTATGCTATTGCTAGGTCGAGATGTAACGTCGAGTCTCAGAGATGTTATAGACTGGAAAAAGTAAAGAACGTTTTTTACGATTTTATGAATCTGAAACTTAAATCCGCATCTAAACTGACTGGGATTCGAAAAGAGGGTTTTTGGCGATGATCAGGCGATCGAATTTTTACATATTCTGACCGATCTTATCGATCTAATGAGTCTTATCCTTATGATATTCCTGATTTGAATCAATTAGAAATTTCAGTTATTGGCTTACTCAAGTTTGAATGAACTCAAATCGACAAATAGTGTTGTCCCGATAGAGTGCCTACTAAAATTTTGAAATTCTGTGCAGTAATTTGACTATTCCTCTGACGTTATTATTTAATACTTCATTGAGATGTGGATATTTCCCTTAGGCCCTTGGAGGCCTCCCCTCCATAAATATCGCAGTCTAATTGATGTTTCAAGCTATAGAGGGATAGCTTAAATGAGTGCTATCCCGAAGCTTTTTGAGGGTTTCAGGTTCACAGGTTTTCTTCTATTTGAATCTCCGCCAACATGGATATCGTAATGGGTTAATCCTTAACTCTAAATTGTACTAGACTTTGTAAACTTATCCTTAACTCTAAATTGTAAAGGGTGACTTTTAAAAGCTATAGGAAAGTTTTTCAAAAAAAAAAACATAAAATTCAGAAAAATGCATGAAATATTTATTTGAATCGATAATATATAATATATAATTTAATGTTTGAAGATTATTTCATGCAAATATTGACCTTGACTGCGCCTCAAATGGTCCATCCGCTTAATCCAATTTTGGCATTTCCACGTTTTTGAGTAACAGAGGCGAACGGCGACGAATCGATAATTGATGGTCATCATAACAACACACCGATACAGCTGCGATATTTTCTTCAGTTCGCACTCTACGTAAGCGTTTTGGTGGTTTAATGTCCAACAATGAAAATTTGGTGAGAAATTTAGTCACAATAGCCTGAATAGCCGCTTCAGTGGGTCGATTAAACTGACCATAAAATGGAAGCGCGCGATGAACTTTCTTAACAGAGCACGCATTTTGATAATAAAATTCAATCATTTGCAAGCGTTGTTCGTTTGTAAGACGATTCATGGTTAAATTATAGACCAAACTGAAGATGTTTGACAGTGAAACAAAACACGAAACGTGCGTCAGCTGTTTAAACCAGTGTTTCAAAAAAGATAATAGCTAAAAATCACCCTTTACTAGAATTTTCTTTGGCGATATATTTTTTAAAAGATTTCGACTGGAGCTTTGTTTTTGATCTGAGGAACCAGAATTTATCGCAAAATCGTTTCAATTGCGGATCACCCCATCGATGATTTGAATTGAAGAGATACATGGAATTTACTTCCTCCTTCTTTGAAATGTCAAAGCCGATACATTTATTTCTCGATCCATTGAATCATGTAACTATGGCATCCATTTGCTTGACCATGTTACGACTATTACAAGTACCAACAATTTTTGATAATTTTTAATGACCAACAATTATTGAATTCTGTAACACCCCTGTATGTTTAAAAAACGAAAAAATTATAAAATCTAGAAGATAGAAAGCCTAGAATTTGTTTGATATATGATCTCAATCTTCTGGCTTATTTTTTGGTCTAAATTGTGTGTATTCTTTGCACAAGATTGAAATATTAGTCAATATTTAGAAATATGGATGTGCAGGCATTGCTAGCATTGTGTTAGTATTTCAGAAGAATCATATTAAGGCGTATTTATATAGGTGATAGCAGCAGAGCAAAAACAACAAAATACAAGTAATTTTTTGAATGGTGAGCCAAACTGTCAAAGCAAAATATATGGGATTTGACAGTTTCGGTTACTTTTGAATGAAAAAAAAATTCATTAAGCTGGGCTCCTGCTTTCAACTGATATAAATACACCTTGAATCCTATTAAGTAAAATATTTTATATAATTTTGACGCAGTGTTTTGAAATGAGAAGAAATAACATTATTTGTTTTGCTTTCATTAAGAGTGCCATTTCATTATACTTACCAACATTTATTTCCTAAATTTGCATTTATTGATATGATATTGACATGATTAAATGGAGTTTCCAGTTCCATTTGTTCCGTTTTGCCCGCCTGTCAAATTAATAACATATTACCCCACAGTAACGGTCTATTTAAGGGAATATTTCCCCTTATTTACATAGGTATCTACGTTTTTATACGTATATATTTACCAAAGCTACTCCTGTATTTGTTGAAAATGGGAAAACAACAACAAGACCATCGACCGAAAAGTAACAAACTCCGAGAAAGAGCAATGAACTTGAACGGTGCAATGTAACTTCAAAAATAAAAGCGTAGCGTAGAAAAGCGAAGGCAAGGAAGGCACAACGCAACAACATCAAAACAAACAGGAATATGTCCATCCATGTTCATCCCATTTTTTCAGTGAAAAGTGAAACAAACAAAGCAGCAACATAACATTTTACTCACTCGTAACCCACTACCATGTAGCGTCCGTCCGTCCGACGCCACCAGCGGTCAAACAGGGTCGGTCGGTCGGTCGATCATAATAACAAACCAACCCAACACCACCTTACATGCACTGTGCACACTCATACTCCTCTATTTACATTATATGTTTGTATGTATGTTATGTACAACGAACGGCACAGATGATGGACAAATGTAATTGGAACCAGTTGCAGTTTTTTTCGCGCTGCCAGGGTAGAAATAAATAAAAAAAAAGCATTGAAATAATCATTAAGTTTTTCCTCAGCATATGTTTATTATTATTTTTGATTGCTGATTGCATTTCCCACATTTTCTTGTTGTTGCGTTTTTCTTTTGTTCAGCGCAGAATAACATTAAATCATGCACATATTCGCCGACTCTTTCACTCGCTTTTCAAACACAATCTTTGTATCTCTTGTCTTTGTCTTTTCAACATTTCCCCTTTTTTGTTTGTCCGTTTTGTGTTTCGTTTTCGCTATCAAACAGTTTGTTTTTGTTTTGAGTTTTATCACGTTTTGGTCTTGTCATTCGCGTGTTTTTTCTTCTTTTTTTTTTTGCTGAGAAAAACAGCTGTTTTATGTTTAGAGAAATGTCACACGGTACTTGGTACATATGTCAGCAGTGTTGCTAAGATATGGGGAAAAGAAAAGCGCCGAAATATAAGACGTGTATTATTTGGTTTGCATTTTTCCATTCTACAGCATCTGCCGAGAAGAGTGTTTCTAGATAACTTGATAGCATTGATCTGTCAGATTAAAAATAAACAAATTGTATTATAGTAAAAAAAGTTTAGTTTAACCACCACAGTACCGCAATTCTGTAACTTTTCTAACGATATTGTCGTTATCGTTAATTAACGATAACTGTCGGTTGTTTTAGCGAAATTGCTATTCTCTAATTTTCAGTTAACGACTTTTTTCGATAACAAGTTAAGTTTGCAAGTTAACGACGAATATCGGTGAAAATATGAGAATGTCAAAAATGGATTAGTAAACAATACAAAAGTAAACACTTTTCAAACAATTTTTTGGAGTATTAAATATGGAAACAAATTTGTAACTATATATTATTATAATTAATAATAATTATAATATGTATTTAATAAACATTTCTACAAACATATGTAGGTATTTACATGTGTAGTTAAATAGTACGCGGTCCGCGAGCCACACCGGAACATCATTAAATTAACAGGCCAATTTCAGTGTGGTAAACTTTACTTTAATAAGATAATTCTTTGAAAATACACTTTTTCTCCAAAAAAGAAACACCTTTTCGGCATGTTTTATGTAGGAATTGACAACACTGAAATAAAATATGTAAACACAAAACAGCTGTTTGTATGCTTAACGATATTCGGTACGATTTTACTACGGCAATTTTATTGTAGTTAGCCTACCGACAATTTTCGTAAGTTAACGATTCTTTTTAACGATAAAAATCGGTAAGAAAATGTTACGGAACCACTTTTAACGACAATTGTAGTAAACTAACGAATTTTGACAACTTAACTACCGAAAGATGTCGTTAAAAAGTTACAGAATTGCTGCACAGATGTGGAGTTGTGCGAAATTTGAAGAAAATCGGTTAAAATTTACTGTTTTCAGTGCTCTTTGATGTTTAATTTTTTCAGTACATATCCCTTCAAATTCATCGTCAGAATTGTCAATCGCATTTTCTATTTTCTCATCACCTACTCTCCTTGCCGTGTATAACGAACATTTAATATAAATTTGTCCAAAGGCATTTCTTCACGGCTCCAATTTATAAACTTTCTTTCTAGAAATTGCATTATTTGAGAACAAACATCAATTTCCCACCCTTCTAAAAGTGGATTCGGCCATTTTCAATCATTTTTCAAAATTGTAGCCCATTATATAAAATGCAACTGTAGCAATGTTACCCCAATATACGTACCTCCAGAAAATTGGATTATATCAAGTATTTACACATTGGGTGGTGTACCATTTTCAGGAACATTGTACAATATCTCAATAACTACGCTAGTTATCGCATAATTTTACTTTACTTTTTCTGCCTTTTTTTATATTTTCGGTAAAATTATTTTTTTTTAGATTCGATTACCCAAAAGTTATTGAAATATTCTACCCGATTATTCAAAGGGCAAAAAATAATAATAAAGTAAAAAACACCTTTTTTACTAAAGGGTGATTTTTTAGCTATTATCTTTTTGGCAACACTGGTTTAAACAGCTGACGCACGTTTCGTGTTTTGTTTCACTGTCAAACATCTTCAGTTTGGTCTATAATTTAACCATGACTTGTCTTACAAACGAACAACGCTTGCAAATTATTGAATTTTATTATCAAAATGCATGCTCTGTTAAGAAAGTTCATCGCGCGCTTCCATTTTATGGTCAGTTTAATCGACCCACTGAAGCGGCTATTCGGGCTATTGTGACTAAATTTCGCACCAAATTTTCATTGTTAGACATTAAACCACCAACACGCTTACGTAGAGTCCGAACTGAACTAATGATGGCCATCAATTATCGATTCGTCGCCATTCGCAGCAATTGGGCCTCTGTTACTCAAAAACGTACAAATGCCAAAATTGGACTAAGCGGATGGACCATTTGAGGCGCAGTCAAGGTCAACATTTGCATGAAATAATCTTCAAACATTAAATTATATGGACCGTACTATCGATTCAAATAAAGATTTCATGAATTTTATGTGTTTTTTAAAAACTTTCCTATAGCTTTTTTAAAAATCACCCTTTAATTATCAATTTCGATAACGGATAGTTATCGAAAAAGTTTATTTATTTTTCGTTTTTTATATTGACTTAATTTTACTAAAAAAAAATAATATTTTGTCGATTTTTGGATTTGAACTGGGATATTCTCCTGGCTCAAGACCATTTTGCTTATATATTTCATAGAATGCAAATTTATTTACAAATAAAATGGTTTGATTTATTACTTGGCTGCTCACTACTATCTATCATCACTTTATAAACTTCAATTTAGTCGCAATTTATATTGAAAACTTATTTGTCAGAGGAATTTTTCCTTTGTAAATAGGACATAGATTGGACAATTTTTGTTAAAACAGATATTTTTCTTATTATGTTTATTATTATTTATTAACACATCACTATCCTGCCCTCTGCCTCCAAAAGTTTTCTTTTGGCGTCAATGGGTTAAAGCTTTAAATTTAGTTGCCACTTTATGACGCCCAAAATGAGTTAAAACTATAAGAAACGTAAACATTATTTTTTATTGATCCTGCAGCAATAAAAAACGTACTCAGCAAAATCCTTTCATTAAAAAAACCATCAAAACGACACTTTTAATATCGAAAAGGACAACACTATACACAATACTCTCTTAAGTTCGTTGCTCTCTCTTTGTTAACAAAAAAACATGTTTCTTCTCTTTACTGGTGGGTGTACATTTTATTTATCATATTTATTTCTATTTTATGTTCTTCCCGTCGCCTTCTCAACCAACAACACACCTGTGCATTCAAAACAAATTTCCTGCTAAGGAGTAGGCAAACAAAACAATGATGCTGCTTCGGTACGCACGGCTCATCCAATACCACCAGCTTGTGGCATCTACTATTTCGAAGTGAAAATCATTTCAAAAGGCAAAAATGGCTACATGGGCATTGGTTTGACAGCTCAACAGTTTCGCATGAATCGTTTACCAGGTATGTACTCACTCCTCTACTGTTCCATTTGTTACTGTTACTTGCCATCAATTGGCTGGCAACAGCAGTTATTGATTTTCTTATTTCTTCATGTGACACATCTTCTTTCATTTTACAGGTTGGGATAAGCAATCTTATGGTTATCATGGCGATGATGGCAATTCGTTTTCCTCATCGGGTCATGGCCAATCGTATGGACCAACGTTTACCACAGGCGATATTATCGGTTGCTGTGTGAACTTTGTGAATAATACATGTTTCTATACAAAGAATGGCACCCATTTGGGCATTGCGTTTAGAGATTTGCCGGTAAGTATGGGAAAGAAGTGAGATAGATAAGGTTAGGAAGGGGGTGGTATTGCACCTCCACTCGCAGATCCTTTGGATCCATTGTGATTCCTTTCAATTTGGCGATAACAACATACCAATGAATCAACGATGTTGTCTCCTAAGCGGTGGACATGATGTCCTTGTAAAATAAACTGAGATTCGAGGTTTTGAATATCTGGCAACAGGTGCTTCGAAATGTTTAGAGTTTCTGATTGCCTTTAACGTCAAATTAACGTGCGAACACTGAAGACAAAAACATTTTGTGCATTTCTACATGCATTCGTGGAGACATCAGCCATAAGACTATCTATGGATAGGAATAAAATACAAAATTGCAATGTTTACTATTGCAATTATCACTATTTCTATGAAAGTTTTCATGACACTCGTAGAATCTTATAATAAGAAAATGGATTATTCATCGAATTTGTTATTATTCTGCTGCCCAACCCTTTTTTAATACATTTGGGCAAACGAAAAGAAAGTGATACCCCACTGTGTTTTAAGAAACATTATCAACACCACAAAATAATGTGACGTTTCTTTATTTTCAATTTCCAGAAAAAATTATACCCCACAGTTGGTTTACAGACACCCGGCGAAGAGGTTGATGCCAATTTTGGACAAGAACCATTCAAATTTGATAAAATCGAAGAAATGATGCGAGATATGAGAGATGAAATGAAGAAGACCGTTTATGATTTTCCACTGCATGCCGAGCAAGGAGATCCCACAACTCTATTACAAAAGTGAGTCTGGAATGTCTTAGAGTAGAATAGAAAGAGACAAAATAAAAAGTTCCACATTTTTCAGAATGGTTAATTCATATTTGGTGCATAATGGTTATAGTCAAACAGCCGAAGCGTTTGCCCGTACAACGGGACAAAGTTTACGGGAAGACATCTCATCCATGCGTAATAGACAAAGTGAGTTCCTTCCCCTCCGCATTCTAATTGGCATCATTCATTAATATCTTTTTGTTTTACAGAAATTCTAAAACTAGTTATGTCCGGTCGAATGGGCCAAGCCATAGAACAGACATTACGCTCGTATCCCGGTCTATTGGAGAACAATAAAAACCTTTGGTTTATGCTGAAGTGTAGACAGTTTATAGAAATGATCAATGGTTCCGATATTGAGGTATATCCAAAAACACACATATAGTCGCTGTTCTGGCAAGAATTCTAAATTAATGTTTTTGTTTACTTCCGATTTCTTCTTCTTCTCACTCTCTCTCACTCTAACTCTATCCGTACTCCTATTCTTAACCTGTTGGATTTTTGTGGCGCACCGTGCACAAATGTTGAATGTACTCTTTTCAAATAGTACTGCCCCTCATCATCTAATAATAAAACAATAACAACAAATGCTACAACATCCACAACAATAACAACACAAACTTCAAAAACAACAACAACAACAACAACATGTTCTGCTCCAAATCAAACATCGGTTATACAATCGACCAAATCGTATCAGAATGGTAATGCAAATGACGCCGCCTCCGCCGCCGCCGCCGCCGTAGTAGCTGCAGCAGCTGCGTCCGCCAATGCCACCGTCGCCGCCGCCGCCTCCACCAGCACCACGAACAGCAGCAACGCCACCAGCACCAGCAGCAGCAGTAGTTGTAGTAATGGCAGTATCACCAACACAAGCGCCAACAATACCAATCCAGCAAATCCAACAGCAGCAGCAACTGTATCAACTACCAATAATAGCAACAGCGGCAACAATGCAGCAACAACTACAAATAATGCACAGAACTCAAGCCACATAACTGTGATACATACAGATAATGATATAAAAACTGAATCGTGAGTATGACAGACACACACACACACCCATACATACATAAATTGACTCTGGATTACAGTCTTCGGTCGTGATTCACGACTTGGATTCTTGCAATGTGTGACAATCAACTAACTAACTATTGGCCATTTTTTTCGTTTCGTTTCGTTTTTGCTTCTGTTTTTCTCCTTTCTTCCTCTTACAGTAATTTAGTTGAACATTGTTCGGCTTCCGGCGATGCTCCTACAACAATAAGTAAAAATAATAACGATAACGATTATTTAAATGATGTGGAAATGGAAAATAATGGTCACACTACAAATGGTATGTTGAGAAATGTAAATGAGCATATATAGAGTACAAATATCATTAGATTAGGGATAAGAGGAGTTTTTAATGACTGTTTTTCGTATACATTCCACATTCTTTTGTATTTTAATTAGATCGTCTAGTTATGTAGAGGTCCTTGCCCTATATATTTCAATCTCTCTGCTAATAGAATTAGATGGAATTCTGATTATTTTTAGTGCTCACGCCTTTTTAAATTGTATGAGCAATGCCCGCCCATAAGTCCTTCTCTTTGGCAGGATAACTTACGAAAGAAGTTAAGCAATTCATTGAAACTTTGGACATATTAATATTTCTCCCAAATTTAATTTAAGTTCAAAGGCCAAATTGGCACACCCCACAGTGATATTTTGGCGACAAACAAGGAAATTTTAGACAATTTCTTTTCAAAAATCTGAAGAGCAGCTCAAATGAAAAGTGTTTTACTGAAAAATATCCATAATTTGTTTTGGTAAAAAGTAATATTTTGTCTAAAAAAAATCTTGTGAAATCACTTAAAGTATCACGAAAGTTATGAATATTTCCATGCAACTCAATAGTGTCTGCAATAACGTCGCTACGAAATAACCCAAAAACAAAGAAATTAAATAATCCGCAAAAAATTGGAAAATTAAGCATAATTTTATTTTTCCAGGTTACCATCAAATTGGCATTATTCCTCGTATTGAAAGAATATAGACTTGATGAAAATGTTATGGTGTGGTGTCCAATATTATGAATGCACTTGAAAACATACGTCAGTAGTTGCATTTTATATAATCCATAATGTTTGCAATTCCATTGTGTCCCTTATTCTTTGGTTAGGAATTTAATTTTTCTAATTACACAGTGCAACACGAAAAAAAAATAACCATATACGGACACCGCTACATGATAAAAGACCAAAAAAAAAAAAAAGACCCGTGTTTTTTTCCCCAAAGTCATGCACTTTTTTTTTTATGGGCCCCCAGAGATTTGAGGCCTCGGTGTAATTTTTGTAAAAAAGTGATCATATTCTCAGGCTCATATCTTGCAAACCGTTCGGAATTTTGATTTACTCTCTGAGGCAAAGTTCTTTCTCTTGTCATAAAGAACAAAAATTGTGAACATATAAAATCAAAAAAACTTCATCTTCAAGGTCAAAATCGCAAAAAACTTAAAAAAATTCGATTTTTTTAAACTTTTTTCCCCTGTTCAGGTCCATAGGTAGCAAACCGCTGAAAATTCAGGGAAACAATCAACTACAAAAATGTACCTAAGATCTCAATAAACAACTTTCTAGAACATATGAACTTCCTAGGAATTATTCTTAACACCGTTTAGGTAGCGCTTAGGTAGCCGCAAAAGTGAAAAATTTTCCAAAAATTAGATTTTTTTCCTTTCACTGTGCAACATTTTTGAAGTCATTTCAAAATAGATAGAACTTTGCCTCAGAGAGTAAATCAAAATTCCGGTTTGCAAGATATGAGCCTGAGAATATGATCACTTTTTCCCAAAAATTACACCGAGGCCTCAAATCTCTGGGGGCCCATAAAAAAAAAGTGCATGACTTTGGGAAAAAAAAAACACGGGTCTTTTTTTTTGGTCTTTTATCATGTAGCGGTGTCCGTATATGGTTATTTTGAAATGACTTCAAAAATGTTGCACAGTGTTAATAGAAGAGTTCGAAATATTGATGGTTTTGCCACGTCCCTTCTATCACTAGATCAGCCTAATCTAGGTAAAAATTAAAGCCTTCTATAGGTATGATTGGAATCTTCTATAATTTGATATTTAACAGAATGTTTTTAATAGTGACAAGAAACCCATTTTTGGACGTGTTGTGTGAGCTTTGTATCCATCTTCTTGGAACCACAAGTCTGAATTGTGCTCTACAAATTTTCAATCATTTCCCAGGAATTCACATTAACCGCAACATGTTTGTCGTTTTCCGAAAAAATATGGATGCCATCTGAAGTTATTCCACAGCGCACAGTGGCATATTTTATTTATTTATTCATTCATATGTCTATGGAGTACCAATCATTACAGACAAGCCAAACTTAAAAGTAAATTAAATCTAGAGTTTCTTTAAATCTATTTAAATTATATGACAAATCTATATCATGCTTAATTATTAAATTATTATATTCCTTCATGGACCTTAGAATAGGCTCAAAAGAAGCATATTTAGTTCTATGAAAAGGAATATTAAAAAATTCATTATGCCTTAGACATCTAGATGGAACATTAAAACAAATAAGACTAAGCAAAAAAGGACAATCGATAAGACCACAAATTAGTTTATACAGAAATAAAATTGAGCTCTTTGATCTACGACTTGATAAAGACTCCAAATGAATTAGTCGACACATAGCTTCATACGTCGGTACGGGATTGACAAATGGCACAGAAATTAAAGTAAATTTAAATTCGGTGACCTCTCAATGCGATTACAGTAAATATTATAATACGGGTTCCATACCATAGAACCATATTCTAATTTAGACCTGACAAATGTTGTATACAACAATTTACGAGTATAGGGATTAGCACATATCCCTTATATTTGAAAATTAGATCAAAAACAAGTTTTTGTTTGTCTACTTCCCATGTGACATAAAATGAAAAATCGTCATATATTTCTTATTTTCATAGATACGTTAAAACAAATCACTTGAGTCCACAATTAAATAAAAATTGCCAACGCCCACATGCAAATTTTATTTTTTTAAGAATTTTGAAATTTCTGATGAAAACCATTGTATTTTTTAATTGATGGCAACCAGCTCTTGTAGATTATATTGCAGAAAATCAGGGGATAATAGCTTACGTCTTTTGTTAATGAATCAAATCACACCAAATATCCTGTCTAGTAATTCTCCAATGCAATTCAATTTATTAATCACTAAAGCCCATTGCGGACTATAAACTTATCGATTGATTGGAACATGTGTATTTTGCAAAGCATATTTTTAGGGTTATAATAGGGCTGTTTCCTTTAATCCGGGAAAACAAGCTGCGATTAAAACGTAAATAAAAATTAAAGTTTTTGCTCAAAATAAAAAAATATTTTTTCCACATTGTCGCCAATTACAATATTAAAAAAAAACAATTTTTCAAAAAAAAAAAAAAAAATATTTTGTGTTGACTTTTTTGGACTTAGCCTCGATAACCACAATTTTGACTCAAACTGGATAATTTTAATTATCCAGGCTAAGTCCAAAATTTTTAACACAAAACTATTTTTTTAAATTTGTTTTCACACACACATTGATATTGCTGTTGGCAATGATGACCATGGTTTATCGATGTTTGTAAATGCCGAGACATCGGTCGACCACGCGAATACTGTATTATTCTGTAGAAAAGTAGCCATACTGAATAAATACAACCTTCGTGTAAACTACTGTTTGAAAAGGAAGGCGAAAATATAATTACACTTTGCAAAATGCGAAAGAACACCTCAAGATCACTTGTATTCCACGAACTAAACGAAATGCTAATACGATACATGGTTTCCGAGATACATTCCAATAAAATAACCTATAATATGATGCACTTTTCTACTATTTTAACATTTAAGAACTTTAAATGCTTCCACAGCGATAATTAGCCCCGTTATTGTCAATATATTTGGAAATACTCTTGATTGGAATGTTCTTTGTGGAATTCAATCAACAAATTCGAGATTTGGACGCATCAAATTTGTGAATGCATTTTTATAGTTTCCTACCTACCAACACATTTAAGGCAAATACATAATGGGCTATAAATAACCCTAACGATGTTTTAAATATAAAGGGTGATTTTTAAAAGCTATAGGAAAGTTTTTCAAAAAAAAAATCTCATAAAATTCAGAAAAATTCATGAAATCTTTATTTGAATCGATAGTACGGTCCATATAATTTAATGTTTGAAGATTATTTCATGCAAATGTTGACCTTGACTCCGCCTCAATTTTGGCATTTCCACGTTTTTGAGTAACAGAGGCCCATTTACTGCGAACGGCGACGAATCGATAATTGATGGTCATCGTTAACACTGGCCGATACAGCTGCGATATTTTCTTCAGTTCGCACTCTACGTAAGCGTGTTGGTGGTTTAATGTCCAACAATGTAAATTTGGTGCGAAATTTAGTCACAATAGCCCGAATAGCCGCTTCAGTGGATCAATTAAACTGACCATAAAATGGAAGCGCGCGATGAACTTTCTTAACAGAGCACGCATTTTGATAATAAAATTCAATAATTTGCAAGCGTTGTTCGTTTGTAAGACGATTCATGGTTAAATTATAGACCAAACTGAAGATGTTTGGCAGTGAAACAAAACACGAAACGTGCGTCAGCTGTTTAAAACAATAGCTAAAAAATCACTCTTTATAAATAATAAATTAAAAACACAGGCTGAATATACATTATATTCGGTCTATGGGAAATTTCATAGAAATCGGACGAGCCAGTTGGAAATGTCAAATTTATTTCCAAACTACAATACCCAAATTCCCCCACTCTGCATTATTAGACATGTTTCTGTCTATCATTATTTTAAGGATGAACTCAAAAGGGATATAGGGTTATTGCAGCAAATTATTCCTTTAATTTTTCTTTACTATCAGTATTTAATTTTCAAAAATACAATAGTTTTTAAATATATTTTTTTAGCCATCGCAATATCTACTTTTCCCTCCCTATATCGCTCTTTTTTAAATAACGTTTTTGTGCTCCTTTGTTTCAGGAACCATTTGTAAAAATGGCAATACGAATAATTTTAATCAATCAATAGACGCTGACGAAGAAATGGGTGAGTGTGTTGTTGGTTCGTTTGCAAAAGGCAAAAATATTCAACTAACACGTAAACAAATTTGATTTTTAATTATTTTCCAGATGTTGATGTCTCACCATCAATACGAAAATACAGTCACGGCATTGAACGCATACTGGAGTTCGGTAAAGATTTATCACTTATGGGCCAACAGCTGGAAAAAGAAAGTAAAATGACTGATGAAGAGAGACAAATGTTAGAAGTGAGTGAACATTACAAAAATAAACGCCAGGGAATGCAAATAATAAACAAGTAACTCAATGAGACCAAACAAAAAGCACATTCCAAAGACATTAATGGATTTAGAATTGTGTAACTGGCTGTAAAAGGTTTTCGTTGTCATACATTTTATTTGCATTCTCTGTATTTATAAGCAATTTATTTCGTCGTATGATTTATTTACGGATTTCGAAACATTACAAATTAACAAATCTTTGACTAAATTCGAAAATGTTGTAACTGTCAATCGCCTTTTTTACATATTCGGATGTATGTATTCCAACGTTTCCTATCGGAATATACTGCCCTGCTAAGAAAGAAAGTTAAGTTTTTTTATCTAGCTAAGAAATTGTAGATATCCTAATTTTGTTTTCTTTTTCCGTGATTTACGGTTGAAAAAATAATTTGAACGCTTAACAGAAAAATTAGAAACTCATTCGTGGATCTTTCTGTCCGAATCTGTCCTTATCTCAATTTTTATATTTTGGCATTTGTGACTCTCTTTCTTAGGGCGGCAGTATAGTTCTTTGAAGTCAAAAGCCACTTTTAGTAATTTATATTTAATAAGTTTTTTACATTCAATATGTTTTATATATTTTCAGGATGCATTTAGTTTAATAGCTTATTCAAATCCTTGGGCAAGTCCTTTAGGTTGGCAATTGTGCCCAACAAAACGTGAGACTGTCTGTAGAGCTTTAAATTCAGCCATATTAGGTAAGTATTATCTCTATCCATCTGGTTTTATATTTATTAATCATCTTCTACTTTGTTGCAGAATCAATGAGCTATGCAAAATGGCCACCACTAGAGTACTGTGTGGCCCATGCCAATGAACTACTCAAGGTTATGGCTCAGGCCTCATTGGGCGCTTGTGCTTTTGTGAACATTGCTGATGTGTTTCCAAAAAATTGACCCGCCCAGCCTTAGCTAAAGATGTTTGAATATAATCCTTCTTGTCTTAAAGGAAATAATCAACGACGAGTCGCCATTTTAAGTAAAATTCCAACTCCTCAATTTCCTTTTGGTAGCAGGGGCTTATTGGGAAAAGCATCTACAGCCGCCTGTAATTCCTCATCCAATGCCACCAACACCCACACTCCCCACACCACGGCCAACGCCACCACCACCACCACATCCTCATCTTCTACTTGTACTTCTCCCCCTCCTTCTTCTCCAGCACCGCAGGCCTTTTAAACGAAAAAGAGGAAGAAGAAGGATATGATGCCTCAAAAGAAGAAAGAAAACTAAGAAAAAATAAACTCTTTTTGTTTTGTTTCATTATTTAGCTGCGTTAACAACAACAACAACAAACAAATTAAACAGATATTTTTATTTAACAACAACTGCAACTTTTTTACGTTTAATATTCGCAAAAGAGAACACAAAACTCAATGTGGATTGATTTTTTTTGTAGAATTTTCATTATGCATATATTTATATTATTATTATTATTATCCCCGTGTTTATACATTTATGTTTTGTTAATGATAATGTCTGAGACAAAAACACAAAGCAATCAATCAATCAAGTTTTTTCTATAAAGCGATTATTGTTTTTAATTAATTTAATTAACACAGGGGTTGATGACCTTCTTAGACTCACTCACTCACTCACTCTTACTCAATAGATTGTTTGAATAGTAGGCTTGAGCGATGCATTGTGGTCTTGGGAGACGGGGACCACAGACAATGCTTTATTTTTTGAGTTTATTCGTAACACTTCTTCTTATGTTTCTTTACGAAAAGAGAGAGAGGAGTCCAGCACCAAAAAATGGGGGGGAAATATCAGGCTTCTTCCATGGATTCATTTTCATTTCACTGTTAATTTTATTTAATTATTGTTCTTTTTCGAATTAATTTTGTCTGAATTTAAAAAAAGAAAACAATTATTAACAACTTAAGAGCAGTAAGCAAACAAATGAAATGCAGCAGTGAATGCAATTAAAACAATATAAATTGTAATAATACTTTACTTTAGGATATTTTTTGAAGCTCCTTAAAAACAAACACGATGATGAGTATGATGAAAGTAAACAAACAAAATACAGATATTAGACATTAAGTACGAAAAGAAAATACGCGAAATCATTAGTAGAGTATGAAAAAGTATATTATATACATATAAACAAGAAAAACAAAACAAAAACCAGAAAATATAAAATAAAAACTTTTAATTTTATTGAAGAGAATGAAAAGGAAGAAAAAATGAGAAAAACAATTATAAATTATATCGAAAAAGAAACAAGAATAATCTATTTAATCAAAGTGTGTTGTTCATTTAATCAATAAAACCAACCAACCAACAAACAAACAAAAAAATATTCTTAATAAAAATCAATAATAATTAAATAGTATGAAGCTTTTTTGTCTTAAGGTGCATTATTAAGTAAATACCATAAAATAAATAAAAAAATAACAACAATAAACTTAATATCAAACACCATATTATTAACAATTTTTAGTGTAAATTAAATGTAAAATTTACAAAAAATAAACATCTTTTTTGGAAAAATAACATTTATACCTTTTTCTTAATAAAAAATATTTGAACATTTTCAAGTATTATTTGAATGAAGATATAGATTTAATGCAACGGAAGAAAGAAGAAAACTTTCCAGCTAGGAGGATGTTTTAATAATGTATGTTGGAAATGGTTGCGTGCCCGCTCAGGTAGTGCCTAGAGCCTTTTAACCTTAAGCACCTGCCTCAAGGATTCAGACATTTGATTAAATCTTGAATAGCAATTTCCGATATTTCGTCAATGTCGTACAGTAATTGTTTTCCGAGAGGCCCTATGTTCTGGGCTTATTAAAGCTGTGCACATAAGAAGTGCTCAACTGTCCCTTCACCCTTTATGTTGTCGGAGTTTCGTTAGCGATCTTTGCTATATTCAACGCTAAAAATGGACATTTACAGACAGTTCTTGTATTGAGCTTACAGTTCCATGTTAATGATGTTGTCTTCTATATTACCGTTAATATTTAACACAATTGTATTTATTCATTTTAAAAACAGCATTCAGATGATACTTTAAAAAATAAATCCATTCATATTGCCCACAATAGTTTGCTTAAATACAACCCTTTGAAAAACAACCGACTAACTTCTAAATACAACTTAAAGGTTGTGCACAAATGCTCTATTTTGATAAACTCAGAGCGGAAAGAAATGAATAACAACTAGTCTTTTTCATATAATTAATTAATTAAATCCTGTTTTTCTGTTTACGTCTTTTTGGTGAATAGATCTCGATATATTTATTTAACCCATTACCGCCCTATGTCCCCATATGAGGACATATCTTTAATGCCTAACAACTGAACAAATGTTTTCTTTTGGCGTTAAGGGGGTTGATAATTTCTTTCTCTTGTTGGAGGTAAATTAAATTCAAAATATAATTGTTATTATTTTATAATATTTTTATTTATTATACCTACCATCTTTTCAAAACCGATAAACCGACATATTAAAAAATGGATAAGCCTTCAAATTCAAAATATAATTTTTACAATTATTTTTATTTTATAATATTTTTATTATAATCTTTTATAGGTGATTCCTAAATCCAGCAGGATTTTAAAACCGAACGATTAAAAAAACAACCGTTGATCAGTTGTGACTTGGTCTTTTTTTACTTTCAAAAGTGAACACTACTGGCAACACCTCAATAGTGTAAACACGGCCGAATACTCAGCCGAGAACACGGCCACAAAACGAGAAACAACGGAGTTGAGAAATTGTCGGCGGCGGCTTGTGCAAAAATTGACGGATGCGGGGACTTATAGGCTTCGCGCCTATATTATTCGTCATCTGTTTCTGTTATTTTTTATAAAGAAAATTTATTTTATTAATTTTTTATCAAAAAATAGTTTCAAAACATTTGTACTTCTTTAAGGAGTGTAACTATTTTTAAAATTTGTATTTTTCTAAGGAGATTAACTATTTGTAAATATAATAAAGAATTGTAGAAAAATTACAGAGTTTTTAATACATCAGGCCTGTTCGATTGGACTTACTAGCTTAATTTTTGTATGGAAAGTTGCTTGCTACTCGCTTAGTTAACAACACATTCACAAGTCCCTTAATCGTAAGCTAGTAAGGCCATTCAAAAAGGCCTATCGTCGATATTACTTTGATTTTGCATATCCACGCTTTCGCCAATTCCAAATTCTTCGTCGGTTTCTTCACTTCTAGATGGAAGAAAAACCCCCTTTTCATTTGGGAGTCTCTGTAAAAGTTCATTTTGCATTAACTATGCGGCCCGCATATTAAAAATAGTTCATTAACCCAATTTGCTGGTTATTTTATTGTTAAAGCTTAACTGCCGGGTAGTCTTTTTGTGGGGAGTTTGACGTCTATAACTGTTAATCTTAGTTCTTATCTAGTCTCCAATGGAAACTTTCCATTAATATATGGTGGGCCGTTTAAAATTTTAAATTTGAACTACCGGTTACTTTGGCTGTAAAAGGTATAATAACATTCATTTTTATTTTCAGGTTTCGATCGAAAAAAATTGAGAAATATTAAAATCTTACTTCCAAAGTAGTGAGTACTTGGTTTGGTTTGGTTTAAAGGACCAGAATGCTCCTGCATTCTGAACACTCGGAGACCCAGTTGGGTCCATTGTGCAAATCCTTTTGTTTCCTGAAAGTATAAGGTTATAGGTTATAGGAGAGGGATAGGGAGTGATGGGATTTAGGAAGGAGTGATTGGTGTTAGATGATAGATGAGACGTGAGGGAATTAAGGGGATATGAGAATCCCAAAAGGGTGTAAATGGTGCGGGTTGCAATATCCTCTATGTTAATGATGAAATAACTTCCTAGGTATTTATTTCTGCGTACACAAAGCACTGGACATCTGCAGATTATGTGTTCAATAGATTCTATCTCCTCCTCATCCTCACATAATCGACAGTGATCTTCAATGTCCAACTGCCATCTTGAGATCCTACTCCTAGTGCAGTAATGCCGTGTAGATACCTATCAAAGTTCGAATTTCTGCCTTGTTTAGCTCTAATAGAGTTCTGGTTTTGCCCCTATCGATCTTTGCCCATGTGATTGATTCAATCAGTCTATAAAACATGCCAATCGGTGGTTTTACTAAGTTGTCAGCTCTATGGATTTCCAAGGACAATTCATCTGCTATTTCGTTTCCTTTGACATTGCTATGTCCGGGAACCCAGCAGAGACGGACGACATGGTCGTTGAGGTTATCTAGTGAGCGTTTACAACTCAGCACAAGCCTGGATTTGACAGTGTGTGACATGATTGATTTCATTGCTGCCTGACTATCTACGTAGAAGTGAGTACTTAATGCAAGCTGACTGAAATTTACCTGGACAATTTTCGAGAAGAGATCGGCCTTCAGTTCAGCTTTCCCTCGTGCTGGCTATGTCAATAAGCAAAATTGATGCATATGCGGTTCAGAGCACCCACACTGGCTTTTGAAAGGCAATGCATTCACAACGAGTCACTGTTTGGTGTGGATTTTGGGCTGTACTGAAAAATTGCGTTGATCGGATTAGGTATTGCCGAGCCAGTCGTGGTATTCGTATAAATGATATTGTGTTCAATTATTAAATGAAATTTACTTTTTTATAAATTTTAAATGAATCGCCCAAAATTTCCAAAATCACACAAAAAATAGTCCGATTTTGCAAACACATGTCACATGCATGAATAAAAAATAAATAAATCGGCTGAAGCAGCCTTCAAATTAAGCGATCCATTTTCGCGATCTGTCAAAAACTGAAGGATCGTGTGATAAGATGCATAGCGTCGATTAATTTAGCAAGATTTCGCATGCAGTTTGACAAGGCTTTAAAATTTCGATTTTTTACGAGCAAACCAAGGAAATAATATTTCATTAATAGCCTTTTTCATGCGAAATTAATCGATTTGAGCTCAAGGTCCATTCCTAATTGTCAAATTTGTATTGGATTTGATATTTAAAAAAGGACCTTACGTCATTTCTGCTCGATTCGCGAGCAGTATGAAAAGACTACGCAAAAATTAAAACAGCATTTTAAATGTTTTTAATTTAATTTTGCATTATTATTGTGCGACAAGGGTAAACGCGGGAAACGACTTTCGATGCCATTTTTTGAAAGTGGGCGAATAATCATGCGATCTCTCCCCAAAATTCGTTTACCACAAACGCGCAATGTAAAGGCTGCTTTACACAATCGCGTAATGTAAAGGCTGCTTTAGCCGATGCAATCGATTGCATTTTGAGCCGCCGATAAGCCGAGAACATCGGCGGCGGCGCGACTCATTAAAAATTAACGGCGTGTCGGCTAGCCGCCGACCGCGCCGCTACGGCTTGATTCTCTGCAACGGAGTGGTGACAGATTCGAACGGAGAAATAAATAAAATAGTTTATATTTCGCACAAAATAACATAAAAAATCCAATAAAAATTAACAAAACCCCTTAAAAGTGCAATATTTTTGAAAGTGGTAATTGATTTGAAGTAAAACACCAATAGTTTCATACAAAACGATAAAAAACGGCAAAATCACAATTACAAGAGAACCAAAAAAAAAAAAAAACTACAAAGTGTGTTAGCATACTGCAAAAAAGGAGTATCGCTGTGTTGTTGCAAAGAGCTGCTAGCTGCTCCCCCCTATGTATACACATATAGTGGGAAAAATGAAGAAAAACGAATAGAGAGCGCACAGCCAACAAAAAGAAAAATATATGCATAGAAACCAAAGAAACACACCAATAAAATACTACACCCTTCGCGAAACGAAACGAGAAAACGCTAAACAAAAACACACTGAAATGTGTAATTTTTAATGGGTTTTTAGGGTGGTGTTGGTGGGGAGGAGTAGTTGTTAGTTGTTTGTGGCAAGCAGGCGTCGTTTTGGAGGTGGCCACAGACAGTTTTGAAGCTGAGGCAGAGTGAAGGTGTCCATTCGGGAATCGTGCCTTAGATTCCGTACATACACACGAACATATGTATCCAGATGATGGGATTTTCGGATTTTCCTTTTGGGAGGAATATGAAAATTTGTAATTGTGTATACTTGTGAATAAAAAAATTGTAGCAGCTGCTAACACCGCTGTAGCTGCTCAGTCAGCAGCCTACCGGCAGAGAATACACCGTTCAAGAGAGAGAAAGAGAGCGAGCGTGCGAGCGAATTATCATTATGAGATAATTATCGTGTTTGAGTTGCGTATCTTCTTCATCTTCTCGCATCCTTCCGACACGACACGGCAAACAAAATCGACTTTTTTTAGTTGTTTTATGTTTGTTTGTTGCCGCTAAACACCTCACATATGGCAGGCACTTGGTTTCGTTGTCGTCGTCGTCGTTAGGCGGTGTTACGTTTTTCTCTCAGTGCATTAACAATTGCCCAGCAAACAATTGCTTCTAAAATCAGTCAAAGAAGAGGTTGAAGGAATTTCAATGAATTTTTCTGGATAAATTCGGAAGTTTGAAGGAATCTTCAACTGTAAGCTGGGGTCGCCAATTAGAAAGCTGCCAGACAACAGTTGGTGTTGCCGGAAACTGGAAGTAGTTACGGGTGGTCAGGGGTCCAGCAATAACGCTGTTATACCACCTTGGGAACGACCATTCTGCGAGTTTCGCGGTGGCTGTGGTTTACATCAAAATTGCTGGAATAGTTTTGGCTTGGCATGGAATTGCTTATCAATCGGGTGTTACTACCCACAGAGTGATGGAGGTTTAGACGAACCTCGTCACTTAGTACTTTGTTTTTTCAAGAGGCGTTGGTCATTGGAAAATAATTGAGCCGGTTGTAATGGTACATCGTGGTTAAGGCCTTACGGTGAAAATCACTAAACTCATGACACTTCTGGTATATGTTCTATGATTTATATTTTAAATGGTGGAAGAGGAAGCTAACATTTCAGAAATATCTGAGTATGTTTATTCGGCAAATCAGAAAAGGTCTGCAAAAATGTCAGTGTCATATTCATCCATTTATTTAAGAAATCATCAGAAGAGGCATGTCTTTCAGAAAAGAAAACTCTGATGTAAGAAAACCAGGCTTAAAATCCATAAGAAGTTCAACCGAATTGTGCCTAACCACGAATTATGTCCAAGTATCTTCCAATCTTCAAAACAATTCGGTCAGTATTCTTATCAATCGCACTTTCAACTTTGGATGATATATTTCATCAACCCTTTGCCGATATTGTGCTTGAATTCGTTTTAAATTGTTTGCTGGGTGGGTGGTACACACACATCTATGTACACTCACTGACTCGCTCAATTTGATAGCATTTTCCTCTGCCAGAGCGCAGAGCGGCATGCCATCGCCGCCATCCATATGTATTCTGCCTGCTTTGTATTTCACTTTGACAGTGTTTTTTTTTGCAGGGGGTGGAATATGTTTGTACGTACATACGTTTGTTATGGGATGGTTGTTGGCTCGGTCTACATGAATGGATGAAAAGTACAAGCGTGTATGGGTGTGTGTGTACAGTGTGTTTGTTTGCTTGCCTTTGCCTGTAGGTTTGAAGTGAGTTGCGCACTCACATAATAATGAAGGCGAACGCACGGACGAACGAACAGTTGTTCCATCCACACTTCTTACTAAAAAAGACGGCTCCGCTGATGGACTTAACTTTCACAGATGAAAGGACTAAATGACATTCGTCAACAGCTCAACCGCGCACCAACAACAACAATAGAATATATAGCGCCATCAGGTTTATAGCATGTGCTATAATAACGCCACCACCACCACCCTCAAACCCATCCCATCTCATCCCAACCCTAGCTCCAGCCATCCGTCATAAACGTACGCTGACTGACACTCTTTTTCTTAAATGAACTCCTTGCTGGTTTGAACTCAATTATGACGATTTTTTTTTCTTAATTAAAATCAAAGATGTTTTCACAAAAAGTATGTACATATGTATGTTTTAGGTATGACGAGGAAGTATGGAAGGAAAAAGCTTTCCCTAAAGAGGGTAGCAAAATAAAAGAGCAAATCACCCACTCACTCACCTCCCCTTTCGACTGTATCCCTCCATAGTTACGATATTAACATCGTCGATTTTTTTTGTATACCCCACATCAATCAATAATCAATATTGGCTTCCGTTTTCATTTGCTCCCCACACTCCACTCCACTCCACTTCAACCAACACACACTTTGCTGATAATGTGAAAATTCCGCTGGAAATTATCTATCACAAGTTTATCGATTGATCCTGTTTCACTCGAAGCGAAAACAAAATGAAAAATTATGATAAGATAGTCAGTCTCATACATATATTGGAAAAGCAAATATGGCTGGGCTCCCTGTAGATTTTTATCATTTTTATAGCCTTAGTAGGGAAAATAATTGGCATACGGATAGAACATTTATTGCGGTGTATAATATGTATTAATAGAAGGTGTTTTTTTCCCCGAAAGAAATTCTTGAATATCCTGTTGGTTTAAGATTATATTGTGAAACTGAAAGTTCCGATTTAAATCAGAGTTCATTATGTTGGGCTCTTCTTTGTCAAATCTAAATCAGATTGAAATTTTTTGGGTGGCTCTATCAAAATATGTTATTCAGATTCACTGTAGATTCTCGAAGGAAAAAATAATTTAGCCAATTGCAGTCGTTCTAGAATAAATAAAACAATTAAAAAAAATAAGAAATTAATCGCACAGTGTGAAAGTGGCTTAACCGATTTTGTTGAAATTGTTCACAAATTTACTTTAAGTATGGACGAGCTTAATATCTGCAACAGGACACCCTAGATGCAATGGGGCCAGCACAGTGGGAGTCTAATGTGGGGTACCTCGAACAAAAATTTGTTTACGGCTTTGGTAAAACGGGCAATAATTGCATCTGTCATAAACGGCTTAAACGATTTTTATAAAATGTCACACACACTAAGTTGAGGTGTTAAAGAGCTTAAGTTATTCGTTAAGAACTTCTAAAGTGGCTGTTCAGTGTACATCTAAAGTATTTGTTTTTCACCGAGCCATTATTATTTGTAGTCCTTTAAAATTATCTGGGATGCACAATTGTAAAATAACATTTTTCAAGCTCTTTGGCCAACGTTGTTGCTTTCGCATGTGGAATTTTGTTCATTTGTTTTAGATAAAAGTTGACATCTTTGCAATTTTGCTTCCCTGGGTGGTCACTTCGGGCTTTGTTTTGCTGATTAATATAACTTCAAGAGATTTGATATATGTATCAAAGTATCTTTCTCACTTCTACGTTTTACAACTAAGTTTTGAACATCACCAGGAATTTCTTTTCGAGGATAGATTGTCGAATTGGCCATTTAACAAACATATGCAATTATGTATATATATGTATAGCATTTTTATATTATTCTGAAAGGTAACATAAGTGTTTGATCTTAGAAAAAAAAGAGTGACAAACACTTAAAACTGTGACATTTCTTGTAAAGTGTTATCGCAATAATTTATATATATAAATAATAAATTATATATATAGAATAAAAAATATATTTTTTAAGCTAGAAGCAATTTAACTTTAATGAAATTGCGATTTTTTCAAAAAAAGTGCGTTAATTCAATCAAGATATTGAAATATTTCACCGATTTTAATACTGTTCTTCGTTTTGCACTTAATTTCAATTAATTTTAATTTAATTCTGTCCCAAAAGATATTATTAAGTTTTTATTATTTTAAACCCATTTTTTATTTTATTTTTCATAACACATTTTCAAGGACGCTTTCAAGAAATATCAGTTTTTAGTTGCTACTTTGTAAAGCCTTAAAAAAATACTTTAAACATCCAATAATATGACCAATTTGTTATTAAAAGATATACTTAAAGTGTATTTAAAGTTTTTTGCAAGGATCTTTTAGTTCAGAAAAATGGACAAAAATAAAATTAAAAAAAATATGATTGTTATAGGTATTTTCAGGAGCGTTTAGCTCACAGACGGCTTGATTTAGCAACGAAATATTTTGTAGATCATCATTAAAACATTACATTAGGTTGGTCTCATTTTTGTGGTTTTTAAAACTGACAACTAAAAACTCATATTTCTTGAAGACTTTGTTAAAGAAGTTATTAAAAATAAATATGAGAAAATAATAAATTTCTAAATGCAGAATATTGGACGAAAAATTATATCACACTTTTTCTGAATATAGTTTTATACAGAAGATGGTTTTTCAGTGAGAATTCAAATTCGATAGTTGTAATCGGAATTAAAATTGACTTCGGATTCGAAATAAGGGAACACAATACAATTTCATGGCACCAATTCCTATCGGAATTAAATGAGCAACTTTGATTCTGCAACAACAACGATTTTGTTGTAGATCTTATTTCGGATTCCGATAATTGGATTCTCTAACACTCTTGTTTAATTTTAAGACCGATTTTTATGCATTCTGCATTAGTTTTACATGCTTCGCTTGTTGTTGTTGTAGCAGCTTTAGAGGGAGCTGAGGTGATAATCCTTAAGTCTGAATTGTACTAGACTTCGTTCCGGCATGTATCCGATTATCGCGGGAACCTTTGTTCATCATCGTTCTCATGTTGTCCGGCTGTTATTTGCATCTTCTTCAAGGTTGATGTTAATGTTAAGGGAATGGCATGTTAATCGAACATGCTTCGCTTGATTCCCGAAGGCGAAGTTATGGTTAAGGTTATAAAATGTAGATACCCGAATTCTACAGATTATTCCCCTATAATTCGCTGTGTGTTAATGTGGTCTGAACATGCTTGTCTTTGGGGTCTAAAGCGGTTTTGTTTGTTCTCGTTTGGTGGTTTAAAACTGAATATTTTCAAACTCTTTCTATAAAAATGGCCGTTGCGGCGTCAATTACGGCGCCTTTCGAAAGGTATTGATTTTGCAGCTTCCGAAATACTACCACAAAATACTGAAAAGTTGTCGCTATGAAAACCCAAAAAAAAATATAAACAATTTATTGCCTTCCTTCTTCGAAAATTATTGCAGGGCTATATTCACATGAGAATCAAAAGTTCCACGAGAATAAGTTCCCCTTTTTTTGCGATAAGGTGGATTATTTTGCAAATCATCATTAAACATTCCAAACCTAGTTCCGTAGGGGGACTGGGTAATTATTATTTTTTGTTTATATAGACATCGACCCAGCCTATAGTATATATGGGCATCTCCCAAAAAAGGTCTACCAAAAAAATGAAATCAGACCACACTAATAGCTTTTAACTTTATTTTTTCCTTATTTTGACAATTTTTTTTATTATGAAACTTGAAAATAGCTGGTTTCCTTTTTGTTTTTGGCGTAGTTTAAGGCGTGCGAATGTCGCGTCCGGGCCACTGGTCAGGTTTACACTTTTGAAAAATAATTTCGCAAAATCGTGTATTAGTTTGTAATTGGATATGTTCTAAGTGCGATTGCAGAGTTTGGCCTAGCCCTACCCAAAAACGTCAAAAATACACTATTATTTTGTGAAAAATCTCAATTTTGGAAATTTTTCTTTACTTTTTGGGAATTCATAAGATTCAATTTCTAGTTTAGACACTTTTGAGGACAGATTAGCGTGCAGCAATTAAATCTTGATGAATCAAATTTCATTCCGTTCCATTTTCATAAAAAAACATTATTTTCTCGTTGTTGATCAATTTACTGTGGAAAATAGCGAATCTTCCTTTTATAGTTTTGTTGCCACATGAGTGGGCAATAACTTTGATGGGTAATTCACATTCACAAATTAAACGCCTTCGGAATACTTTACATTCAAAATTGTCTCTAAAATAATATTTTCCTCATTTTTGTTGAAATCACAGTCAACCAACGGTCGGGGTCATTCGAATCGTGAAAAATGTTCGCTCAATCAAAATCCTTAGACGGTTATTTGCACAAGCATGATGTCGTCGCTGTTGTCGTCGTCCTTGTTTATGACAAGGAAAACAGCAGCAATAACAACAACATCAAGTAACATTGAGGTTAATGGAAATTTTATGTTTCTCTGTACAAGGAGGATTCCTCTGAAAGCATGCAATCCTTGTTAGTATGGCAGAGTTGCGTTCTTTTTTCTTCATCAAACACGTACTTATTTTTCAAATTGCATTTCCTTATTGATTTGCTAGATTGCACAGTGAGGGAGGAATGTCCTCGAAGGCAATAATGTGACAAGTGGGTATGATTTTCCGACATGGAATTCCTTTAGAGCATCGTATATCGATCGTGGTGTATTATGTGTGTGTTCACATGAGGACTATTTGGTTTCCATGGCATGAAGTTCGTCAATTGAGTTGTTGTTTTTCTTTTTTTGTTTTCGATAAGCGCATTTAACATAAGCTCGCTCTGTTCATTTGCAATTTTTATGTTTTTTTTGGTTGGTTCTTGTTGTTGTATAGGAATTCATTATTTATCGATGAGTGAGTGCCGTTGTCACTTTGCTGCCGATGATATCAAATATTCACATGCACAGCAAGTGTATGTCTGCATATTCCCCAGGAACAGCCCATATGAATTGTTTTCATATAATCATAAGCAATGGCTGGTTGTTGATGATGATGTTGATGAGTCATTGGACACACAGCAGAAACAGAAACACTTTTTGAGGAGGTTCTTTTTCAATTGCAAATGTTTTTTATTTATTCAACACATGCGAAACGTTTTTCTCTTCTCTTCATAAATATTTTAGTAACTAATATTTCAAAACGACGAATCCTTTAAAATAATTCCAAAAAAAGCTAAGCAAAAAAAAACAAAAACATAGCAACAACAATAAGAAGAACAAGAACAGCAAAGTGAACGTTGCTGGAAATAAATAAAGAAAGAAAAAAGTGTTCAGAGAAGACATTTGAGCCCGCTTGCGGATCAAGAGAGAGTGAGCTTTGCACAGACGTTTAATAAAGGAAATTTATTAAACCAAAAAAAAAGGAGAAAGATGGGCTGCACCACATCAGCTGAAGAACGCGCTGCCATACAACGCTCCAAGCAAATTGAGAAAAATCTGAAAGAAGATGGCATACAGGCGGCAAAGGATATTAAACTATTGCTACTGGGTAAGTTTCTTTATCTTTTTTGTATAAGACCACAATTTATTCATTTTTATTTACATATATGTATTGTAAAGAATTTCTCCAGAAACACAGAAAAAAGACCACAGCGGTCGACTAATTAATTGTCAGTTCTGGAAAGCAAATACTTGGCACGTGACATTTTTGTAAAATTCGAGTTTCGCTTTCCAAGCAGCGTTATTATTATAGCTTTTTTAATATTACGAAAATTAATCTACAGAACAATCAATCATCTATGGACGATTCAAAATAATTTATTCATTGAAAAGAATGTATAGTTAAAAGACGGGCCCAAACGGTCAAGGGATATTTTTATGAAGCTTTACATGAACTTTTACTTATAAATGCTGAATAAAGTCAGCTTGTCTTTGACAAAGTTCAAACACAACAGCACCAAACAGTTTGATTGATAAATTCATGACATCTTCATGTCAATATGTTCAGAATCCAGCCAATTTTCAATCGATAGGAACAATGTTAAGTATCTTCTAAGTTAATACCAATTGGCTGACAAATTCATGGCATCAATTTGCTCAGAATGCAGCCATTTTCAAACGATATGGGCAATGTAATGTATTTTTTAATTGGCCACTTGGCTTTGACTTACAAATAAATAAATGAAATGGGGCCTTTACATTTCCACGGTGGTTTCACCACGATCTAAGACTAATTCGAATTTGAGAATATAAGTTTCGAAGTCAAAATCCAATATTGAAAACATTAATCCGCAAAAAATCTGTGCTTTGAAACCACCATAAAAGCCAAGGTTTAAATTATGTTTTGAAAATTTGTTTTAATAAAAATTTTGATTTAGGAAACTTACATCTGTGACCTATAGGAACTTTGTATTCGATCAAAGTGGAAGAAAAAAGTTCAGCATCAAGCTCACTTTCAATGCTAAGTATCTTGTAATTTAATTTAAATTGACCATTTGGCTAGGACTTATAAAGAATAAATTAAATGGAGCCGTTACAATTCCAAAAATAAATTAAATTTGAATCAAAAATGAAAAATAAAAAAAATGGTTCTAACGAAATACGAAAAATTGTATTCGAATCATGGATATTGTTTCCATATCAACCAAAGCCGGGCAGTAGTATAATATCCTACGCTTCGTGGTCTCCCTACATTTCTGATTAGAGGATTTCAAAGTAAAAATAAGAGGAATTGGTGGACATGTTTTTTTTATTTCATTAAAAATTTTCATTTAAAAATTTTGATAAAAAAAGGAAAAAATAAATAAAAGTGTGAAATCGATATATCGGAGTTTGAATTTTCAACAAATTTAAGAAAATATTGATATGTTAAAAACTGACGTTATCAGATGTCTCGCTTAGTTATAGAGTTATCGGATGTTGAAGATTAAATTTTTTTTTTTTAATGGGTTTAAATAAAAATCGGAAAGAACTAAATACTATTGTTCGATATCTCGCTTAGATATCGAGTTATCGGACGTTGAAGTTTAAAAAATGTTAAAAATATAGATTTTTTAAAAAGACTCAATATAAACAACGGAAAAAATAAAATTGTTGAAGAAAATCAAGATAAAATTCGTGGACATATTGTCGAAATCTCGCTTAGTTATCGAGTTAACGGTTAATAAAATTTAAAAAAAATATATACAGATGTATTTTTAGTGGTATTGTTGGATGACATGTTTTCTCCCAGCTATAGAGTTATCGGACGTTGACGTTTGAAAAGATTTAAAAATAAATAAAATTGTTCCATGTTATCGATATCTCGCTTAGAAATCGATATATCGGAATTTGAAGTTTCAAAAATTTAAGAAAATATTGATTAGTTAAAAACGGACGTTATCAGACATCTCGCTTAGTTATTGAGTTATCGGTTCTTGAAGATTAAAAAAAAAATAAAAAAAAATATAGTTTTTTTTTGTTAATGGGTTCAAACAAAAAAACTAAATACTATTGTTCGATATCTCGCTTAGTTTTCGAGTTATCGGACGTTGAAGTTTAAAAAATGTTAAAAATATAGATTTTTTAAAAGGACTCAATATAAACAATGGAAAAAAATAAAATTGATGAAGAAAATCAAGATAAAATTCGTGGACATACTGTCGAAATCTCGCTTAGTTATCGAGTTAACGGTTGATAAAATTTTAAAATATTGATACAGACGTATTTTTAGAAGGAAGAGAATTGCTCAGTATATAAAATGAAAAGAAATGAATATTTTTTTCGATAACTATCTTCGTTATCGAAATTGAAATTTAAAAACTAAATCGATTTTTTTATTCAGTTCCCTTGTAGGTAAACATGTAGTTTTTTATTTTGCTTTAAAAAAGACATAATTATTTATAAATTTTCCACAATCGATAACTATCGATTACTAAGACAATAATCGACAAATAAAAAGCTTATCAATTTTTCTCATTAACGCCCAAAAATGTCAAAATGTTGTTCAAATGTGCGAAAGGTGGAGACAGTGGGCGGTAATAGGTTAATTTTCAATTTTGATTCCTTGAAACAAAAAAAATACATATAAAATACGTCCGATAATTAGATAACTAAGCGAAATATCGATAACATGTCCACCACTTGTTCTTTTTTAAGGTTCTCTATCCAGAAATGTAGTCAGATCGTGGGGCCACGGATATCACACTCCTCACAATAAAGAATATAATAAAAGAAAAATTTTAAAAGCTGTTCGGTATTTTCAATTTTCAAATGCGACCAATGATAATAGAACGTTGAAATTGAATATCCGATAAAGAGTGAAAAATTAGTCTCATCACAACAACCGACCGTTAAGTGACATATTTTATATTTTTTATTTTTATTTTATTATGAATTACAATACAAAGTAAATTTATATTCTAATTTTGGGTCCAGTGGTTGAGCCGGGGTGACTAAGACCATTGTAGCTAGTTATTGCAGCGACAGACCAGAGCCTCTGGTGGGAATCGAACCCACGACCCCAACGCTGATAGCCAAGCACGCTACCAACTCGACTAATATTTTATATATTTAGTTGATTACTTGGATTTGGATCAAATCGAATTAGAACATTTTAAAATTGTAACAACATTTATCTATTCAATGAAACCAACTACCTATCTTAGCTTGCTGCTAATAATGATTAACAGGGCATGGAATAGAGCTATACTTCCACAATTTCGGATGATATCATTTCAAATATAATGGAATGTCGTACAAAATGCAAGCAAACAGAAATGAAATTGAATATAAATAATAAATCATTATTATTTATAAATCAAATGTAGATATAAATTAAAGCAATTGTTTATTATACTTTATTGGTGACCTATTCAACCAACTGTCAATATTTAGGAGGATAACACACGACTCCCTTTATTATTTCATTTATTTTTTTTCTCGTGCTTACACGTTTGGATTTTTGAACAAAAATAAATTTTACGGAATAATATACTTCTTTATTTATTTTAAATTGGATACATTGTTTAGTTTGCTATATCTTATATTCAAAATTTTGGGATTTTTCGCATTTTTTCACTCATATGAGTTCAGTACTTACAGCGACAAGTGATACCTATTGAAAGTCTTTAAACTTACCTTCGTGCTCAACGCACTTGACAATACACTTTACTTTTTGTCTACTTATTTTAGTTGTTGTATGTAAACAACTCATCCAGAGTAGGTCATACACTCTTACCCCATGTATCCGAAAGTTGGGATGGACTTTTTAATTTTCTTACTATCAGAGGCATAATCTACATTCTGAAATTAGAATTATCTTTATTTTAAAGGGAAAATTGTAAATCTAATTGGATTTTATAAATTTTGAACGGATTGTTTTTTTATATTTGCTTTTTTGAATCACGATTTGATTTGGGAACCGTACCTCAATGACCTAGAGGTATACTTATTAAATATTTACAATAAATACAAATTTCTAACGTTATATGTAAAAATGGTTCGAATTATGGATATCAAGGATTACATATTTCCTTTTCTGCGGCGTGTACAAAACTGGACGAGTATGATTTGACTACATTTTTTGATAGGTTTGACTATATTTTTTTATAGAAGACCTCCACGAAAGATGAAAAATTGGTGGACATGTTATCGGTATGGAGTTATCTCGGACTTTAAAGTTTGACAAATCTTTTTTTTTTTTAATAAAAGTGTTCAAAATAAAAAAATAATAAAAAGAAATCGAGTTATCGGAGTTGACAAAATCGATATTTTTATTAAAAATCATTTTTGTTGCTGGCACGAAAAAAAAAACATAAAAAGTAGAAAAATTAATGAATACATTAGAATGCCAGCTATGTAGAGAGTTCTTCTAAAATTTTGATATCTCAGAAACTTCTGAGAAGCACAATCTACATTTTTCACGGTATTTAAAAAAATATAAAATTATTGAAAAGAATAAATTTTTTAAAATAAACTTGGAAAAATAAATTTAAATATTTTTTTTTGAAAAAAAAAATATATATATCAAAATATTTTTTTTAATTCATTACTTTTTTGTCTACTTATTTTATTTTATTATCAAAATATTTTTTTAATTCATTACTTTTTTGTCTACTTATTTTATTTGAAGTATGTAAACATGTATTTGAAAGTTGGAATGGAATATTTAATTTTCTTACTATCAGAAGCATAATCTACAATCTGAAATTAGAATTATCTTTATTTTAAGGGAAAATTGTAATTCTAATTGGATTTTTTAAATTTTGAAACTTTTTCTATTTTGCCTTTGCCTTTTCTATTTGCCTTTTCAAATGGAAATTTTAATTGGAGAATGTAATTTCAGTAAATTTTCTTACCAGCAAAAGATATATCTAAAATCTAAAATTTTGGATTAGAATTTTCTTAATTTTAAAGAGAAATTTGTAATTCAAATTGATTTTTTTCTATTTGATTTTTCAAATTGAAATTTTAATTGAAGGATGCAATTTCAGTTATTTTCCTTACTATCAAAAGAATAATTTAAAATTTGAAATTAGAATTTTCTTTATTTAAAGGGAAAATAAAATTGTAATTGTAATTAGTTTTTTTTTAATTTTTAACGGATTGATTTTTGCTTTTTCAAGATCCCCGACTCATGTGGAAAATCTGATTTTCAGTTATTTTTCTTATTTTCAAATGAGAAATCTCAATTCTTAGAAATATAATCTTTATTTTAATTCAATTTTTGTAACTTGCATCGTATTACTTTTTTGTTTCATCTCAACTAATCTCATTTTCAAAAGGAAATTTCAATTGAAAACGTTGCTAGCAAATCATAATCACCTCAGTTCGGTAACCTATTCTCCCTCTCTTTAGATCACTTCTTCCGTAAATCCCCTATCCAATTACAATAAACATTGCAGTTAAATAAAGTAACGTAACACACACTGTATTAAAGGGAGGGGAGAAGCCAGCTAAATAAATTTATCGTATTTTTAGGCATAAATTCTAATTTACATTCCCCCAACCCTGCCATACATTTACTGGGGCAGAACAAAACCTTTTTATGGGATATTTATCATTTATTCCTTGATAACCAAATGCAAAGTGTACAGAAAGCCCCAGTCACACAGCCAAGGGTGGGGGGAGATCTGGGCTATCCTTTTGCCATTTCACAAAAGATGTCATGTAGTTGCTAGTCTTTAGCCAGACACATATACTGACATACAAACAAATGTGGATACATATTTAAATAGTATTTCCTTCGATGATGAGTGGGGGGGGGGGGGTAATGCAAGGATGGCGGTGAGCGGCAGAGGATTGTCGTTGTAACCCCAACAACAAAAAGAGAAATCCTTACAACGAACGAACAATAACTCATAAAGTGAAGAACAAACAGAAACGGGAAAAATATTGCCATAAAATTCAAATTATGACAGCGATAATGTTTTTAACTGAAGAAATAATGTTCACCCCGACCCCAACAGCAACAATGGACAGAAATACACACGGCAACGACAAACAACAACGCGACTACGGCGACTATGATAATGTTCCATTATTGTTGTGCCTCCTTTTTTTCCTGTCTCAACGGCCCAACTGAAACTACATGATGACTCTGCTGATGATTAAGTTTTGCATTCACATTGTGGGGCCTATTTCAGGGGTTGGCATGGTGTAGGGGTGGGGAAACTACTCGTTTTCATATTAATACTTCTCGTGACAGTCATCATAACCAAACACTTTCAAATGATTTTTTATATTTTTTTCTTCTTCTTGTTGTTGGCCGTTGGTATTGTCTTGATTGCGACGATGAGTAGACGACGAGTAGTTGCAGCAGCAGAAAAAAATTGAAAAACACAAACAAAAAGAACAAAAGGTCTAAGAAAATGTTACTGCCGCCATGTCAGCCATGCAAGGCGTGGTGCTCCTCCTCTCAAAGGTTCTTCTCAAATCTTTCGTGCAAGTTTACTGCAGTTTAGAACAAGTGCCATGTTTCACTTCACTACAGTTTAGTTGAGTATAGTTTTCCATCCTTTCACATGTCTCCTCGAGCACATGAATATTTAGGCGCTCATACGTAGGAAGGATTCAAAAGATGGCGATGAGATATACGAGGGCCATTTCAATAAGTAGGTGATCTCCGAGTGATGGCTTCACAAACAAACAGGGAATGATGAGGAATTTTGACAAATACAATACATTTTGCATTGAATAGTGGATACACATTAATTTCACGCCGAGATTAACAAAAATGTTTGCATGGAAAACTACGAAAGTAAACATCTGCTCCATCTCCACATCCACAATTCAAAAAGTTATAAAGAACTCAAACCATTGAGCCACCCTGTAGAAAGGGCATTAATTATGTCCGCATCTTATAAAGAAAAATGCATGAAATCTTTATTTGAATCGGTGGTACGGTCCATATAATTTAATGTTTGAAGATTATTTCATGCAAATGTTGACCTTGACTGCGCCTCAAATGGTCCTTCCCTCCGCTTAGTCCAATTTTGGCATAATCTTTCCAACATTTCGGCCGGTATCTCACGAATAAATGCTTCAATGTTGTCTTCCAATGCGTCAATTGAAGAGGGCTTGTCTGTATAGACGTGAGCTTTAACATAGCCCCACAAAAAATAGTCTAAAGGCGTTAAATCGCACGATCTAGGCGGCCAATTGACCGGTCCCGAACGTGAAATAAAATGTTCACCGAACTCACCTCTCAATAAGTCCATTGTTGCGCGTGATGTGTGGCATGTGGCACCGTCTTGTTGAAACCACATGTCATGGAAGTCAAGCTCTTGCATTTTGGGCAAAAAAAGTTGGATATCATCTCACGGTAGCGCTCAACATTCAGAGTTACGTTACGTTATCCCTCTATTCTCATTTCACCCCTTAGAAGTAATGATTTCGAAAAATTCCTTTTATTTGACGTGTCTAATCACCCAGAGTGATGAACACATATTTCATAATTTAAGCTGCTG
Organism: Polietes domitor; assembly: GCA_947397865.1. NCBI lineage: Eukaryota > Metazoa > Arthropoda > Insecta > Diptera > Muscidae > Polietes > Polietes domitor. Next base: position 9,748,753 of record OX377622.1, on the reverse strand, counting down.
TAGTTTGATTGGTACAATTTTCATCCCTTATCGCCCCGTTTTCTGCCTAAAAGTACGAATTTCGAAGAATTCATTTATGTTCGCATTCTACGCTGTCAGTGTTATGTATACACAGAATTTACTGGTTTCACTTTCAGCCATTTTTATTTTCTCTAAAAGTAAAAATTTCGAAAAAATCATGTTCGCTTCAACACAGTCAGAGGAATGTATACACCGAATTTCACTTTCAGTCCTTTGGTTTTGCTACCATTTGTATCGCTCTTTTCTTATTTTACCCCTTAAAAGTACTGATTTCCAAAGATCTCTTTATTTGAAGTACCTACACGTCTTGAGAAATGTATACACCGTATTTCAGGTTTCCAGCTGCGACCGGTTGATTGGTACCATTTTTATCCCCTTTCGTACCATTTCCACTTTCGAAAATTTTGAGATTTTTTTGATGTTAGCGTCTACGCAGTCAGAGGAATGTATACACCGAATTTCATTGTTTCACTTGCAGCCGTTTGGTCAGTACAATTTTAAATTTTATCCGTTAAAAGTACTGATTTTGAAAAATCCCTTTATTTGACGTGTCTACACATTTAGAGAGATGTACACACACCAAATATCATAATTTTAGTTGCAGCCTTTTTATTGGTACCATTTTTATCCCCTTTCGTACCAACTTCTCTCTAAAAGTAAAAATTTGGAAAAAATTATGTTTCATGATATCAACTTTTCACTTTGTTGGTACCATTTTTATACCCCTTTTTACCATTTATTGCTTAAAAGTACGAATTTAGAAAAATCTCTTTATATTACGTGTCTAGCTAGTTTGATTCGTACCACTTTTATCCCTTTTTGGGCCAGTGACAAGAGTAAAAATTATGTTAATCTATTAATTTAGAATAAATTGGACAAAAATGCAATATTAAAAATTGCTGCGGAAAGACGTAATTTAGCGTTTAGGAAAGAAATATATATGATCCAGAAAAGAAATATTTTGCAAAGCCGACTGGAAATTATTTATACTAATGTATACTGGGTCTCTCATGAATATTACAGCGTGTTGCAAACGTAATGACGAAATGTATATAAACATTCAATGGATAGAATAATTGAAAAAAAATTGCAAAAATTTTGACGTGGAGGAGGAGTTATACGAATGTTATTTAAACAAAAATTAAGATATATGTTTTTTAAATTATATTATTTTTTAGAAGAGCTACCTTTTATATTATAGATTCTACATCTATAGATTGGTATTCCAAATAGGCCTCATTATAAAAAATATTTTTTCTCAATATTATGTGATTCTTCCTCTGTTAGTAGCCCTCACAATTATATTTAATTGATGGAGTAATCAGGTGGGATCGGACTTATCGGACCCCCCAAAATGGTGGCCGTAATACTCAATATAAATTAGAATTTTAATAAAAAATTAGAATTTTAATAAAAAATTAGAATTTTAATTAAAAATTAGAATTTTAATAAAAAATTAGAATTTTAATAAAAAATTAGAATTTTAATAAAAAATTAGAATTTTAATTAAAAATTAGAATTTTAATAAAAAATTAGAATTTTAATAGAAAATTAGAATTTTAATAGAAAATTAGAATTTAAAAAAAAAATTAGAATTATCAGGAGCAGAAATAATAGATTTTTAATTTGTGGTTTGTATGGGAGGTACCACGCCCCTTTGTCCAATTGGTCAAATTTTTCCATTTCCTTGTATTGTCATCGAAAATGATTAAGTGTGCAAAATTTGAGCAAAATTGGCTGAGAAAAAAGCTTTCAAAAATTGATTTCAAATTTTGTGGCACACAAACATATATAGAAAGTAACCTTATATAAAGCATGGAAAAATAGAATTTTAATAAAATCTAGTTACATCTTATCCATATTCCTGTTTAGGACAACACAATTTTTTTCTGTACTACATCATTTCCAATTGAAATTGAAAAAAATACAAATTAATATCAATTTAAAATATATCAACAGTTTATTCTCAATTTTCATTTCCGAATTTCAATTTGTATTTTCTCAATTTCAACTGAAAATGGTGTAATGTTATTAGAATTAGTTGAGATCGCAAGACTGGGAAGAGTTTTATTTAGAAGGGAGAGAAGGGACCTTTTGCCCTGCCACAATTTTCTTCTGTGGAATCACCCTCGTCATCATGGCGCTATTTTCATTTACCGAAGTGACAAGAACCAGAACAGCAACGACAACGACAACAAGGACTACAATCTGTTTTACGATTTGAAAATTCAAATAATTGTTGATTTTTATCTTGTCTTGTCACCACCATCATCACCATCATAGTTGTCGACGTCGTTGTTGTTGTTGTCATCGTTATGCCTTCAGGCGTAAAACGAGTAGATTGTGTGTTGAGTCTTGTTGTTTACAGAATATGTTGTTGCTGCTGCTGCTGTTGCTGCATGGGTCGTGTTAGCAGTAAATGCAGCGACGACAGATCAAAAACAAAACACTGAGTGTGGTGATGCCATTCAGTGTAACAACGAGTGGTGGCATATCACTTAAAACGGCATCAACAACAACAACAACAAGGCACAGGGAGCCCTACTTACAACGAACACGAACCAGAGTTAGAGGTAGACGAGGCATGCATGATGAGGAGCGGGTTAGCAGCAGAAACAAACAACAACAAAGAGACAACAATTATTTAGTCGTAAACAGAGTTCACACAACCAGCCAGCAAGCCAGTCATCGTCATCAACAACATCATCATCATCATCCTCCTCATCCTCAATCCCTTGCATAGTATCAAACTCTACGCCCGCTCCTCCTCCCTTTGTTTGTAGCTCTCTGTTACTAACGCTTTAGAGTTTAATGCAACAACAATGGAATTTAATGGGCTTTTACACTTCATTGCAAGAATTGCTGCAGCAGCAGCAACAAACAACGACCGACGACGACGACGATGACAACAACAGAAACGTTGCACTATTGCATACATATGCTGCATCATAACAACAACAACAAGAACAATGTACAAAAAAAAAAAAACAAAAAAGGAAATTGCTGTGCGTTGTAGTTGTTGTGATTTATTTTTAAAGTGGGGTTAAAGTGCTATCGGCAATAAAAATGGTGCAGAAATAAGAGCCAAACAATACTCAGGTTAATTTGCTCCTTCAACTTTGTTTTTTTTTTATTTTATTTTTTCGTGTGACATTGTTGATATCAAATTTGCCTTAAATGTTACCGAATAAAACTTGTTTCACATGCAGAGGACTGTCGGATAAAATCCTAGAGAGAAATGGTTAAAAGTCCGACATTCCCTGTTAGACTTGAACCGGATGCTATACGTCTGACACTGTAGAAAAAGTTGAGTTTATTGAAGTTTTTAGTTTTTCATTTCCTCATCATGTTGTTCTTTAGAAGGACAACAAAGTTTTAAAGGGTAACATTTTTAAAAAATGTTTTAATTAATTGTTGGCATTGTAGATTGCCGAATAAAATAGGAGATATGAGATAGGAGAGATATGAGATAGGAGAGAATAGAAAATGTTCGTGGGAAAATTTATTACATTTTTCAAAGGGTAACATTTTCAAAAAAATGTTTAACTACTTATTGAACTAATACAGATAGAATCATAAAATTTAAAGTATATATTAGCAGATATTGTCATATTTAATTTGATACTCATATCGGTACCGTAGGTAGCCAATAAGTAGTTAAACATTTTTTTTTGGAAAAATGTAATAAATTTTCCCACGAACATTTTCACGATACCAAATTTAAATATTGCTCATTTTGTGCAAGATTTACAATTTTGTAAAATTTCTATTTATGCAACAAAAAATTAATAATTTTGTGTACGGGACTTAAACATTTTATTTTTTTATGAGATTCATAAAATCAACACATCAAATGGATTTTTTTTATTTTTATTTTTTTACCAAAATTCCAATTTTCGTTGATTTAAATTTTTGTTCTATTACAACACCTTCACGTAGAGGCAGTACTTTGGAAGTGTCGTCAGAAAGTTAAGAAAATTGATTTTTTTGAAAAACAAAAAATAGAAAAATTTTGGGAAAAAAAATATTTTTTTTATCCAATTTTAAATTGAAAAAATCGTTATTTATTAGTTCGCAAAAAAAAAAAACAATTTTAAATATCTAAAAAAGAAAACAACTTATATAATAAATTAAAAAATAAAATAAATGTAGAAGAAAAATCTTGTTTTTTTTTAAGAAAAATTTTGGAAAAAAATATTTTTATCCAATTTTAAATTAAAAAAATCGTTATTTATTAGTACACAAAAAAACATAAAAATAGGAAAAAAAAAACGATCAAATTTTTTTATCCAATTTTAAATGTCTAAAAACGAAAACAACTTATATAATAAATTAAAAAAATTTAAATGTAGAAGAATTTTAAAAATCTTGTTTTTTTTAATTTTAATACAATGGATTATTTTTTCCAAGCACGATAGAAACTCATAAAATCAGAAATTAAGAAATATTTATTTAATTTAGCAGCCGACGAAGGAAGTAAGTTTGGTTGAGGAAAATCGTGGAATAAATGTAGAAATTATGACCATTCTACGCCATTTTCATTTGAAATTGAGAAATGAAAATTTAAATTGAGAAAATACAAATTCAAATTCAGAAAATAAAATTTTAAATTGAGAAAATACAATTTGTCAACTGTAACCTAGAAATTGCAAATTGAATTTCAGAAATGAACATTTATATTGAGAATACATATATTGATATTCAGTATTTTAAATTGAAAATAATTTGTATTTTCTCATTTTTAATTTTCTCAATTTCAATTTGTATTTTCTCAGAATGATATTATATTTTCTCAACTTCAATTGATTTTTGAAATTCCCTTATTTCTACAAGACGTATCACAACTTTTACATTTATCCATCGATTTTCTTAAAATGGGCCTTATTTTCGGCCTTCGTTAGAAAATTTAATAATATATTTGTATTTCAGGGGATAATGAGTTTTTATAAAAGGATAAATTAAATTAAATATTTCGAAATTTGTACGTTTAAAGGGGAAAGCAAGACAAAAAGGGATACAAAATGTACCAATCAAATTTTCGTGAAATTCGGTGTGTAGATGCCTCAGACGAGTATCAAAAATGGAATTTTTGAAATTTGTAATTTTAAGGGGAAAGTGGGATAAAAATGGTATCAATCAAGTGTTGCGACTGGAATCATGAAATTCATACAAATATAATATAAATGGATCTTTCGAAATTTTTATGTCTAACGGGGATGCGGGTCAAAATAGGATAAAAATGGTACAAATCAAAGTGCTGTGGTTAGAATCGTGAATTTCCCGTAACTTAAATGTATCTTTCGAAAAGTGATTGTACCTAAACATGGTACTGGAATCTCGAACTTCGAAGCGGACATTCCTGTAACCAAGTAATTTTTTATTTTCCAAGAGGCCGGCGCACTATGGTCCCAAATCCATTTTTTTGGCAGAAATTTAAAAAAAATTAAAATTGGAAAGTGGTAAATGTGTATATATTTTCTTTATGGCAACACTCCAAGCAATCAAGAAAATATACTGGAGAAAATTAGGTGGCAACACCACAAGCCTGAATGGTACTTAAACTTTGCGGTTCAAAAAAGTGAGATTAATTTTGATACAAAGCAGTTTTACAAATTAATTAAAATCAAGACTTAAAAAGAAAATAATAAAGTGACTATATTATGAAAATTGACGGCAAGGCGAGTTAGTAGTTGAAAAATTATATTTAACATTTTATGATTATTGTGGTCTTGTAAGTATTCATAGGTATTGTAATTTAGTGATTTGTAGAGAACATAATCTATAAATGTCGTGGACCAAAAGTTTTATGTATGACTCAACTTGACTCAAAGTGTAAATGTGAAAGTGTTCGTCTAAGGTTGTAGTTTATGGTGGAATTAATATCTCGTCAGCATTTTTCGGCAAACTCCAATAATTGTCATTTTATTTTAGCATGGTTTTTGATTAGCCATATGATTATATCTCTGAATTAGTTTTGTGTACGAGACCCATCAATATTTTATTTAAAAGGTTTAAAATGGTATACAATATCATTCACCTTTTTGTACATATGTAGGCATTGTATTTTATATTTTGAAATAATTATTTAAATTGCAGTGACAAGTATAATATTCGTATGCCATATTTTGCTTTGTTAATAATGTTCAGAAAAACACATTTCGTCAAAATAAACAACTCTTCATTCTTTGAAGCTTTCATAAAATTTTGTTTTTGGTCACCCTGTACCAATACAGGGTGATCATTATGTTGGTTATATATTGAGTTTATATGGGACCAGTGTGCGGCGGGGGGTTATAATGATACAAAAATATCAAGCACTGCAAATATCAACTTTTTCCATGGAAAATGACTATTAAAAAATAAAATATACATTTTTTCGATTTTGTATTTTTTCGTGCCGATCGATTTTTTCTCCAATTTTTGGCGACTGATTCTAAACCAATGTTTCTATGTGATAGTTGATAGCCCTCGTGACTAATTTTAGCATATAACCGGACGTAATTGAACTTATAATCCCAAAATTCTACTCCAATAACTAAATGTAACCTTCGACGAAAATCATAATTATAATATTTTTTAATTTATCCACAACTAATTTTTTAAATTGTTCGTTTCCGAGTTTATGGCACCAATATATACATTGTATACACAACCCTTCGGAAACAGGTGTTGTTCACTTGTTAAAAAATCTAAATAAACCAAAAATGTTTTTGATATGGGATGTGTATTTGTGTCCAAATATTAATCAAGCTTTTTCTTGGTTCAAACAAAGAAATGATGTTTAATAACGGCGGAAAATTGGTTTATAAGGCAAAACACTGAATGACATGTTTAATATTTTATGTGGTCTAGTTTAATATTGAATGTGTAGTGTCCATGGAACCACAAAATGGCATTAATTTCTAATATGTCTAAGTTAAAGAAAATTCTCAATTTTTGCTGATTCATTTTTCTGCTCAGTGTACGTGTTGTAAATGTTGGCATAGTCTTCTTGTAATTATATTATTTTATGTCAATTCGAGCTTGAGAGCACTTGCAATTCATTGCTAAAAAGACCCAATTTTGTTTTGCATTTTTTTCGATGGAAATTCTCTCGAAATACGTTTTCCATATGAATATATTTTTGCAAAGGTCATCACTATTACACTTTCATACATACATACACATCCACACATACATAATTCAGGTAAAAGCTTCAATATTCGATGGAACACATTTGCCAGAATTAATTCAGAGTGTTTTTGACTGTTGAACGTGGTAATGCTGGTTTCAAATTCGCCATTCAAACTAACGCTGCTGTTGTGCTTTTTGTCGTCGTTCGCCGTAAGTGGGGCATGGCTATTGGCCCAGTGTGGCTTGAATGAATCATATCGTGTCTTGCACTTGTCGACACACTTTAACCGTGTCTTCCTCAGCATAACGGTCGAGAGTAAAACCTTTCCGACCCTGGTCGAAACACAGTGGCCTGAAACCGCGTATGCCTCGTCGCCTATTTTGTACCCGCATCGTTTGGCCCATGCCAATGGAGTGCACACCGATTGTAGCCTTATACAGCAGGCCACCTGGTCACAGGTGGATTCCCTATCCCGTCTATGGGTCATGGACATGGGCTGGCCGGGTTACAATTCCTCAGATCCACACAAATGCAATCCCAAGTTATTGGTCTTTGATCTGATACGCAACAACATAGAGGTAGCCAATAACCAAACTCCCATCTCCGTGACAGACTGTCTAACTGACTAACTCACTTCAATATATTTAAAGGTCTTGCGGATAGACTGTGGCAAATACATCCAACCGGATGAGGACGGCTCACAACTGCTGCGCATCGAACTGGGCCCACGAGTTACGCCCTGCGGCAGCGAGAAATTCATTTATTTCATACTCTCCCATGATCACCATTTGCTGGCCTATGATATTCTGGAGCAGAAGTGGCACTACAAGCAGTTGACCAGCAAAAAGTATCGCACAATAACGGAATGTCTGCCCATCAAACCCAGGGACATAACATTCGGGCGAGAGGGAGAAATTCTGATATCCGATGAGGATGGCTCACTTTATGCGGCGCCGAATACCTTCCACAATGCCTCCTTGTCGCGCACGGACACCATAGAAATGTTCCTATTGGGTGCTCTGCTGGGTCCCACTCGTGGCCTCATGCTGGACCCCTATGGAGTTTTGTTCTATGTCGTCACCAAATTTGGTGCTGTGGTGCGTTGTGAGTACCGCCGCGATATGACAGCCGAGGACAGTGAAATCATCCACATGACCTCCAAGAACATACAGCAGATCTTCTTCGGCAGCGAGGGCTCGGTGTGGCTTCTAACGGACAGATGGCTGAGGCCACACGATCAATGTACTTCCGGCATTTAGTGTAAACGTATTTATTTATTTAACATTGAAAGCATTTAAAAATATCACAATTTTTTTTATTTATGAATTCTTTGCTCTTGGGCTGATTTTTTTTTTGGATTTGGAAAATATAAAAAAGAAAAACAAAAAATAGTTGTGCCTTTTGTGAAAGTAACTCAAAAAAACCGGTGTGTCCCAAATTCTAAATGGAGAGAAACAAAGTGGTGTGAAATATTTAAAAAAATATTTTTTATAAAAATAGTAGTTTCAGTTTGTGTGTTTTCTAAATTAAGTCTTCCTCATTCGAGCTGTTCCCAACTACACACTATAGAATTACCATCTCGTCCCTTCACGTGTAAAGATTTAGTCATAAAAAGCTACAGATTTAAATAGCTTTTAATTTTTCGTGTTTTACTTAACAATTATTTAATCGCGCTCAATTATTAATGTATTTTTCTAATAGTGGACAAAACATACAATGGACATTAAGGTGGAGCAAAAAGAGTTATTGGGAATGAAACACAAAATTCATATGCGAACCAAAATTTAAAAAAAATATCCATAAAAAATTTGTTGTGAATCGGCATGCATCGATGCACAAAAAAAATATTTTTTTTCGTCTTGGACCCATTTTTTTGGGGCATAGTGTTATTAGGGGTTGTTGGGGGAATTTTCTGTACTTGTATCCCTCTCAACGAATTTTATCCATTTACAAACACAGCAGTCCACACAGTCAGAGGAGTCTATACACTGAATTTCATGATTCCCGCTAAAGCCGTTTAGTTGGTACCAATTCTTTCATTTTTCCCCATTTTGGACCAAAAAGTACAAATTTAGACATTTTTATACCCTCCACCTTCAGGATGGGGGTATACTAACTTTGTCATTCCGTTTGTAACACCTTGAAATATCTACCTGGGACCCTATAAAATATATATATTCTTGATCGTAATAAAATTCTAAGACGATCTAGCCATGTCCGTTAGGGCGTACCTCAAAAAAAAAGTTCGCCGTACACCTTCGAATATGAAGTATTATTGAAAGGTAGTTTCAAAAAAAAAATTTTTATTTTTTTATGCCGAACGTAGGGGTCGCGCTTTTACATTTTTCTATATAACTTGTATTTATAAACGGATTTTAAAGTGTGATACATCGATGTTTTTGTCTCGACGAGGCCGATTTTTTTGTCTTTGAAGTCATTGAGCTCAAGCACCCCCTTCTGGTACTTACCCATCATTTCTCAGTTGCTACTACCCTAATGTACCACTCTAATAATCGAAAATTAAAGCTCGCATAAAATCATGAATCATGTTTGAGCTCAATGACTTCAAAGACAAAAAAATCGGACAAAAACATCGATGTATCACACTTTAAAATCCGTTTATAAATGCAGAAGTTATATAGAAAAATGTAAAAGCGCGACCCCTACGTTCGGCATAAAAAAATAAAAAAAATTTTTTTGAAACTACCTTTCAATAATACTTCATATTCGAAGGTGTACGGCGAACTTTTTTTTTTTACTTGTAACCTGGTACGCTCTAATGTCCGTCCGTCTGTTGAAAGCACGCTAGCATCTAAACGAAAGAAGCTAGAACGTTCAAATTTTCCATACATGCGTCCTATGGTCGTAGATCGGTTGGGATTGTAATGGGGCGAAATCGGCCCAAAGGGAAAAATTTGTTCCCTCACAAGCACTAAAAATACCCATAATAATCACTAATATTTTAGCGTATTTAAGCATGTTTTTTGAATATGTCTGTTTATATTTGCTTGATATTTGGTATGCGCATTCCCCTACAACAAAAACGTGCACCATAAATCGATTTTATTCATAGGGGGTGAAATGGGGCAAAAAGGGATATAAATGGTACATATTAAACGACAACAGGTAGGAACACGAAATTCGGTATGTACATTCCTTTAATTGAGTAGATACATAACACTGTGCAACATTTTTGAAGTCATTTCAAAATAACCATATACGGACACCGCTACATGATAAAAGGCCAAAAAAAAGACCCGTGTTTTTTTTCCCCCAAAGTCATGCACTTTTTTTTTTATGGGCCCCCAGAGATTTGAGGCCTCGGTGTAATTTTTGGAAAAAAGAGATCATATTCTCAGGCTCATATCTTGCAAACCTTTTATCATGTAGCGGTGTCCGTATATGGTTATTTTGAAATGACTTCAAAAATGTTGCACAGTGAAATTTTTGGGAAATTTTTCAATTTTGCGGCTACCTAAGCGCTACCTAAACGGTGTTAAGAATAATTCCTAGGAAGTTCATATGTTCTAGAAAGTTGTTTATTGAGATCTTAGGTACATTTTTGTAGTTGATTGTTTCCCTGAATTTTCAACGGTTTGCTACCTATGGACCTGAACAGGGGAAAAAAGGTTAACAATTTTTTTTTTAAGTTTTTTGCGATTTTGACCTTGAAGATGAAGTTTTTTTGATTTTATATGTTCACAATTTTTGTTCTTTATGACAAGAGCTAGAACTTTGCCTCAGAGAGTAAATCAAAATTCCGAACGGTTTGCAAGATATGAGCCTGAGAATATGATCACTTTTTTCCAAAAATTACACCGAGGCCTCAAATCTCTGGGGGCCCATAAAAAACTGCATGACTTTGGGGGAAAAAAAAACACGGGTCTTTTTTTTTTGGTCTTTTATCATGTAGCGGTGTCCGTATATGGTTATTTTTTTCGTGTTGCACTGTGTAATATAAAAGTATTTTTGCTAAATTCGTACTTTTAAGGGGTAAACTGGGAATAGAGGGATAAAAATAGTACCAACCAAACGGCTGTACCTAGAATAATGAAATTCGGTGTATACATTCCTCTGATTGCATAGACAAGTAAAACACACGGATTTTTCAAAATTCGTACTTTTTGGGGTTAAAATGAAAAAGGGGATAAAAATAGTACCAATGAAATCACCGCAGCCAGAGACATGAAATTCGGAGTATACATTTCTCTGACTGTGTAGACACGGAAAATAAACTGATTTTTCGAAATTCGTACTTTTTGGGGTCAAAATAGAAAAAAGGGATAAAAGTAGTACCAACAAAATGACCGCAGCTAGAGTCATGAAATTCGGAGTATACATTCCTTTGACTACGTAGACATGAAAATTAAAAGCTTTTTTTTTCAAATTCGTACTTTCAAGGGTTACAATGGGTACGGAGGGATAAAAATGGTACCAACCTAACGGCTGTACCTAGAATAAAGAAATTCGGTGTATACATTCCTCTGATTGCATAGACAAGTAAAACACACGGATTTTTAAAAATTCGTACTTTTTGGGGATAAAATGAAAAAAAGGGATAAAAATAGTACCAATCAAATCACCGCAGCCAGAGACATGAAATTCGGTGTATACATTTCTCTGACTGCGTAGACACGGAAAATAAACGAATTTTTCGAAATTAGTACATTCAAGGGACACAGTGGTACAGAGGGATAAAAATAGTACCAACTAAACGACTACAGCTAGAATGATGAAATTCGAATTGCGTAGGAACGTCAAGGGGGTAAAAATGGTATCAACCAAATGGGCGCAGCTGAAATCATGTAATTCGCTGTATACATTCCACTGACTGCATAGACACGCAAAATAAAAAGTTTCTTTTTCCAAATTCGTACTTTTTACTTTCACGGCAAAAATTGATTGAATCATGAAGTTAGGTTATTTTGCACTATGTACGTGAGATAATGGATTTTCAAAATTTGCACTTTGGGAACTAAAATAGAATGGAAATAGCACCCACTATCTATCAATATTTATGGTATTTAAGCTTTTTTGAAAATATAAATATAAGAATATTTTTTTAATTTTTTGACTGACTTGTATTGGTAGCCATGCCACCCACGCTTTTGGTTTGAAATAATAAAAATATTATATTTATTTATAAAATAATTTTTTCGATATTTGTATTTGTTGTGGTTTGGCTGTATTAAACAATTTTATATTGTCCTGTAATATTACTGTACTTCCTGTAGAATGCAATTCATGGTGGAGGGACGAACTTAAATTCGTTTTTACTTGTTTAATGAGAAGTAGCTACAAAACTGCATTCCAAATTATAAACAATATGTTGAAATTATATCTATTTGGAAAATACAATCTAACTAATGTCTTTCACACAACAAATTATATGACGAGTTGTATAAATTTTCTTCCTCAAAATACTGAAAATTATAAACTTTCGATTGTTTTTAATTTATAGAGTAACTCATTGACTTCACAGATATTTTCTCATTTATAAAAATTGCCAAATACCAAGACATTTAATATTTCAAGCAAAGTGTTGTCAAAGTTAAAAAAAAATATTTTTTTAAAACTGAAGAAGTTTGAATTAGGACCCTGAGGGTGGACATATGGTATATAAGTCGGTTTAACTGACTTATACCCTCTTACTTTTTTCAAAGCAAACAAGTTTATTGGTAGGAGAATGATTGTACAACGACAAATTTCATAAGAGTTCATGATTATAAAGAAAATTTTGTCATAACAACAATTCTCGTTCATTGGCTCAATTTCAATGACCAGTTTTATTTCCAAGTCACACCACCTTAATGTGGGGAGACAGACACCCATGGACAACACATCATCCAAATGACAATTTTATTAAATCTTTGTCATTACCACCGACCATGCAGATAGACATGTCATACACCAAACCAAGTGTTCGTGTGTGTGTGTGCGCGTGCATACGAGGAGTACATGCGAACATTGTTCAATTGCACACCTTGAAGTAATTAAAACCATAGAAACCTTTAGAGGTGCTCTCCATGCTGGTCTAGCAGACCACAACGGGCACACAAACAACATCCATGCAACTATCTATTCAGCTATCCAACTAACTAACTAACCACAACAACCAAAGTCACTTGTGTGCCACCTCCTCGCTTGGCCAGTGTCATTGTGACAACGCCGACGCCCTCCCACCTCGGCACCAGCGACTGGAGCACTCATATCGCCATCATCATCATTGTCAGTCATTTTCATGTTGGGAAGCAACAAATAGTTTTCAGCCAAGAAATCCTTTGTATCAGCTGCCTGTGCATGCCATGCACTGTCAGTTGAATGTATGCATGAATGAGTGTGTTTAGGTGTTCGTTTTACAAGCACATATTACATTATCACCCGAGTGTTGATACGTCGTCGACAGCGGCTCAACAAAGGCACACAAAAATTAAACGAAAGAAAAAAATGAGAGAAAAAACTAAAACCATTTATTTTGCCTACTTTAATTCCTAACTACATACTTGGTAGTGTATGTGTGTGTGAGTGTGTGTAGGTGGGTGGGTGTAAGTACTTGTATTAAAAAATATTTATAAAAACATGCATACACACATTCCCTCTCATTCCCATTCTCTCACACTCACTCTCTATCTATCTAGTATACATGTACAGCTGCTGCTCACCTCACACTCTCAATCACCCAACACCAACACCCACTATTACATGAGAGGCAGAGGAAATCGTGAATATTTTGTGGCCATTGTTGTGCTGCTATCGTCGTTGTCAGGATAGCGAGACACGTAATGAGACCACACGGCTCAAAAGGAACTACAAACTGCCACTGCTGGCTGGCATTGCCTGCCTGCCTTGCCGCCTTATGGCTGTCACGGGCTGTTTTTATTGCCTCCGTTTTTGTGTCTTCTTCTACTTCTTCTTCTAGTATTTCATTTAGTGTCTCTCCTCTGTATGACCAGGCCTAGCTACTCACTCTCTTACCCTCCCCCCACCTCCCTTTCATAGAGTCGAGTATGGTGAAGCAACAATGCCCCTGGCAAAAGAACGGAAAGAACGAAAATGGCAAACATGATATCAATATGCAACAAACGGAAGTTTTTGGCCATTTTGAATAATTTAGTTTGCCTCTTTCTTTCGTTTGCCGTTTCCTTGTTTGTTTGACTGACTTGACGGAAAGGCAAAGGAAGAGAGCGGCCACCACCAAATGAATTGGTGTTGTACAATTGTCTGTTGGTTTCCTACCAACCCAACATGTGCTGCCGAGCTGCTGCTTTCTCTCAAACATGGCATGATGTGTGGTGGTCAGTCCTAATTTGATTGACATTTCAAAAGGGTTGCTTCACTAGGTTGACTTTAAATTTTTGGGGATTTTGAATTGTTGTCCCTTTTTTTTTGGGAAGTAGTAGACAAGTCCAGCTAGATTTATTAAAATGTGTGTACCTATGTCGTTTCTAAATGAAAAAGTTTCAAATATGTCTACATTATTAAAATGTCGGTGGATATAAGAAAATACATAAAGAAATTGAAAATACATAAATGCAGAACGTTTGCATGAATCATTTTTTAGATTTATTATACCCTCACACTACAGAGTAGAAGGGTATACATACATCATTTGGGACAGAAAAAAGTGTAACGCATTGCATAAGATTGACTTATGACCCTAGGTAGGTTGGGACCAAAGCCGTTTCATGAATTTTTAGGCCAAGTGGAGTTAAGGCATCTATTCAAACTTTGCACTTGGGAATATTTTTCCCAAATTTAGTTCGAAGTTCAAAGATGGGACCTTCAGGCATCTCCCTCGCACACACTGCACCATATTTCCAAACAAAATTCAAAAATCATTAGAACTTTCATACGGATATTCCGAATAAATTATTTATTGATATTTGATAAAGTGGAGGATTGTGCCGCGCCCGTTGATAAAGTGGAGGATTGTGCCACGCCCCTTCTATGTATTAGCTTCCACATAAATGACTAGAACCTATGTAAACTTAAATTTTTTATAACTTCTATACGGATGATGGGAATGCTATGATATTTGATGTTTGGCAATATTTTCACACACACCTGGAATATGGACGATATTGCCACACCCCTACTGGTACCTCCCACACAAATTTAGCATAAACTTTGGTTAAAATAAAACTGATATAACTTCCATAACTTGATATTTGAAAATATCTCTATAACCACTTTAAACCTACAAAATATTTATGCTTTTATCACGCACAGTGCCGCTATCACTTGCAAAAACTTCAAAATTTCAGGCGCTCAAATCTCGACTTTATTGATTGGATTTTGCAAAGAGCCTGATTTTGAGGAAATTTTCCAAATATGTAATTTTAAAATTTATATATTTTTTTGTGGTATGAGATAAAAATATATATTACTTAATTTGAATGAAATTTAATTCAATTATAAATCAAAAGACATCACTTGGAATTCAAAAGACACCAGTTGAAATTCAAAAATTCCATTTGCAATTCAGACAATATCACTTGAAATTCAAAAATTCCATTTGAAAATCAGAAAATGTCAATTGAAATTCAAAACTCGTCATTTGTAATTCAAAAGACAACATTTGAAATTCAAAAGTCGTCATTTGTAATTCAAAATAAAGGGTGATTATTTAAGAGCTTGATAACTTTTTTAAAAAAAAAAAACGCATAAAATTTGCAAAATCTCATCGGTTCTTTATTTGAAACGTTAGATTGGTCCATGACATTTACTTTTTGAAGATAATTTCATTTAAATGTTGACCGCGGCTGCGTCTTAGGTGGTCCATTCGGAAAGTCCAATTTTGGGCAACTTTTTCGAGCATTTCGGCCGGAATAGCCCGAATTTCTTCGGAAATGTTGTCTTCCAAAGCTGGAATAGTTGCTGGCTTATTTCTGTAGACTTTAGACTTGACGTAGCCCCACAAAAAATAGTCTAAAGGCGTCAAATCGCATGATCTTGGTGGCCAACTTACCGGTCCATTTCTTGAGATGAATTGTTCTCCGAAGTTTTCCCTCAAAATGGCCATAGAATCGCGAGCTGTGTGGCATGTAGCGCCATCTTGTTGAAACCACATGTCAACCAAGTTCAGTTCTTCCATTTTTGGCAACAAAAAGTTTGTTAGCATCGAACGATAGCGATCGCCATTCACCGTAACGTTGCGTCCAACAGCATCTTTGAAAAAATACGGTCCAATGATTCCACCAGCGTACAAACCACACCAAACAGTTCATTTTTCGGGATGCATGGGCAGTTCTTGAACGGCTTCTGGTTGCTCTTCACTCCAAATGCGGCAATTTTGTTTATTTACGTAGCCATTCAACCAGAAATGAGCCTCATCGCTGAACAAAATTTGTCGATAAAAAATTTCGAACCGAACACTGATTTTGGTAATAAAATTCAATGATTTGCAAGCGTTGCTCGTTAGTAAGTCTATTCATGATGAAATGTCAAAGCATACTGAGCATCTTTCTCTTTGACACCATGTCTGAAATCCCACGTGATCTGTCAAATACTAATGCATGAAAATCCTAACCTCAAAAAAATCACTCTTTATATCATTTGAAATTCAAAATACATCATTTGAAATTCAAAACTCTTCATTTGCAATTCAAAACTCGTCATAAGTAATTCAAAAGAAACCATTTGAAATTCAAAAATTTTCATTTGAAATTCAAAAATTATTCCATTTGCAATTCAAAAAGGGTAAACAAAATTATTTAAGCAAAATATACATTAGGTTGGGTAGCATTTTTTTATTTCTGCAAATTTTAATATTCTGCTGTTTAGAAAACAGATTTACGTACCCCCCACGCAAATCACTCTAACCTATTAAATTTAAAGATTTTATAACTTCTATACGGACGATCGGAATACTATGAAAATTGATCTTTGGTAATTTTTTCATAGATATATAATACACCTGCTATATGAGCGATATTGCAAGACCTTTGGTTAAAATAAAACTGATCAATAACAATTTAATATTGGAAATGGTTTTACAATCACTTTATACCTGTAAAATAGTTATGATTTGTTGTACCTCCCACACAAATAATCCGACCGTAAGTAAGGTGCAAGTCATTATAAATTATATGCAGATGCTCTCTGAGCTGGTGAAGGTTTTAAACTATATATGAAATTACCGACATTTTACATCATTATAATTATTAGTTGCTTATCATTTTATTAAATCTGTTTCTAAAACTGCAGAATATCCAAATTTGCAAAAAAAAATTATAATTTCCTTAAATAATTTTGTTTACATTTTTGAATTTCAAATGGAATCTTTTGAATTTCAAATGGTGTATTTAGAATTTCAAATAACGAGTTTTGAATTTCAAATGGTGTCTTTTGAATTACAACTGATGAATTTTGAATTACAAATGACGAGTTTTGAATTGCATATGACGACTTTTGAATTTCAAATGGTGTCTTTTGAATTACAAATGACGTGTTTTGAATTTCAAACGATGAATGATATTTTTTGATTTTCAATTGATATTTTTTGAATTTCAAATGGAATTTTTGAATTTCAAAGGGTGTCTTTTGAATTACACTTGAAAATGGTGTAGTTATACAGAAAAATAAATTCAGATTTTTAAAAAAGTAATTTTGTTTTCTTATTTTTTATAAACAAAGAATATAACTTCGATTTTTGTAAAATAAATTTTATTAATTGATAAGAGTATCAGGCACCATAATTTTTTGATGGTGTTATAAATGTGATTGGTGTCGAAATTAAAAATATGATTTATTTTATGAACAACGAAAATATACCTTCGATTTTTTTAAAATAAATTTTATTAATAGCTAATAGTTTATGGTACTTGCTCTAAAACAATTATAAACATGGTTGATATCAAAATTAAAGATATTATTTATTTTTTATATATTTTTATAATCAAAAAATATACCTTAAATTTGTGTAAAAGAAATTGTATTAATAGATAATATTGTCAATAATACGTACCATAAGTTTTATGATGACCTTCCTGGTGGTCTTACTCTAAAACAATTATAGACGTGATTGCTGTCGAAATTAAAAATATGTAATAGAAATAATTAAATAATTAATGGAAACGAATGTGGACAGTTATAAAGATTCATTTTAGTCGGGAACACCCAGAGCTTTTTTTGAAGCCAAGTTATTTTAATTATTTCTATTAAATATTTACAAAAATCTAATATATTTTTTGTTTATAAATAATAAAAAAAATCGAAATTATTTTTTTGGTTTACAAAATAAATAAAAAAAAAATAAGAAAAAAAATATTTTTTCAGATTTCAATTTTTGTATAACTAGAAATTAAAAGAAAACAAGTAAGAAGGCGTTAAGTTCGACCGGGCCGAATCTTATATACCCTCCACCACGGAGTGCATTCCACAGTATTACCAGTAGATTAAAGAATGTCGAGGTAATACGAATTGCAAATATCAAGTAAATACAAGCTAATATGTTCAAAAAACATGCTGAAATACTCTAAATATTAGGGGTATTTTCAGTACTTGTGAGGGAAAAATTTTTCCCTCTGGACCGATTTCGTCCACTTTCAATCCCAAGCGATCTACAACCATAAGACACATTTAGGAAAAATTTGAACCTCCTAGCTCATTTCGTTCGGCCGCTATCGTGCTTTCAACAGACAGACGGACAGACGGACAGACGGACATGGCTATATCGTCTTAGAATTTTACCACGACCCAGAATATATATACTTTATGGGGTCTCCGATAAATATTTCAAGGTGTTACAAACGGAATGACAAAGTGAATATACCCCCATCCTGGAGGTGGAGGGTATAAAAATATATTTGCATGTACCACAAAAAATGATCAAATTATTTTTTTTTCTATTTAATATTCTTAATTTCGACATCTATCACATTTATAATTGTTTTGGAGTAAAAACCAGGAACACCATAATGAAACTTATGAAATTATAAAAAGTATATATTTGTATCGCATACCATAAAAAAGATAATTTTTTAACTTATTTTATGACAAAAAATACTTAATTTTCGATCCTCCCTAAAAAATAAAAAAAAATCTAAAATTTCTTTTTTTTGAAATAGGGAAACGCCTTATATAAAAGTACATAATTGGAAAATTTCATCAAAATCGGAGAGAACTTACTCATTAACCAAATAATTTAATTCAATGCCATACACAAAAACATTAAAAAAATTAATATAAAAATTGAATAAAATGTATTATTTTTTGCGATTCCGAAAGTGAATATTGCGAATGTTGAAGCGTTACAGCCCTTATGTTGAGACATGACTTCAAATGGATTTATTTCAGATTCCACCTACCCAAGTCATCCTTGTAAATCAGCTACTGCTGGTTTATATTCTTTCACTCCTACGAGGAGCATAGAGTCATTTGTATCGTCCTTATTCCCTTCTTTAGGATGGAATATTTCACTTTCCCCCTCCTTTCCTGTGATGGTGCTGTTAATGGTGTTAACTCCGATATATCCGAATAAGTCCATTTGACGATTCATTTGCATTTGCCGAGACCAATTAAATAATTTTTAACAATTGCTCGTTGGCTTCGTATACACGACCTTGAAGACACCAATTTTCAACGCAGCTCTAGCGTTTCTTGGTGTTTTCGTTTTTTTTTGGTGGGTTATTTATTATCGTCTTGCAACAAATTCCATACAACGTCCGTCCATCGTTTGTACTTTAATTGGATTTCAATGCCAATTAAGTATTCATTAAAGTAATCCTGTGGGGCGGCAAAAGGATTACATTAAATATTTATAGGACATATAATCATTTAATATCAATTCCTAGCCGTCGTCCTTAATCGATTGAGCGGACTGAAAGAGAGAGAGTGAAGCAAACCTCGTGTCCCCGTGTTAAGCAGCTGTCGCCCACACACCAACGACTGCGTGGGAGGAGAGTCAATGACACTTTATCTAAACAAAGGTGGGAGAGGACATTGGATTGAAAAAAAAAAAAAACAAAGGCAATATTCATGTCACTCATACGCCATCATGTTTATTTTTTTTTGTGCTGTTTTTTTTCTATCACCGAGAATTCTCAATTTGCCAATACTAATTAAAACAAGGCCATTCATTCCAGACCCCACATCAGCGTTTCGAAAGTTCAACTTTTCAGCAATTCATTCTTAAAGGGGTCTTTTTTGTGTTCGAGTCTGTTTTTTTGGTTTCTCATGTCATCGTCAGACAACAAACCTACGAATGATGGCAAACGGCTAGAAAAATATCATCATCACAATATATCTATCGCCATATGAATATTGACATCGAAGTCAATTAGTTTGAATATATTTTATAACAACCATGTTGTTGTCGTCTCTAACAAATCGAATTCAATTGAGCCACCAAGTCAAGTGGTTGTTAGAGGCTACTTGCCCGCCTTCCGTCCGTCTGTCCGTCCTTCCGTTCGTTCGTTCGTTCGTTCCTCAGTTATATTGGTCGTCGTTGGCCCTCTAAATATAATCGAGTTTGTCATGGCGGCTGTCGTTTGGCTGCCATTGTTGTGCACCGAATATCACACCCATCTCCAATTCAAGCATCCGTTCGTGCCGTTTAAACGGTGCACAGTGGACTGCAAACACAAAAACTAACGAAGGACAGATTTGAATAAATAACAATTAAAGAGTGCCAAAATTGTTTGTGAAAACTTTAGTAAATTACTATGAATTAAACAATTTTATATTTAAAGTTACAATGATGTGCTAACAAATTAAAGTTGTGTGCCAGCATAAACATGGAATTAACTCGTGAACATTTTCTTGTCGTGATTTATTTCGTAAACCAGCAGCAAAAATGAAATTGGCTTGAGATTAGAAGAAAAAATATATTTGTTCTGATACCACAAAAAAAATATTTATTTTAATATTATTCTTTTATATTAAATATTTTTAATTTCCTCATCAATCATGTTTATAATTGTCTTGGAATAATAACCAGGGAACCAACTATTAATGATGTGCTAACAAATTAAAGTTGTGTGCCAGCATAAAAATGGAATTAACTCGTGAACATTTTCTTGTCGTGATTTATTTCGTAAACCAGCAGCAAAAATGAAAAGTGTGTTTCCGAGACCTAAATAAAATAAAAAATATATTTTTTATGATTTGACATTTTTCTGCATAAATAAAAGAAAATATATTTGTATCTCATACCAAACTAACTATTTTTTATATTAAATATTTTTAATTGCCACATCAATCACGCTTATAATTGTTTTGGAGTAAGTACCATAGAACCAACTATTAATAAAATTTATTTTACAAAAATCGTAGGTATTTCCTTGTTTATAAAATAAATAAAAAATAAATACGAAAAAATATAATTTGAAGATTTAAAAAAATTACTTATAAAGACAAAAATATTTTTTCGATCGATAAATAAAGATTTGAAAAAATTACTTATAAAGACAAAAATGCTTTATTTTCGATCCACCCTAGATTATAATTTTTTTCGTATTTATTTTTCGATTTTTGAAAAATAAATTTGTATTAATGGCTAATAGTGTCAATAAGAAGCTACATAAGTTTCATGATGGTGTTCCTGGTACTTACTCCAAAGCAATTATAGCCATGGATGATGTCGAAATCCCTATTATCCCTATTAATATTATAAAACCTTTGTGTAAGTCTGTCAGTCTGTCTGTCTGTTTGTTTGTTCCGCAATCACGTGTAAACGGCTGAACCGATGTTGTTGAAATTTTCAGTACAGATAGATGCAGGCCTGGAAGGAACTAT
Organism: Polietes domitor; assembly: GCA_947397865.1. Taxonomy (NCBI): domain Eukaryota; kingdom Metazoa; phylum Arthropoda; class Insecta; order Diptera; family Muscidae; genus Polietes; species Polietes domitor. The sequence goes on along the minus strand of OX377622.1, from coordinate 9,726,882 downwards.
AGGCTATAGAATTTTTAAAAATTTGCTCTGTGGGCGGAGGGGGCGCGGCAATTGTGTTTTTGAGAGCTAGAAGGCTGAAAATTTGTACATATATATTACTGACTACGAGAAAGATCAATTTGATGCCGAAATTTGGATTTTCATTTTGTGGGCGGAGTGGGCGTGGCAATAGTGTTTTTGAAAGCTAGAAGGCTGAAAATTAGAACGTATATATTACTGACAACAAGAAAGCTCAATTTGATGCCGAAATTTGGATTTTCATTTTGTGGGCGGAGTGGGCGTGGCAATAGTGTTTTTGAGAGCTAGAAGGCTGAAAATTAGAACGTATCTATTACTGACCCCGAGAATGATAAATATGATGCCGAAATTTGGATTTTCGTTTTGTGGGCGCAATGGGTGTGGCAATAGTGTTATTTGAGCTAGAAGAATAGAAGGATCAATTTGATGCCGAAATTTGGATTTTCGTTTTGTGAGCGGAGTGGGCGTGGCAAAAGAGTTTTTGAGAGGTAGTAGGCTAAAAATTGGTACATATATATTACTGACCACGATAAAGATCAATTTGATACCGAAATTTGGATTTTCGTTTCGTGGGCGTTGGGGCGTGGCAAAAGTATTTTTGACAGCTAGAAGGCTGAAAATTGGTACATATACATTACTGACCATGAGAAAGATAAATATGATGCTGATTTTGAATTTTCGTTTGGTGGGCAGTGGGGCGTGATAATAGTGTTTTTGAGAGGTAGTAGGCTGAAAATTGGTACATATACATATATGTATTACTGACCACGAGAAAGATCAATTTGATGCCGAAATTTGGATTTGGGCGTGGCAAAATCGTTTTTGAGATCTAGAAGACTGAGAATTAGTACATGTGTATTACTGACCACGAGGATGATAAATATAATACCAAATTTGGATTTTCGTTTAGTGGGCGTGGCAATAGTGTTTTTTTAAGCTAGAAGGCTGAAAAATGGAACGCATATATTACAGACCACGAGAAAGATAAATATGATGCCGGATTTTGAATTTTCGTTTCGAGGGTGGTGGGGGCGTGGCAAAAGTGTTTTTTAGCTAGAAGGCTGAAAATTGGAACGTATATATTACTGACCACGATAATATCAATATGATAAGATCAATATGAAACCAGATTTTAATTTTACCATTTGTTTTTTTTGCCTGGCGAAGCGGGCGGGGTTCAGCTAGTTAGAAATATTTAATAGAAAAAACCAAAAAAAAAAATAATTTCTTTGGTATGAGATACAAATATTTGTTTCTTCTAATTTTAAGTAATTTTCTTTTAGTTATACAGAAAAATGTAAAATCTTAAAAAATATATTATTTATTTATTTTATAAACAAAGAAAAATACTTTAGATTTTTGTAAAATAAATTTTATTAATAGCTAATAGTCTTATTGAGACTTACTCCAAAACAAATATAAACGTGATTGATGTCGAAATTAAAAATATTTAATAGAAAAAAAATTCTGGATATTTTTTACTAAAATTCCAATTTTCCTTGAAGTGGCAGTATAATTCCGATGTAATTCTATGTCTTGTTATACGCTAACCAGAAGGTAGGGATAAGGGCTAAAAATCATCTGAACTTCACGTAGAGGCAGTGGTGTGGGAACAGTCGACAATGAGATTTTTTTCTTACAAAAATGTTTTTTTAGCAATATATTTTTGCAATTGTTTTCTATTTTTTAATACCAAACTAATACACATGGAAATATGAAATTTAAAGTATTTTTAACAGATATTCTTCTCTTTCACTTGATACCCTTATCACCTTTGTATGACTCACAAAAGTGCGAAAGTAAATTAAAAGTCCTTTAAAAGTCCCTAAAAGATCACCAAATTAAAAACTGAGTACACAGATTTCTACATACGACCTCTAGTTGAGTTCCAATAAAAAAATTTAAATTTGTCTCACTCTGCATTGACCTGGGTCGCGGGCTATACAAATACAAATATATTTTCCAATGACCGCAAAAATAAAGTTTGAATTGTTTTAACGATGATTTGCAAAATATTTCGTTCCTAGGTCATACCGTGTATGAGCTAATTCTTCCCAAAAATTATGTTTTTCCCGTTTTATAATTAATTTTTGTCCAAATTTTTGTTTTCAGATTTTAATCACTTTAAATATAAATATTTACTCTTGTCTTAAAATTATTAGACGTTTATAGACATTTTTCGCGGTTTCTCGTACGGACAACTTTAAACATTTATTTATTTTATGGGTATATTTTGTTAAAAATAAATAGCTGACATTTTTTATTTTATTTTTCATAACAATTAAAAAAATATTTCCAAGAATGTAATTTTGAAAACCAAAAAAAAAAATAATCTAAACGTCGAATAATACGATAAAAATAATTATTATAAGACAAGAATACCAATTTATAGTTAATGTAATAATCATAATTATTAATATTTATAATAATATAATATTATATTAATTAATAATCCCAGCCAAAAGAGAGCACGCAAAGAAGTGAAAAATATGTCCATCTTGTGATTCGGAAGTAGTGAAAATTGGGATATTTTCCAATGAATTTAACGTGGAGTTGTCATAGGAGGGATGTCCTTTATTTTGAAAGATTTAAAAGTTATTTTAAAGTGTTGCAAAGGATCCACTTTATCACTAGTATCCATTTCTATCTTAAACAAGTAAAAACGGCGTTAAGTTCGGCCGGGCCGAACTTTATATACCCTCCACTATGGATTGCATTCCACAGAGATTGTCGGTTTTCGTAGAAGTGCAGTAATATTACAGGAAAATATATTTAAACAAATACAAATATTGAAATATTAATTTTATAAATAAATATAATATTTTAATTATTTTAAACCACGCTTATACATTATATTGGTATTATAAGGACGTATTGGTACGTCAATTCAAAAAATAAATATTCTTATATTTATATTTTCAAAGCCAAAAATATTGGTAGATAGTGGGTGCTACAGTTGGTTGTATTTCCATTCTATTCTAATTCCAAAAGTACAAATTTTGAAAATCCATTATCAGACGTACATAGTGCAAAATAACCTCACTTCATGATTCAACCAATTTTTGCCGTAAAAGAAAAAGTACGAATTTGGAAAAAAAACTTTTTATTTTGCGTGTCTATGCAGTCAGAGGAATGTATACAAAGAATTCTATGATTCCAGTTGCGCCCATTTGGTTGGTACCATTTTTACCCCCTTGACGTTTCTACGCAATTAGAAGAAGAAGAATTAGTCCTTTAGTTGGTACTATTTTTATCCCTCTGTACCATTGTATCCCGTGAAAGTACTAATTTCAAAAAATTCGTCTATTTTCCGTGTCTACGCAGTCAGAGGAATGTATACTCCGAATTTCATGACTCTAGCTGTGGTCATTTGATTGGTACTATTTGTATCCCCTTTTTTCATTTTAACCCCAAAAAGTACGAATTTCGAAAAATCAGTTTATTTTCCGTGTCTACACACTCAGAGGAATGTATACTCCGAATTTCATGACTCTAGCTGCGGTCATTAGATTGGTACTATTTTTATCCCTTTCTTTCATTTTAACCCCAAAAAGTACGAATTGTGAAAAACCCGTGTATTTTACTTACCTATGCAATCAGAGGAATGTATACACCGAATTTCATTATTCTTGGTACAGCCGTTTGGTTGGTACCATTTTTATCCCTCTATTCCTATTTTACCCCTTAAAAGTACGAATTTGGAAAAAATACTTTTATATTATGTATCTACTCAATTAGAGGAATGTACACACCGAATTTCGTGTTTCTAGCTGTTGTCGTTTAATATGTACCATTTTTATCCCTTTTTGCCCCATTTCACCCCCTACAAAAAGGAATCACTTTATGGTGCACGTTTTTGCTATAAGGGGAATGCGCATACCAAATATCATGCAAATATAAACAGAAATATTCAAAAAAACATGCTTAAATACGCTAAAATATTAGGGATTATTATTGGTATTTTTAGTGCTTGTGAGGGAAAAATTTTTCCCTTTGGGCCGATTTCACCCCATTTCAATACCAACCGATCTACGACTATAAGACGCATTTATGGAAAATTTGAACGTTCTAGCTCCTTTCGTTTAGATGCTAGCGTGCTTTCAACAGACGGACGGACATGTCTAGATCGTCTTATAATTTTATGACGATCAAGAATATATATACTTTATAGGGTCTCAAGTCGATATTTCAAGGCGTTACAAACGGAATGACAAAGTTAGTATACCCCCATCCTGTAGGTGGAGGGTATAGAAATTCGCTGCTACCGGGGATAGAACAGCGGACCTTGTGCTTGCTACTACAGCACTCTAACCATCTCAGCTATCTTATGCTGTGAGTGCTGCAATACATTTTGCGCAAATTAATTTTAAATTAAATTAGCTTTAAAAAATTATTTTTTTTTAAGTAATTTAATAGCACAATAAATTTATATTTTTTAACCAAAATTTTTTAAATCGTTGAAATTATACAAAATTTAACATTGTTTAATTATAAAAGTATTAAAAAAAGTTTTTTTTTCCGAGCCACGATTCGAACCCAAGACCTTCAGAGAGCAAAGCGGACATCTCACATCTGTGACTCCATACTAAAAATTCGTTCCCATTCACTGAGGAAAATGCTATTCGTAAAATGTCTACTTTTTTGGAAGTTGTTTAAAAGAAATTCCTCAAAAGCGGGAAAAAAATCACATTTGTATTTGTATGAAGTACTTTCAATTTTTTTTTGCTTGGAATATTAATATTAAATTTAATACGATAAAAAGTATCATTCTAATATAAAAATACAAAAAGTGTTTTCAAGGTTCTATTAATTCAGAAAAAAAATTTACAAAATGCAATATAAAAAAATTAGACGTGAAAACATGATATTTAGAGGTGTTTTCCGCAGCATTTAGCTCGCAGGCGGCTTGATTCAGCGATGAAAAAATTTTTTGGTGGGTGCATTTTTTTTTCGTTACCCAACCTAATGTTCACATGTTTGTCATTTTGGAAACACTGTGCGGCGTTTGCGAGTGGAACATTCATAAATTTCGTAAGCGAAAATATAACTCAATTTTCTGAACTCAATAAAAAATGTTTGATGTATTTCGTTGTTGTTGTTGTTGTTGTATTCAGGGCCCCCCTGACCATTACAACAAAGTGTTGTATACGGATCGGATGGATGGATGAATGAATGAATGAATGAATGACTGACTGGTAGATGCCTCGAATGGCTCGCTCGCTGGCTGTTGGGCTGTTTGGATGGATGGCTGGTGGAGAGTGTTTATTGGTTTCTTTGTTGTCAGTCGTAAATGCAAATATTCCATGAAATTGCCTGTTAACCCTTTAACCTTTTGCCACTGTCAGAATGCTACCATTTCTATATATGTGAGTGTGTTTGTACGCACGAGAGTGCGAGAGTGACGAGGGGGGAGGGAGTGTGAGAGCGAGTGTTGTTTGTCAGAAAGCAATCTCTGTTCGTTCGAATTACACCAGAATACCAGAAGAGTATTCATTAGATATTCTTTTTGTCGTATTTTAGAATTCATATGTTCGAGTTCATGTTTTGTTGTTATTCTTCTTCTTCCTCCTCCTCCTCTTCTTCCCCTTTGCGTTACAGTTTGACTAATTACTTCCACATTTTTCTTTGCATTTTTGTGAACTCAATTAAGAGCTCAGCGCACAGCACCAATGAAACAAAAAAAGCAAAAAAACAAACGACTCTCTTTCTTTATCTGCTCTGCTTCTGTTTCTGCTTCTTCTTCGTCGTCGTCTTCTTGTTTTTCGCAATGCCATTTAAATCCAATCGCACGCAATCCATAAAGCCAAAAGCCAACAATAAACGGTTATTATTGCTATTTGCCATGACGGCTTTTTATTGCCCACTTTTCTTCATTATTAAATTCGCAATTGCGAAAAAATCTTTTTATTTTTTTTTGTTCTCCCCAAAAAGAAAAGCCGTGATGTTTAGTTTTTTTTTCTTTCGTTGAAAGGGAACTGGCCGATGTATTTATGTACCTCATCGATCGCTATTATTCTCACACTCCATTTGCTATGGAAATGGCCGGACTTACACGTGCTCGCTCATGTTTTGTTCGTTATCAAATTTTAATGTGGTTTTTTTAATATTTTTTAATTAAATGTGTTTTTTTAACATTTTTTATTTAATTAAATGTGTTACCAATGAAACACAAACAACATTAGGGATAACACATTAAAAAAAAATAAATAAAAATGTTTTTACAAATTTATTATTTTGTGATCCATAAAAACAACACCAACAATATTTTATGTTTTTTTTTATTAGAAAACATGAGACAAATATGAGTGATCTAATTTTTTAGGATGCATAATTTTCTGTGATATTAGTGTAATCTGTGTGTTTATTTGTTATACGCCCTGAAGATGCATAAAAATAATAAATAAAAATAAAAAAACTGTCCTCGAGCTTGAACAATTATTATTTGAAGGTAAAAAATTTAAAAAAATATAAAAATTTAAAAAAGAAGACTCTCGCTAAAATTATATAAAATTTAATGCTGCTATCTGTATTAGTTCGGCATTTATAGCCATTTAAATTTCCCCTAAGTTTATTTAGTTTATTAAAATTTTACTTTTTAAAAGGGAAATTTTGAAATGGTTGTTAATGCTAAACTAATGCAGATAAAAGTATGAAATTTGAAGTATTTACAGAGCACGCATTTTGATAATAAAATTCAATAATTTCAAGCGTTGTTCTTTTGTAAGAAGATTCATGGTTAAATTATAGACCAAACTGAAGATGTTTGACAGTGAAACAAAAAACGAAACGTGCGTCAGCTGTTTAAACCAGTGTTGCCGAAAAGATAATAGCTAAAATATCACCCTTTTATATTTCGGCTATAGTTGACAGTTCAAGTGTCAACTATAGCCGAACGGACATTGTAATCGGACGTTATTTGACAATGGCTCAGATCATGCCTTCTGATTACTTACCGATGTGGCTACGATAACACTGTAACAAAAATTTGTCGAAGGCCAATGTATAATAGTTCTAAACTCGAAAACTAGTGTACGAAGGCTTTAAAAGTCGAGAAAAAATCTTTTTTCTGACTGAAACTATAAAAAATAGAAGAAAAAAATCGGACCATGGCTTTTGTAAATATGTTTGCATTCTATTAAATATATATGGAAATATTTTTCTATTTGTAATATTTTTCATTTTTTAAATATTTTTTTTATTTTCTCGAAAAAGAGTAAAATTGACTCATCAAAAGAGGAGCTAGAGGAGATCCTCATAAAATTTTACAATACATTACATTAACTTATAACATTTTTTCACTTTGTATAATGCTCACTTCGACCAAAAAATGATAACTTTGGGCCACTGTAAATAGAAGCTCAGACCAGTTTATTCTACAAAAATGGGCATCATGCCCTTCAATAATTAATTATTGTCGCTACTCTGTTCAAAAATGCTGCTGCACAGTGTTATTTATAAAATTATTTTATATTTTTTTTTGTTTCTTTTTTTGTTTTTGTTTTTTTTTTCTTTTTTTTGTTTTTTATTTTTTTTTTGTTTTTATTTTTTTAATTTTTTTTTAATTTTTTTTATTTTATTTTTTTTTTTTTTGGAATTGTTGAATTGTTTTACATTTTGGTTTATTAAGTCTTACTTGCTGACGCAAATGTGCTCTCAAAAAGTCTCTGCCGTCTCTCGTTTGTGAGAAAACCTGATGGAAATTAAGAAAAATTGATTTTATATCCAGATTTCTAGCAAATGTGGCATTCTAAAACCTTTTTGGGGGTAGCTTTGGATTCAGCGAAGAAAATGTAATAAACCAAAAATTCTTAAAAAGAATCGCATAATTCCCCAAAAAAAAAAACAAAATCATCTGAAATGGGACTTTTCTTCACTAAATACGATGGATTTTCGTAGTTTATGAATATGAGGTGGCCAAACTCTACAAATTCATATTTAAAGCACATACTGTAGTTGATAATTCAGAATAATGCACAAATATTATACCTGGATCTGAAATGCTCAATGTCTGGGTTGTTTAATTATTTAATTATTTTTTGCAATATTTCGTTCTTAGTCTACGAACATCTTCAGGAATGGAAATGTAAATAAAAATAAGGGCACAACAACAAATATTATTAAAAGGCGGTCTTGAATCTTTGTCATTTTATTTCTTGAGCTCGAGTATTTAATCAGATCAACACCATTTTCAATTGAAATGGAGAAAATACAACGTCATATTGAGCAAAAACAAATTGAAATTGACGAAATAAAAATTGAAATTCAGAAATAAAAATTGAAATTCAGAAATGTAAATTGAAATTGAGAATATATAGGGTCCGCCAAATAACTTTTTTTTTGGAAATGCTATAAAAAAAACTACTGAATATTTTCTCAAATTTCTTTTTTTATTTGAAAGTACAATCCTTCCGGTTAATAATGGAAAATAATTTCATTGAAATGGCTGCTGAGGGCACCCAACAAATAATAGTCCAACGGTTGAATAGTTGAAAAAAAAGTTAGATGGCGGACCCACATACCAATGTCTCCTATGATTTACTTTTTCCGCTCTAGAAACCACATATTTCAACAAATAACTTTTTTTTTTTTGAAAATGCTATAAAAGAAACTACTGAATATTTTCTCAAATTTCTTTTTTATTTGAAAGTACAATCCTTCCAGTTAATAATGGAAAATAATTTCATTGAAATGACACCCCACAAATAATAGTCCAACGGTTGAATAGTTGAAAAAAAACGTTAGATGGCGGACCCTATACAATTGAAAGTGATACAAATTAATTTCAATTTACATTTTTGAATCTCAATTTGTTTATTTTCAATTTCAATATTCATTTCTGCATTTCAATTTTCATCTCCGAATTCAATTTACATTTTCTCCATTTCAAATTTCATCTCTCAATTTCAAATTTCGTTTTCTCAATTCAAATTTCGTTTTCTCAATTCAAATTTCGTTTTCTCAATTCAAATTTTTATTTTTGAATTCAATTTTCTCAATTTCAATTTATATTTGTATTTTCTCAATTTTCATTTCTCAATTTCAACTTAAAAAGGTGTAGATATATTAAATGAAGTTCGAGTACATAATTACAAATTGATGAAAAGTATTTAATTACTGAATAAAATATTCTGTTATCATCCAAATGTATTTCTCCATAAAAAAACTGAAAAATTGTGCTATTGCTTGTTGTATGTTTGTATCCTTTTAATTCCATTTATTGTGTTATTGTTTGGCTATTAGGTCACTTCAATAAAAGACAAAAATACATTCTTTTAATTCGTTCTTTTTATTTTATTTATTTTTCTAATATTTCGAACAACGTCCTTGGCAATCCTCAGGGATATTTATAGAGAAAACACAAACCTTACACCCTGAACAATACAACACTTTACGACATTAGTCGAAATATTGGAAAAATAAATAAAATAAAAAGAACAAATTAAATGAATTTATTTTCCTTTATTTGTGTGACCTAAAAACTAAACAATAGAACTATTAAAAATGTGATGTTTTCATAAATTTTGAATAGGTTTTCCAAACAAAAAAATCCGTAAATCCTAAATAGTCTTAATATTTATTTTTTATACAAAATATGAATTTATTGAACAGACAGCATGACAAGGAAAATCTTGCTCTTTCTCGGAATAGGAAAACAATTTACAAATGCGAGATTAAATTTAATAACGTTGTTTCTTCCTATTTCTAAAATACTTTTTTCCCATGATTTATTTCCTCGTTCGTCTGGGGGATTGAGACATGAGTTTGCACAACACTTGGTCGCTCGGTTGTCCTTGGCAAGTAATCTAATCTGATGTGATGCGATGCGATGCGATGCCTATGGCTCATTTAACAGATGACTTTATAGAAACACAACTTTGGCAATAAAAAAACAAACATAAAAAGGCGCACAGCAACAGCAACAACAACAATACAAATTTATTACATTCTTAAAGTTTTATTTCAAAAGAAAAATTAAATTTTAATGAATGTTACCCGCGCCCAGCAGTTCGTGGCTAACTGTTTGTAACACCCATAAATAACACCGTGAGAAACTGTTTATAGTTGAGGAGGTGGAAGACCGGTGGATGGATTATTCTGAGGAATCAGATGTGAGGGCTGGAGTTTTATTTTTTTATCCATGTGATGGGAGACTTCTTTTGGATTATAATTGGTGTTTGCCGTCTAAGTTAAATTTGATGGGGATTTTTTTGTATTTCTTTCCCATTTTCATAAATCGCTGTGGTCTCTTCCTTTTATGTGCGAATGATTTATTGTTGCTTCTTTCAGACTGTAGTCTGTAGATTTTTTAGCTGCGGGCATGGTTGGGAAAATTTTTTTCATGAGTTCACAAAAATTAAAAAATATATAAAACATAGATCGTCCAAAAATGTGTTGCAATATTGCAAAAACCGCAAAATTTTAGAGTTCCTTGTGATGGAAACTTTTTCACTCTCGACTGATTTCAGCAGCCCTTTACCATCCATTTTACAATGCCTATCTTCATGTGAAGCGATCACACACACACATTTTGGCTCTTCTCTCCGATTTTTAATAAAAAGCTGCTTTTCCCATTAAAAAAAAATAAAAATTTTAGACACAAGGGTGGTTCAAAAAAAAAAAAGTATTTTTGTCATAAAGTATTTTTATTTATTTTTTGTGCTGTGATATACAAAAATATTTTTTCTTAATTTAAATAAAATTTCTAGTTTTAGAAAAAATTGGCAAATTTAAAAAAATATAATTTATTCTTATTTATTTTATTAACTATTACAATAAATTTTAATAATTTCCCTCCGATGATATTTTCGAAATATGTACTTTTCTATATGGCGATAAGCTGCATTTTCAGATTTTCAGAAAATAAAAAATTGTAGACACTAGGGTGGATCGAAAGTATTTTTGCCATAAGATAATTTAAAATTAAAATTGCTGTGAAATAATTTCAAGGAAATTTCTTCTAGTTTTGCAGACAATTTTCAAATTAAAAAAAAATGATATGATTTTCAAAATATAAGAAATTGTAGACACTAGCGTGGATCGAAAAAAAAGTATTTTTGTTAATTAAGAAAAATAAATATTTTTGTGGTAGAGATATATAAAAATATATTTTTTCTTATTTCAAGCAAACTTCTTCTAGTTTTACAGAAAATTAAAAAAATATTTGTTTAATTATTATTTGTTTTTTATTTATTATTTTTTATTTATTTCCTATTTATTTAATAAACAAAGGATTTTTGTAGAATAAATTTTATTAATAACAAAAAAATAAGTAAATTTCCATGACTGTGTTCTTGGTATTTACACCAAAAAGAATTATAAACGCGATTGCTATCGAAATTGAAAAAATTATTTACTTTTTTATTTATTTTATAAAGAAAGAAATATAAATTCGATTTTTGTAAAATATTTTATTTTACTATTTTATTATTTACTCGCGATTGCTATCGAAGTTAAAAAAATTATTTACTTTTTTCTTTATTTTATAAAGAAAGAAATATAAATTCGACTTTTGTAAAATAAATTTTATTAATAGCTAATAGTGTCATTAAAACGCTACATAAGTTTCATGATGGTGTTCCCGGTACTTACTCCAAAACAATTACAAACGTGATTGATGTGAAATTAAAAATAGAATTTATTTTTTTGAATTTTTTTGTAAATTTTTATAAATTTTTTTGTAAATTCGTATATTCGATTTTTGTAAAATAAACTTACTCCAAAACAATTATAATAGAGAAAGATATCGAAATTATCGAAAATATTTAATATAAATAATTAATGGACACGAATAGAGAGTGATAATGACGAAATATTGTGGGACAACGCATTAAATAGACCAGAGATTAATTTTAGTCCAGACATCCCCTACTTTTTTGAAGTCAGCTTAAAGTATGTTAATTTTTTCATTTTCTATTAAATATTTTTTATTTCGATAGAAATCATGTTTATAATTATTTTAGAGTAAGTACCAGGAGGACCATCATATTACTTATGGAGCGTCTTACTTACACTATTAGCTATTAATAAAATTTATTTTACAAAAATCGAAGATATATATATAGATATATATATCGAGGGTATATTTTTTCGTTTATAAAATAAATAAAAAAAAATAAATAATATTGTTAATTTCAAACAGCAATCATGTTTATAATTGTTCTAAAGTAAGTACCAGGATCACCATCATAAAACTTGTGCAGAGTCTTGCTGGCACTATTAGCTATTAATAAAATTTATTTTACAAAAATCGAATGTATGTATATTTTTGTTAAAAAACAATAAAAAATATATAATTTTTTAATTTGCAATTTTCTTTAAAACTAGAAGAAATGTGCTTGAAATTAGGAAAAAATATATTTGTACCACAAAAAGTTGAATTTTTTAAAATTGGATTAGCATTGGCAAAAATATTTTTTTATTTTATCCAATTTCTTATTTTCTATTTTTTATTTTTTGTCTATATTATCTTATTTTTATATGTATCTCATATAACAAAAATTGAATTACCTCATGGGAAAAAAATTGTTGGTCCACCCTAGTGTCCACAATTTCTAATTTTTTGACAATCGGAATATATATTTGGAAAATTTCAACAAAATCGAAGAGAAAAATGTGAGCGTGATCGCTTCACATGAAATTACTCAGATGTCTTGGCTATAACGGATAGAGTAAAATCGATATTTGGATTTGGATTTTCCTTTGCCGTGCCAGCTATCATAAATTAATTTGTTTGGATTCATTGCAAAATTTCATTTCATTTATCCTTTTTGTGGGAAACCCACCAATTTGTTAAATAAATGCCTGATATCACTACGATACTCCAGCAACAACCGAAAAGAAAAAGCCCTCCACAACACTTTCTACTTAAATACAATGAACAAATGTCATCATGTTAAACGCCACAACCACCCCCACCCCTCCTGTCTTTAATGTGTGACAAACAGATATTAGGAACAAGAACAACAACAACTTGTGATTGAAATGTTTGGCTTATTTATTGTAGCAAAAGTTAAGACATTTTCGCTGTTTTCAAAATTGTTATTGTGCAAATGTCTTCCTGTCGTCGCAGCGTTTTCGTGACAGTCTATAATACCACCCGCCATTTCTCTATTTAAAAGAAAAGGAAAGAAAAAAACCAAACAAAGTTGGTTCTGCGAAACTCAGGTGGTTTCAGAAAAAAATAAAACAACAGGAAACAGTATTTCCAGCACCGAAACATGGGACAAACACATTCGCGCTTGGATGTATCTTGAACATCCGGAACAATTCTCAGAACTCTCGGATGATGACACATGTAAGACTAAAGTTGTTACACGACAGAGGTCAATGAACTCTTTCCCCCACCCCCCACTTGAACATCTTGTGTCTGTAATAAATAACAAATGTATTGAAAAGCAACAAATTAACATTCAGATGGAAGATTGGAAGACAGCGCTAAACGAAGGACAAAACTAATGACATTTTAATTGATTTATAAAAACACATGAACAAATTTAAAACAAAATAATAAATAAAAACAAAAGAATGAATGGAATTATGGCCATAAATGAAATATGTGAAAGTAAAATTTGGAAACACCACCCCCTTCCCACAAAATTTGAGGAATTTTTCTTTTCAAGCTGCCTAAGAAAGAAAACTATATTCAAAAGGGACAAACGCATAATTGATTGAACGATGACGGACTATCCCAAAAGTATCCTTTCTCAAAGCAACACCTTTTTGGGTTCAGATTCAGGTTCAATGTCTCTTGTTTCTTCTTGCACGCGCGTAATGTTGGTTGACCATGTCGTCGTATTAGTAATTTCAATTGAAATCACTCATACCACCCAGTGTATTTGGTTATTATTATTTGTTGGGGATAAGGATCAAACAATGCGTGTTGAAGAGCTGATTACGGGGATTTAAGTTTCAATTTCTAGGGTATTTCGGCAAAACGATTGTTATTAGTGTTCAATATGAGTCTCATACGTGTCCAAGTGTTTTTAATTAAAAAAAAAATCAACATAATTATTTGTTCGTCTTAATCTTATTGATTCATTGCATATATTCAGAAAATATGATTTTCGAGCAATATGCTATGATATGATATTCCCAGTATGATATGATATATCATTAAATGTCGTATTTAATAGAAACGTAAATTGCTGCAAAAGTATTCCATTCAAATTATAGAATTTCAACGAAATTTTTTGTAAATATCCCAAATTCATAGAAATAAAGTAAATGAAAATTTCGACAAACATGCCTACTCACTCAATATTGTCTTAATAAATAATTTTAAAAGTAAACATTTTTGATGTTCGCTTGCAGAAACAATTAAGCGCTTTAAAGATAAACGATAGAATTGTATTATCGTCGTCATCATTGCTAAAGTTCTGTGCATTCTTCAAGATAATAATTCGATATTTAAACAATAATTTAGGCGAAATTTGCAATAATTTGGAGAAATTTTAACAAAATTTCTAGAAACAAAAGAAATATTAACAACATTTCCATTAACAACATTTCAATAAGCTAAAGATGGCCCCACAGACTTCAGAATGATATTTGACTTTTTTTCTAGATTCTTCTTTTCTTGGATTGATAGATAGCGAATCATGTTAGAATCGAACAAATATAAAATTTTTAAACAGATAGTTTTTCATTTGTCATAAATCAAAAAAGAAAACACCGAAAATCAATCCAAATTTTTTGCTTTCATGTGAAGCGATCACAGACACATTTTGGTTCTTCTCTTTGATTTTCATGAAGTTTTCAATATGGCATATAAAGCTGCATTTCCCGAATTCCAAACAAATATATAGGTTTAACCCGCATAGTGCTGTAATTATTTTTTTCGAATTTTGAGATAAAACTTTCATGTTGTCAGTGGTCCACACCAGAAGCTTTGGTGAAAATCTTTTGTGTGTGACCATATATATGGTCACGCTAGAACCATTCGGGTTAAGGAAAATTTTCAAATCTTAAAAAAATATTATTTATTTATTTTATAAACTAAAAATATACCTTAAATTTATTTGTAAAATAAATTTTATTAAAAGTCAGTAAGACGCTCGATAAGTTTCATGATGCTCTCCCTAGTACTTACTCTAAAACAATTATAAATGTGATTAATGTCTAAATTTAAAATATTATTTTATAAACAAGGAAAATACCTTCAATTTTTGAAAAATAAATTTTATTAATAGCTAATAGTGTCAGTAAGACTCTATATATGCTTTTAAAATAAATTAGAAAAACAAATAATGATTTTAATTTCGACAGCAGTCACGTTTATAATTGTTTTAGAGTAACTACCAGGAACACTATCGTGGAACCGAAAATACATAAAAAATAAATAAGAAAAAAAATTAGAAAAAAAATAAATAAGAAAAAAATAAAAAATTGATATGAATAAAAATTTCAAAAAATATTTTTTAGATTCGACTATTTTCGTTAAAACTATAATTGTTTTAGAGTAAGTATTAGGAATGCCATCATCAAGCGTCCTACTTACACTATTAGCTATTAATAAAATTTATTTTACAAAAATCGAAAATAATTAAAAAATAAATAAGAAAAAATAAAAAAATATATTTTAGATTCGACCATTTTCATTAAAACTATAAGAAATTTGCTTGAAATTAACGGACAAATGTTATTTTTTTCTAATTACCTTTTGTTAAAAAATACTTTATTTCGATCTCAAAAATCTGGAATGCAGCTACATTATTGGGAAATTTCATCAAAATCGGAGAGAAAGGCAACATTTTTGTACTCTCGATAGTCAAAATCTTAAAATATCTAACTTTTTGTTATGTTTGAAAAATGTAAAATTCCACTATAACAAATCAAAACAGAAGCGTCCAGTTTCGTAACCGAAAAAAATCGACAAAAAACATTTCGACGCGTTTTTGAACGAATGCTAAATTGTTACATTCTTTTTTTGACTGATATTATAAATATATAATAGTTATATTTTATTTTCTTAATTAATGTAATTCTTAGCATATTTGAGAAATTGCCAAATGCATCAAAACCAACTAAAACAGTGGTTTCACCGACTTACTCTCTTATTAAAAAATCGGATAAAAAATAATTTCTACAATTTCATGAGAAAGCGCCAAATTGTTGCATTTAAAGCCGCGATTTTCTGACTTCTTCTCGGCATTATCGACTCTAAGTTTAGTTTTTCTTCTAGCATGATTTTACTCTGCACAACTATAAAAATTTTCTATAAAAATATAAACGCACTGTTATTAAAAAAGTCACAAAAAGCGAGTGTCATATTATTATGTGACATTATTATGATTTATGCTTTTAGCCACCAAATCGAATAATTCACGTCTCCACCTATAAAATCGAAAATGCGAGTGCCATATAACCGTATTATATTTTTAAAACAGTTGCTAATTATTTTAGCCAACCACTCGAGTAATGCACAAACTAAAAATACAAATTTTCTATAAAAATACATCTACTAAGTTATTAAAAAAAGAAAAAGACTTGCAAACAAGTTCGGCCGGGCCGAACTTTATATACCCTCCACCATGGATTGTATTCCACAGAGGCTTTCGATTTTCGTAGAAGTGCAGTAATATTACAGGAAAATATATATTTTTTAATATAGCCAAACAAAAATAAATAAAAATATTGAAAAAATAATTTTATAAATAAATATAATATTTTTATTTATAAAATTATTTTTTCAGTATTTTTATAAGCCAATCCTTATAAGCGTGATTTGAAATAATAAAAATATTATATTTATTTATAAAATTATTTTTTCAATATTTTTACTTATTTTGGTTTGGCTATATTAAAAAATATATATCAAAATAATACTTCAAGTCAATATAAAAAATAAATATTCTTATATTTATTATTTTATATACATTTTCAAAAAAGAGCTTAAATACCATAAATATTGATAGTGGGTGCTACAGTTGGTTGTCCATTTCCATTCTATTTTAATTCCAAAAGTACAAATTTTGAAAATCCTTTATCTGACGTACATAGTGCAAAATATCCTAATTTCATAATTCAACCAATTTTTGCCTTAAATGTAAAAAGTACAAATTTGGAAAAAATCTTTTTATTTTGCGTGCCCATGCAAATTACATGCTTCTAGATGCGGCCATTTGGTGGGTACCATTTTTATCCCTCTTTTCCTATTTTACCCCCTTAAGAGTACGACTTTCTAAAATATCTTTATTTTACGTGTCTACGCA
Organism: Polietes domitor; assembly: GCA_947397865.1. Lineage (NCBI taxonomy): Eukaryota > Metazoa > Arthropoda > Insecta > Diptera > Muscidae > Polietes > Polietes domitor. The sequence goes on along the minus strand of OX377622.1, from coordinate 9,709,654 downwards.
ATTAGAGGGATTATAAACCGAATTTCATCGTTCTAGCTGTAGAAGTTTAGTTGGTACTGTTTGTATCCCTCTGTACCCATTATATCCCTTGAAAGTATGAATTTGGAAAAACCTTCTATTACTCGTGTCTACGCCGTCAGAGGAATGTATACTCCGAATTTCATGGCTCCAGCTGCGGTCATTTGGTTGGTACTAGTTTTATCCCCATTTCCCATTTTAACCCCAAAAAGTACGAATTTCGAAAAATCCGTTTATTTTACATGTCTACGCCGTCAGAGGAATGTATACTCCGAATTTCATGGCTCCAGCTGCGGTCATTTGGTTGGTACTATTTTTATCCCCTTTTTCCAATTTAATCCCAAAAAGTACGAATTTCGAAAAATCCGTTTATTTTACATGTCTACGCAATCAGAGGAATGTGTACACCGAATTACATTATTCTAGATGCAGCCGTTTTGTTGGTACCATTTTTATCCCTCTATTCCCATTTTACCCCATAAAAGTACGAATTTGGAAAAAAATACTTTTATATTATGTATCTACTCAATTAGAGAAATATACACACCGTATTTCGTGTGTTTAGCTGTTGTCGTTTGATAGGTACCATTTTTATCCCTTTTGGCCCCATTTCACACCCTACGAATAAGAATCACTTTATGGTGCGCTTTATGCTATAAGGGAATGTGCATTCCAAATATCAAGTAAATACAAGCAGACATATTCAAAAATCATGCTGAATATTAGGGGTATTTTTAGTCCTTGTGAGGAAAAATATTTTCCCTCTGGGCCGATTTCGCCCACTTTCAATCCCAACCGATCTGCAACCATGAGACACATTTAGGGAAAATTTGAACCTCCTAGCTCATTTCGTTCGGAAGCTAGCGTACTTTCAACAGACAGACGGAAATGGCTATATCGTCTTAGAATTTTACTACGACCCAGAATATATATATTTTATGGGGTCTCCGATGAATATTTTAAGGTGTTACAAACGAAATGACAAAGTGAATATAACCCCATCCTATAGGTGGAGGGTATAAAAAGCGAGTGCCATACGGGCTTTATTAAGTGTGAGACGAATAATTCACGTACACATTCTCTTTAAAAAACATATCTGCTCTGTTATTCAAGAAAAGGAAAAGAGTTGCGAAAAAGCAAGTGCCATATGGACTTTATTATATGTATTTAAAACAGGTGCCAATATTGGATATAGTTTAGCCAACTAATAGAATAATTTGCTTTTCATACCTATACAAATTTTCTAAAAAATATATCTGCTATGTTATTCAACAAAAAAAAAAATCAAAAAGACAGTGTCAAATGGACTTTATTATATGTTTTTTAAAACACAAATAAAAAATACAAATTTTCTATATCTACTCTATTATTCAGGAAAAGTAAAAGACTTGCAAAAAAGCGAGTGTCATATGGGCGTTATTATATTTTAAAACAGCAAAATGTATATACAGCTGCGGTCAAAAAAATAGCAGCGTCGAGATAAAAATGTCGACAAAGAAAAGCATCAGTTTTACTTCGAAAATCCTAAAAGTTTTTACGGCGATTGAAAGGTGGTATTGTGCCATTCTTAATATGGCTTTAAATAAAAAATTAAGTTTTTGTAATTTTGAGATTAAGCCTTTAGAACCATTTATGTCAAAAATGAGACCAGTCAAAAAATAGCAGCGCTAATAAAAACTAAAAATATTTTATTTCAATTTACTTTAATTGAGAACTTTTTTGAATAATTACTTAAACAACGATATTTTCTTGAATTTAACACTTAGTTGTACTGACTTTATTGCTACATAACGTCGTTTCTTGGAGTCAACTAGTATTTTGCACCTTTCATGCGGTATTTTTGACCATGCCTCTATAATTTCGTGTCAAATATTGTTATTGTCTTTCAGTATTGCTAGTGAGATCTCCTTTTAGTCATCACACTTAAAATTTTTGATTATATTGAGATGTGGTGTCTGCCCAAACCATTCCATAACATCGATATTATTGACTTCAAACCACTTTTTTGCAAGTCGGCTGGTGTTTTTGGGATAATTGACCTGTTACAAGACTCATTTAAGTGGCATTCCATATTCTGCATACGTTAGCATAAAATTAGGCAGTATTTCGATGTACTGGACAGAGTCCATAGTAGTTCTGGGCTAATGTATTGACCTAACTTCATAATATGAAAAACAAGCCCAAGCCATTATGCTTGATCATCCCTATTTGACAGTTTTAGTACTATACCTGGAGATGTATTCCGTGTTTTGTGGACGTCTTATAAACTATCGAGAGACTGTCCCATCATATAAAACATTTTTTGTTTCAATTGACCATAAAACGTGCACCCACTTTTTGGATGGCTACTGCAGGTGTGTTTTTCCGAATTGCAATTTTTTGTGAAATGTCTTTTATTTTTAAGTGGGACTTTTCTCGGACTTCTACCTTACTGATTATGTTTTCTTAGTATTCTACGAACATTTTAAACTCTCAAAGATGGACAAGTATTGTTTTTTATTTCGGTGGCGGGCGTAAGTGGGTTTTTTGTACTAGGCATTACTATTCAGCGAATGGTTGCAGGTGATATAAACTGGTATTTTTTGACGTGTTTTTGTTTTTTTTTTTTCTTCTTATAATATCGAATTTCTGATCATTTTAATGGAACACTGGAAAAAATCGAACTTCACTATATGATTTACCCTCAGATTTGAAACATTTCATATGAACTCGATTTTGTTCTCCACAATGCTCTCCTCGCCCTACTTATGAAGAAAAAAAAAAAAAAATAAAACAATAACATTTCAGAAATAGTGTACATTTCATAATATCTTATTTATAACATCAAATCGAATTGAAAAAATGAGATAAAATTCCTTTTTATTGAGATTTTTTTAATGCTGCTATTATTTTGACCGGTCCAAAATGTCGAATAGTCCAAAAATGTGAAATTTCTAAAACAATTAAAATCATATCACCAAATATACAATTATTTTGTTTTTGTAACCTCACTACGCAGCTTTTAATGCAGTAGAAGCACTAAAAAATTATCACACGAATAAATATATGAAAATGTATGCTAAGCTGTGGTGCGCTGCTATTATTTTGACCGCAACTGCAGGTATGCAACGAATAATTCACATCTCCACCTATACACATTCTCTATAAAAAAATATATCTCTCCTTTTATTCAAGAAAATAAAAAGACTTGTAAAAAAGGAGTCAAATATTAATTTTATTATACGTATTTAAAACAGGTGCTAATTATGGCTACAATTTAGCCACCCGCAACGAATAATTCACGTCTCACATGCGTGCATTTATTTTCATATTCATATTACACGAGCACGAGTGCGAGTGCGAGTATGTGCAAATGTAAATATTTGTGAATATCTTGCGGCAAATATGACAATTCAAAAGCACTTTTTATGATAGTAAACAATCCGGTCACTTGAAATAAACAAATACATTAACAAAGCAAGTGGCAAATGGCTTTTATAGGCCATAACAAAAGCCAGCAGTAGGGTGGGTGGTGTGCAGCAGCAGCAGTAGCACAAATTAATTCCAACCCCCCTCTCCCCCTGTGGGTTGGTGTCATCTGTTTCTGTTGGTTGTTATGCATATGTATCTCATTCAGTCAGTTATTACTGACTAACTTTCGCAGCATTAATTTGACATTTGTTCTGTCATTATGTGGATATTAGAAAAAAAGAAGTCCCTCGACACATGTTAACTCACGCACGCACTGGCCGGACACACTATGAGGAGAGACAATAATTGCAAATGCAACCCTGATTATGAAGTTATTTATGGAGGTGTGCATGTGTGTGTTAGAGTTAATATTACATGCTGTCAAAATGAAATTATGATGATCAGTGTTGCTTTGTTAAGCTTTCTTTCTTTCTTTTTTTTGGCAGGCACTGTTGTTCTCGTGTGTTTATTGGAGATTTGGAAAGCTTATTTTTACTCTTTAAAACATTTGGTTTAATAATACAGAAATAACTATGTATATGTATGTATGAGTGTGCGTGTGTCGCGGAGTGTGTGTATATAGCACCCATCTGGACAAATGTATGTCTGTAAGTTAGTTACATTTACTATGTCATGCCTGACATGCCAAAACCAAAAGCAATTGCTTTGAAATTAGTGTAGACCGTCCACCATAAAGAGCATAGAATAGAGATTGTAGAGTTCTGAACAACACGGAGAGAGGAGAGTAAGCAGCAGCAACCCTCATTGTTCGATTTGCCAATAACCATAACCGTTATTCTCCCTAATGGAGCAAATATTGGCAAATTGTGTGCGCTTTGTGCGGGGAGACGACAACTTCCGCAGATTTCCCGCCTTCTGTGGGTCTGCGTTGACCATTTGTAGTTGTCACATGTGTGTGTGTGTTTCGCCCCCTTTTAACATACACTGGGTGACCAAGGAGACACAACAAATGCCAAGGTGTTTGAATTATTGAGTCTCTACTCGTACGTCATGCAATTAATTGTGATTAATTTTAAAGGTATACTTTTTGTTGCTACTCTCTCTCGCTCGCTCTGGCGCTCTCCCTTTCTCAGCCTGTCTGTGTGTCCCTTGCGCCTGAAGGAAAAAAGAAACATGCGCAGGAGAACAGGTTGCTCTGGATCAGAGAGAGCGAGCGAGAGTGAGAGCAGTGAGTACAGGGGAGCATTTTGTGTTGTGTTCCTCTGAAATCATTCTGTGTTTAACAAGTGTGCTGACATTGGTTCCTGGTCTTCAATGATTTGAGCTTTTTCCTGTTTCGTTTGCTGCTTCTCCATCAAAAATTCTCCAAACACCCTCACACATATACAGGCGCGCACATAAGCACGCACACCCTGAGCAGACGAAAGCTAGTTTTCCTGTACTCGTGTTTATGGTGTTTTCCCCCGTGCACAAGATTTCCATGATATTATTTCGTGTGTACATACACTCTTGAAACGAATGTTTATGGTTGTAGCTCGTCGTCGTAGTCGTCCGCCGCCGTCACCATCGCCGTCGTCGTCGTCGTTTTTGTGCTCGATTTTTTCCTCTGTGTTGGTTGGTTTGCCTTTGTAGAGTATTCTTCCTTGCTGGTCGTCGTCGTCGTCGGTAGTAATGCGTTTTTCTAAGAGCAAAGATTCATACGCACTGTTTGATTCTTGATATTCGTATCCAAAAGTTTGCATAGGGCGGCACCACAAAAAATTCAAAGAAAAGAAAAAATAAAATAAAAGAAAATATAATAAAATAAAAATACAATTGAACATTGTTTTATTACAAAATTTGTGTGTGTGTGTGCCCAAATTCTGTGAAATTTATGGAAAATCCATTAAAAAAAGTGAAACTTAAAACGAGCAAAACACCCCAAATCGAAAAAGTGTATATCGTGTTAAAGCCACAGTCTTGGTAAACTTCCATAATATCCCCCAAGCCCAAGGAATAAAGTTCAAAGTTTTTCACACAAAATAAAAAAATGGAAAAAAATGAAAAGAAAATTAATTTTCGGTGTACACATACACACATAAACACGAACGAACGAGCTAGCGAGCGAGCGAACGAAAAAAATTAACCCAATAAAAAAAGAACGCAATGAATGATTCATGTTATATTCTTTTTTGGAATTTTCTCTATGTTGTTTTTCATGTGTGAATACAATTATCGTGTATTTGTACTGAATACTTTTTTGTGTATTCCCCCGTTGGCCTCCCTTTCAACCACAACATCATCATCGCCATCGCCATCGCCATCACCATCAACATGGGTAGTCGTCGTCGTAACACACACTCGTGCGCCCGCCCAACACACACAACATCTCCCTCCATACCATCCATATCCATACCCTCTGTACCCTAACCCCCTATCCCTCCCTCCCGCCTTTCCCTGCCGAAACAAAAAAAAATACAAAAAGAAATATAAATGAAAAAACGCAGAAAGAAAAGTACAAAAATCTACAATTTACACGTCGTCGTCTCATCATCTCAACGCCCGAAAGTTGAACAATTTTAAACAAAAGAAGAACCGAAAAAAATCATAAATAAAATTAAAGAAATAAACAAATTAAAAGCAATCGCATCGCAGCGCCCCTACTACTACCACCACTCGCATAGGAGAATAAACATTATCATGTTGTTGGTGTTGCTGTTGTTGCTGCTGCTGTTATTTTATTGCACACAAACTCACTCACGCACTTACCTACAATTCTTCGGCGGACACCTAGTGCTCTATGTGAGAGCACCTCACTCACTCACTATCTCGTGACGATGTTACGAAAATCCTGTGGCAAAAGATGTGCTGTACTGTGCTGTGCTTATTATCTACATGCATTTGTACCGTAATTCTGGTTCTCCTCTCTCCCTCCCCCCCTCCTCAAATGTCTACTCGAGTATGGCCTTCAAGTATAAGGACTGACTCTTCTTCTTGGGTTGTCTGTTTGTGTGTGGCATAAACAAAAAAATCTACTTTCTAAACAGAAAACATACACAAAATAGAGACAGGATGAAAGTATGACAGAAGAAGAAAAACACAGGTGGAAGAAATGTTCCAATACAAATCTTGGTCAAAAGGCTACAGAACTAGCAGGACTTTAAAATATGTTGATGCTGATGTTCTTTGAAATAATGTAAACTTTGAATAATATAAACTTTGAATAATCAAAACTTTTCCTGTTCAAAGCTATTCGATCTTATTCTGTCGTGGATATACAGAGATAGAGAGAGATAGGCTTCATATTTTGATTAAGTTTGTGCCAGACTTGTGCACATCCAAATATATGGAATTTGCATTCTCATCAGTAAAGAGACCCTTTTTTTTTGATCATTTAAGAAATTTATTAAGATTTTTAAAGGAATATTTATTTTCCAAATTTGAAAATTGTATTTTAGCTTTAGTCTCTGACTGTATGTATGTATGTATGTGCTATTGAAGAAACTTTCAAAAGAATATTTTACTAATCACGTGGAATTAATTGGTTTCGATTGGCCGCATTCATTTCGGAATTTTTGAGTTTCCAAATACAGGGTTTTCCAACAAGAGGTGTTATTTTGGTATTCAAAGAAAAAATGCAAATTTTTTGAGATAAATGATCGGATGTTTATTTCATAATAAAGAGGAAGAGGGTATGCCCTTAATAATGAAAAACAACATCAGCCAAATGGCCAGCACGACCACGCTTACAGGACCATATCCTTTTCATGAAATTTTCCATAACCAAATCGCAAAGTGGCTGCCTGCCCTATGTTCTCGATAGCCTCACGAATTCTATCTTTGAGGTCTTGATTCGACACTGCGCTGTTGGCGTAGACCTTATCTTTCACGTGGCCCCAAAGAAAGAAGTCGCAAGGTGTTAAATCACAAGATCTCGGTGGCCAATTGTGATCACCTCTTCGAGAGTTAACACGCTCCGGAAACTTTTCCCGTAAAAGAGCAATGGTTTCGTTGCTTGTAGCTCAGTCTTGTTGAAAGTAAATGTTGTCCAGATCAATACCAACCAACTCCGACCAATAAATCATCTCTCGATAGCACAATCCATTCACCGTAACTGTTGATCCAACCTCATTTTCGAAAAAGTAAGGTCCAATGACCGCGCCGGACCGTAAAACGGCACCAAAAAGTCACACGATGAGGATGGAGAGGCTTCTCAACAATAACTCTTGGGTGTTTTTCGAGCCCCAAATGCGACAATTTTGTTTGTTGACGTAGCCAACGAGGTGTAAATGGGCCTCATGATTTTCCTGATCATTTTCATTCATAAATTTTAATAATTTCAATGCGTTGTTGAAGCGTGTATCGTTCCATTTTTAGTAATGGCGTAGTTTCTACTTGTCAAATGTCAAAGAATAAAAGCTTCAAAGGTGACAGCAACCGAATTAACGGGTGATACAAAATAACACCTCTTGTTGGAAACCCCTGTATATGATTTTATTTGATAAAAATCGAATTATTTGATTTTACGTACGACAATTTTTCGTTACTTTTGAACCGGTTGTTAGGCGTATGAAACTGTAGGCAAAATGGAATAACTTGGCTTTTTTAGTTTTTTCATTTCTTCATCCCATTGCCCATACAATTTTTCTAAGAATTATTTTATATACTTGTTCGCATCCTATGACAACGGTATTACTGTCAAATTAAAGAGGAGAATATCTATTAAAAATACTTCAAATATCATAATTCTATCTGAATTAGTTCAGAGCTAATAGCTATTTCAAGTTTACCCCTTAGTTTTAGTTCTAGTTTATTCATATCTTAATTTTTAAGGGACAAAACTTTAAATGGCTGCTAAAACTAAACTAATACAGATAGAAGTAAAAAATTTAAAGTATTTTTGGCAAAAATTCTCTTATTTAATTTGGCATTTATACCAATCGAATAACTATTGAAAATAATTTTTGAAAAATTGTATACTTTGGAAATTTGTCGTCTTTTTAAGGGGCAACAGAAAAAAATGAAAAACTATAAACGCCAATTAACTCTTTTTAACCTATAGTTTCAGATATATTCATTTGGTTCAAGTGTAATATTGACTGTCGAACAGTGTAATTAAAAAACCCAATATTTCGACTAACATAGTTAGACATCTATACAAATTATACGTCTAACCACTGTGAAAGTTTATTATCAAAATGAAAATATTTTATTGAACTTACTAGCCTAAGAATTATTTTATATAATTGTTCGCACCCCATGACAACGGTATTACTGTCAAATTAAAGAAGAGAATATCTATTAAAAATATCATGCTTCTATCTGTATTAGTTCAGCACTATTTTCCCTTCAACTTTACCCCTTAGTTTTTCTAGTTTATTCATATCTTAATTTTTAAGGTACAAAACTTTAAATGGCTGCTAAAACTAAACTAATACAGATAGAAGCATGCAATTTAAAGTATTTTTGGCAAATATTCTCCTCTTTAATTTGGCATTTATACCAATGTCATAGGGTGTGCGAATAACTATTAAAAATAATGTTTTAAAAATTGTTTACTTTGGAAATTTGTAGACCTTTGAAAAAAATGAAAAACTATAATCGCCCATTAACTCTATTTAACCTATAGTTTCAGATATATTCATTTGGTTCAAGTGTAATATTGACTGTCGGAGTGTGTAATTAAAAAGTCCAATATATCGACTAACATAGTTAGACATCTTCAGGTGATATTTAAAATTAAAAAAAATACAAATTATACGGAAAATTAAATGAAAATATTTTATTGGACTTACTAGCTTAACATGCGTGTGGATGTAAAGGGTGATTTTTTAAGAGCTTGATAACTTTTTTTAAAAAAAAAAAACGCATAAAATTTGCAAAATCTCATCGGTTCTTTATTTGAAACGTTAGATTGGTCCATGACATTTACTTTTTGAAGATAATTTCATTTAAATGTTGACCGCGGCTGCGTCTTAGGTGGTCCATTCGGAAAGTCCAATTTTGGGCAACTTTTTCGAGCATTTCGGCCGGAATAGCCCGAATTTCTTCGGAAATGTTGTCTTCCAAAGCTGGAATAGTTGCTGGCTTATTTCTGTAGACTTTAGACTTGACGTAGCCCCACAAAAAATAGTCTAAAGGCGTCAAATCGCATGATCTTGGTGGCCAACTTACCGGTCCATTTCTTGAGATGAATTGTTCTCCGAAGTTTTCCCTCAAAATGGCCATAGAATCGCGAGCTGTGTGGCATGTAGCGCCATCTTGTTGAAACCACATGTCAACCAAGTTCAGTTCTTCCATTTTTGGCAACAAAAAGTTTGTTAGCATCGAACGATAGCGATCGCCATTCACCGTAACGTTGCGTCCAACAGCATCTTTAAAAAATACGGTCCAATGATTCCACCAGCGTACAAACCACACCAAACAGTGCATTTTTCGGGATGCATGGGCAGTTCTTGAACGGCTTCTGGTTGCTCTTCACTCCAAATGCGGCAATTTTGTTTATTTACGTAGCCATTCAACCAGAAATGAGCCTCATCGCTGAACATTTCGAACACATGAACACATTTCGAACCGAACACTGATTTTGGTAATAAAATTCAATGATTTGCAAGCGTTGCTCGTTAGTAAGTCTATTCATGATGAAATGTCAAAGCATACTGAACATCTTTCTCTTTGACACCATGTCTGAAATCCCACGTGATCTGTCAAATACTAATGCATGAAAATCCTAACCTCAAAAAAATCACTCTTTAATAGCTTAAGACCATATGACATGGTCTTTCTTTCCGACTTGTTTCTAGATTATGTTTCCGGGATAAATATTAGAAGTGATTTAAAAAATACTTTTTCATTTCTAATCAAAGTAGAAAATCGAAGAAATGCATCCAAATTCTTTACTATACTTGAATAGTATTTTATTATAATCAATTTATATCATAAATCTCAAAATAGCATTTTACTTTTCACTTTTCACTTTTCCATTTCAAATCAAAGTAGAAAATACAAGAAATGCATTCAAATTCTTTACTATACTTGAATAGTATTTTATTATATTCAATTCATATCATAAATCTCAAAATAGCATTTTGTGCAACAATGTGTTACAAAAAAGAATGAAGTAGAAAAGTATTATTTTTATTGTGGGTATTATCGAGTAGAACAAGAATATGTATATATGCCGGGGTGTCTGGCAAATACATATTCTTCAGTTAAGGGTAAAAAAACAGTTTTCGTACACTTATAAGCCTGTAACTTAGTTGTTAATCAACCGATTTAAGAAAACTTAAGAAATCTCTGTGGTTTTGTCCAGCAAACCACTTGTAAATTCATTTAAATCACACATTTAGTAAGCATTTAGGAGTAAAACGGCGCTTTGTTTTTAAAAATCCGTCAGTAATTGACTGAGTTATTGAAGTTTTCGTTAAAACAAAATTTTTGCAAAAATACAAGTTTTGGTCATTTCAGTTCAAATCTCTCATAATTTTACAAATTGAAGTCCAATGTGAAAATACTTACAATTCATCAAAACAGATAAAAGTGGTTAAAAACATCTCGACAGTTTTAATAAAAACTATCCAATTTTGGAACACATTTTCTCCGCTTTGGGAATTTGGGTATTTTTTTTTTTTTGAAAAAAAAAAATATGGTAATCTTTTCATAGTTTTTTTTGTATTTTTTAGTATTTTCCAAATTCGAAATTAAAAATACTTACTTTACATAATAATAGATCAATTGTAATGATCACTTTGCATTTCTTTCTTTCATTTCAAATTTAAACGACATTCGTCTCCGTTTTTATACTTTTCAAATCTATCAATAAGAATATAAACAGACACATTCGGGATATCAAAAATGCTGTCATAATATGAACAGTTTGTAAACAGCTGTTCGTGCAAAACTATGGCTGTTTTTCTTTAAGACTGGATAACTAAGCTGCGATAACAAAAATCTAAATAAAATGTTAAAATTTCACTCAAAATAAAAAATGCTTTTTTAAAATAGTAGCCAAAAGCAATATCAATGTGTGTGTGAAAATAAATTTTGAAAAAATAATTTTATGTTAAAAATATTTGACTTAGCCTTGATAATTATCCAGTGTAAGTCAAAATGATGGATATCGAGGCTAAGTCCAATAAAATCGACACAAAATATTTTTTTGAAAATTTCTTTTGATACATATATTTATATTGTAGTTGGCGACAATGTGAAATTATATTTTTTTATTTTGAGCAAATAATTAAATTTTTATTAACGTTTTCGTTATCGCAGCTTGTTATCCCGGCTTAAAGAAAAACACCCCTACTGTCTCTATTATGATTGTCATAATTGGCACAAAGCTGCCACCTTGTTAAATCTCTTAAGACTCGTTTCTTGTGTTTTTCCTTTTCTTGATTAACAGTGCAGATCTATTTCTATAGAAAATCTGTATAGGTGTGAAAAGGGGGAACATAAAGTCGACAATGCCAAAAATTGTATCAACAAATCTTCGAATTGATTTTTTGTTTTAGTTTTCTCTTCTGCAGTTTTCCATTACTCACTCATTTGCCCTGTTCGTTTTTACGCACCGATAAATAAAAATAAAACATTTTTTGTATGAAAATGATTTTAAAATTTTAAACATTTTTCATACAAAAAATTTTAATTTTATGTTAGCTTATTTGTCGGTGAGTAAAATAAAACAGGATAAATAAAATGAATGACATTTTCTGATTGTTTTCAACAATATGATTATAATAAAATAATATAAAAATATTTATAATAAATTAATATATGACCACACCCAACAATTTGGATATGTGTTATAAGAAGTGTAAATATAATTATGGATAAAATTGAAATTTTAACCAAAAGATACCAAAGTAGAGAGGAAGTATTATGGCGAAAATTGAAAAAAACAGAATTTTAGTTTGCGGAGAATAGACCAAAAAGCAAATTGAATTGATTGAAATTTTACTGATATAAATTCAGCTACTTTTTGTGCCAAGTTACTATTGTGCCAAGAAATTGCAAAGAAAACGTGTAATTTTTACAAAATTCAATTCAAAATTCCTCCTTTCTTTTCATAAATTAAATAACAGAAAGTTTCAATTCACTCTCTTTTTTTTAAAGAGCAAAACAAATGCATATTAAATCATTCAAATATTAATCTAAATATTCGAGCAGAGAATTATCTCACATTCGTAAATGCAATACAAATCATTTTTATTTTTGCTGTAGTCTAAAGTTACACTCACAAGAATTGAATGAATGTTTAAAGACATGGACACTTTTCTCAGAAATGAAAAAAAAATGCAGTTGCTATCTTCGGTATGTACTTAAATACTAAGGAAACCGAAGATTAAAAGTGTGCTCTTTTCATCGGCAAGTGTCGTCATGTTTTGAAATCGCAACGCGTCAGTTCACTCAAATTTTGCCTTTTTACGTTTGGGAATTTAATAACCTCACCAAAACGAACAAAAAGGAGGAGTCAACTTTCTCTTACCAAAAAAGTCTGTATTTATATTTTATTCGGCCGATTTTCGTAGAAAATCGCTTAGTTTCTGACTAAACGCTATAAGCTGTGCGAAAAGGGAAGTAAAAGTATGTTTACCGAAAAGTTCAGCAACAAATGCTTCTCACACTGTATGTGTTGAAGTGTAACATCGTTCTGCAGCGGATTTTTTATGCAATATCAGATTTTGAGCGGATGGTTATAATTGAAAACATAAAAATCCGTTGTCTACTCTTCTTGTTGGGAGCCATAAAACAGAGTTACCTCTTTTTTCTCACTCTTAAAGAGATCACCCACAACCACTACTCTTTCATGTGTATGACAGTTAAATGCTGTCTACATATGTGTGTATGTATTTCAACTTGGTATATTTAGTTGTGATTTCATAGTTGAAGTGTCCATGTTGTTTTTGTAATAATGGCACATCACACATTTATAAGGGAATGATCTTTATATTTCATTTATTTATCATTTAGTCTCTTGTTTATGTGATGTTAATACCGTCACATCTCTCGCTCTCATTTTCTGTTCTAATCTCTTAATAGAGTTTGTGCCAACAAGACTTGCAATGTCGTATGTGCATTATTTTTGGTGTTGGAAAAAATTTTATGGACAAAAGTGCAACATAAAAAAATTAATTAAAATTTTGGAGGTGTTTTCCGAAGAGTTTAGCTCAAAAATGGACGCACCTAGGGGTGAAATATTTTGAAAGTCATAATAAAACAATCAAACCTTCATTTGTGGCTGGTGAATGTATGAATTTACATTGGCGACACACTGTTTTGCTAGAAAAATTCGGAATAACATATGTTCATGTTAAATTAATTTATGTTACCTACTTGCATTGGCCATTCTTCAAGGAATGCCAAGGTAACAAAACAGAATTTTTAGTTGTTAAGGAGTAAGCAGGTTGGATTCTTACCCACTTTTTCAAAAAAAAAAACATCCTGCAATAGTTAAGCTACATTAAATCCTAACTACTAACAGCCACTTATTCATGGAGTTCAACAATTAATTAGTTGTCCTATACAAAAGCTCCTTAGGTTTGCGTGGGAGTTTATTGAATAATTGAAGTCCTTGTCAAAATTTGTTTTCCTTATCAACAATAAATATAATTATCTAGTAATTTGAAACATGAAGAGAGCGTTCCAAAAAAAAAACATGATTTTACTTGAGGGCGAGAAATTGTGGTGGGCAGAAGTCCTGTGATTTTAAACAAATGTTGTTCTACATAAATGCCAACAATACGAGTATAAATAAATGCTGGGCCATATTTTACGTAGTTAAATACCAAGCCGCCGCCACCCACGCACGACACCCACTTTTGCCACAGGCTATTACGTCCATTCAACTTTATTGTGTCCAATTACCAACAACAACAGCAACAACATCATCATCATCATCGAACAACTACTACTACATGTGATAATGAAATTAATTAATAATAAACGAGAGTGCTTTATAACAAAACTCTTTTGTTTCGCATTTAGAATAAATCAAATCCCTTGTCCCCTCCATCAAGAACAAGAACAAGAGCACAAAAAAATGGATTGATACCAAAGATAATCTAGCAAAGAAAAGAATAACAACAACAATAAATAAGTAAATAATACAAAAGTGCTAACCGCCAACAAACAAACCACCACAATTATTCTTCGGCACAACAACAACCAACAACAAGAGTCAAAGACACCAATTTGTCAAGAACGAAAAAGAACAGAGCAAAAGAGCAGCAGGCAGCAATAAAGCGAAGAAGAAGAAGAAAATCCCACGTCAACACATTCTTCCAGTAGTTCGCCCCGTGTTCAACTAAAGTTGCTGTTGCTGGCTGGCGTTGTTATTCACATTTTTGAGTCGTTCATTCGGTTTGGTTTTTTGCGGATCGTAACCATTGTTGCACTGCATCGTGCTGCTGGTCGCCTTTCTATTTAGTCCCCGTCATCGTCGTCGTTGTTGTTAGTGCTGTGTTGCTGTCGCCGCCGTTGCTGTTGTCGTACCGTTATCGTCGTTACCGTTGAGTTCCTTCATTTTCTTGTGTGTCACGGTGTTCGGCCAATTGTGGCCGATATAAACGACCTTCAAAACGTTTTGTGTCGAGGCAATACGCACCATGGGCTGCGCACAGAGTGCTGAGGAAAGGGCTGCAGCCGCCAGAAGTCGTCTGATTGAACGCAATCTAAAAGAAGATGGCATACAGGCAGCAAAGGATATTAAACTTTTGTTATTGGGTGAGTAGTGTGCGAGCGCGAGCATAGTAGTAGTTGTGTGTACATAGATCAACAACATACCCACATGCATGTGAATGTGTGTGTGTATGTATACATGTGTTTGAACATTTGCGTGGGGGTTACAGTGTTTATTCTCTCTTCTCTCTCTCTCCCTTCATTGCTCTCACTACTGCTGTGTTATTATCGTGGGGAGTTTTTTGGGCAGTGAGTGTGGCAGAGATGAAAACTTGATTTATTTTCTCATTTGTAATGAAAGCAAAGCTTAGACGTTGATAATGGCTTTGCAAGAGTTATTAATTCTTACAGTCTACAAGTTTTCGGTGTCAAGTGAATTTTTAAGTGTTTTCTTTTGGTTTTCTTTTTTTGTTATTATTATTTTATAAACGTTAAATTAAATTTGTGGTATTTAAAGTCTGACAGGAGGAGACCTTTTTATGAAATAAATCCTTTTTTCGTCTTGATAGGGGTAAAAACAAAAGTTTTAGAATTCAAAGATTATTTATTATACATTTTTTTATTATTAGACCTGTTTTTCTTTAAGCCGGTATAACAAGCAGCAAAAACAAAAAAGAGTTAATTTTGTACTCAAAATAAAGAAATATTTTTTCACATTGTCGCCAACTATTATATAAATATATGTAACAAAACATATTTTAAAAAAATATTTTGTATTGACTTTTTTGGACTTAGCCTCGACAACTATAAAATTGACTTGCTTAGATAATTATCTAGGCTAACATTTTTAACACAAAATTATTATTTTGTATGTATTATTTTTGATGTTGGCGACAGTTTAAAAAAAATATTTTGAGTGAAATTTTAATGTTTTTATTTGGGATTTTGCTATCGCAGCTTAGTTATCCAGTAATAAAGAAAAACAGCATTATTTTTATTATTATAAATTATTAGTTAAAATGTAGACTTATGGGCATTATTGACAGATAATATAATATTTATTTATTTAATATATTAATTAATTCAAATTTTTGGTTGGAAGTTTTGTCAATTTTCTATAAAGAAACAGTTGTTTCTAAGGGTTAATTTCTTCATAAGAACTCTTCCCTAAGAGACGCTCTGCTACAAGAAATCCGGCCTTTGAAAAAAGTTTCGTACAAATTGGTGAAATAGAATTTCAGAAAGGCCATTATCTACAGTAAACCAAAGAAGGTGTATTAGAAATATATCCTTTGAATATACTTTTCTATAAAGAAACATTATTTTAAAGTAGCTTTTCTATAACGAAAATATGTTTTAAAAAAAATTTTTATGAGATACTCCTATTCAAATGACATTTTAATTTCTATATATTTAACTATTTTTAGTCTGCAATGTGTTGTATTTTTTAATATTCTTTGAAAATCCCAGCCATGCTCCTCTTTATATTCATTCACATGCATTTTATTTCAATACGAAGGGCAATTTTATAATGCCAAAAAGGCTGCAAAAAATACTTTAGCTGCATTTTGGCGTATGAGTATTTTTATATACCAATTAATATTAATTATACGCGTATGGGTACGCTCATATACCAATCAATATTAATAATACGCGTAGGAGTATCGATCAGATATCAATTAATATTAATTATACGTGCGAATGAGTATTACTATTTCTATAAGAAATATATATTTGTCTATAATATATCGATATCCCATTTTTAAAATATGTGTTGCAAATCTCAGCCTTGTTCATTCACTTCTTCATTCACATGCATTTTAATCCAATATGGAATGAAATTTTATAATGCCAAAAAGGCTGCAAAAAATACTGTAGCTGCATTTTGGAGTATTTTTATATATCAATTAATATTAATTATACGCATATGGATAGCATTCAGATACCAATTAAAATTAATTATACGCGTAGGAGTATCGGGCAGATACCAATTAATATTAGTTATACGAGCGTATGGGTATTACTATTTCTATAGAAATGTATATTTTTCTATAATATATCGATCTTTTATATTCTTTGAAAATCCCAGTCAAGTTCCTTTTCTCTTCATTCACATTCATTTTATTTCTATATGCAATGATTGATTGTTGCATCTTGGCGTATGAGTATTATATGCATACCAATTAATATTAATTATACGCGTATGGGTGTCATTCAAATACCCATTAAAATTAATCATACGCGTAGGATTATCGTTCAGCTATCAATTAATATTAATTATACGTGCGTATGAGTAGTACTATGTTTTCTTATCTTGTTTCGATATCTTATTTTTAAAGTATTCGTTGATAGATTTTCGTTCATAGATTTTTACTGTATTTTTGACTTTACAAAAAAGTGTGGCTTATGGGATCAATTTAAATTTACCATCTTAGCGTATGAGTATTATCAAGATATTAATTAATATTAATCATATTACGATATTATTAATCATACGCTACACGCTGAAACACTTGTAAATTCAAATTTGTATACGAAATTCGTAATTTTTTCACAAATTTAATTAATACGTTTATTAATTAATATTAATCATACGCACATGGGCATTATTCGGCTATTAATTAATATTATTCATACGTTATACTGAAATAATTTTAAATTCAAATTTCTATATGAAATTCGTCGATTTTTCACAAAATAGTTGACATTTCCAATTTTTGTAAAACAAAGCAATATAAGGAGATTAATGAATTATTGGCATGGCAATCAAGGTGGAATTAGTATTACAATATTTTGTCTATTCCATTTAATTTGTCTAAATAAATTTAATAAATAAAATTATTAATTAATATTAATCATACGCACATGGGTATTATTACGTTAATTATTAATTAACGTTAATCATACATGGTATTCGTGGTATTTTTTTAATTTTATTTAAATAAATTTAAGTTTTAAATTTAGTTTTATTCAGCTATTAATTAATGTTAATCATACTCACGTGCGTATTTTTGTTATATTGATTAATATTATTCCATTTAATTTGTCCAAATAAATTTAATAAATAAAATTATTAATTAATATTAATCATACGTTAATTATTAATTATCGTTAAACATACATGTATTCGATTTTTTATTTGTTTAAATTAACTTAAAAGTATTAATCAGCTATTAATTAATGTTAATCATACTCACGTGAGTATTTTTGAAATATTGATTAAAATTATTCATACGCTATGCTTAAATAATTGTAAATTCAAACCTTTTCAATTTCTGTAGAACAAATCAATCCATGAATTATTGACATGTAAATCAAGGTGGAATTTGTATTAGATTTGTTTAAATTGATATAAATTTAAAAATATTAATATTATCCAGCTAATAATTATTATTAATCATATGCATATGAGCATTATTTGGATATTTATTAATATTAATCATACGCTATGCTGAAATAATTGTAAATTCAAATTTCTATACGAAATTAGTCGATTTTTCACAAAGAAATTAACTTTCAATTTTCTGCAAAACAAAGTAATTTAAAGCGATTTGTGAATTATTTACATGGAAATCTTGGTCGAATTTATATTCGATTTTTTTTTTCAAATTTGTTTAAATAAATTTAAATTTAATAAATAAATTTATTAATTAACATTGATCATACGCACATGAGTATTATTCAGATATTGATTAATATTAATCATACGCTATGCTGAGATAATTGCAAATTCGATTTTTTTTTTCAAATTTCTGTAAATCAAAGTAATTTAAAGCGATTTATGAATTATTAACAAGGTAGTCAAGGTGGAATTTGTATTCGATTTTTTCAAATTTGTTTAAATAAATTTAAATTTATTAATTTATATTGATATTAATCATACGCCCATGGGTGTCATTCAGCTACTAATTAATATTAATCATACGCTATGTTTAAATAACAGTGAATACAAAATTGTATACGAAATTCGTCGATTATTCATAAAAGGTTTAACTTTTCCAATTTCTGCAAAAAAAAAAAAAATAAAAACAGTTTCAAATACGAATTATAGACATGGAAATCAAGGAGAAATTTGTACTCGATTTTTTTAATTTGTTTAAATAAATTTAAAATTATCTCATCTTATTTTTTCAAATTTGAATTTCCTAATGTGTGTGTATGCCATGCGAGTTATTGTCATAAATGTGGGTGCATAAATTTTCCTTAATTATTATTGAATTTCACAATATCGAGCAGAATTAATCACACGTGTCCAACGTTTTCGATGCACATCATATAAATGCATATGCTTATTTATGAATGCCCCACCAAACCAAAGTTATTGTTTATTTGCACAAACGTGTTGTGTTTCTCGCTGCACATTCGGATTTAATTGTATGTTTATCCAGTGTATTATTACAATTGCATTGAATCATTCATCAACAAAAAAAAATTAAAATAATGAAAAATCTATTCTACTGAAATATAGAAATAGAATAGAATAATTAGTATACAATTATAAAGCGCGCGCACACACACACACAGTAATTTTGTTTATTAAAACAGCCACTAAATTAAATGAAGTATTTTTTAAAAAAACACACACAACAATTTGTTTTCCTAGCACAGCTCTCTGTTCATTATTTCCTAGGTTTTTGCGGTGTTTGGTTTTTTTGATTTTTCTGTTTTTTTTTTTTTGCTTCTTCTGACTGCTGCCTGCCACATTTCTGTGGCTGTTTTGCACTTTCAAATTTAGTTTAATTTTCAAATTTCAATTTTTTTGTTTATAATTAACCAACATTGAGAGCGAAATAAGATGAAATATGTACACGAATTCGTTCGTAATTGTATACAAATCTCTTTGACGTACCTCAAAGTAAAACAGTAGTTGTAGTAGTTGCTGTTGTTGTTGTTGTTGTTCGTTCTCTAATGTGAAATCATTTATATTTATTTAAATTTTTATTTTTCTGTTTTGATTTGAGGAACTGTGTTCTTTTGTTTTTATGAATGCGTTAGACACTGGTCGACAATAAATTTTAACAGATTTTCGATTTCCTTAAAAATAAAAAAAATAAATAGAATATGAATACAATTTGATGTCCGTCCATATGATCATCATTTATTAATTAATTTAATTATATTTTCGTTTACTAATATAAGTGAGAAGCAATATTTTTTCTACTTTTTATTTTTGAAGTATGCCTTTTCTGGAGAAATTTTTTTTAGTTAAAATTTTTAAATTCCAAACAAAAAAATAATTTATTTTACTTTTTTAACGAAAAAAATAAATAAAATAATAATTTCCAGTTTTTTGTCGCGTTAAGGATTCCACTTTTATTACCAATATTATGAAAAACACAATCAACTGAATAAAAAATAAATTTTTATCGCAATTCATCACTAGAAATATAATTAAATTTCAAAATAGAAAACACTCAAGTTGTTGCTTAAAATAAAATCCCCACCTAATATGGAGGGGGAGGTGGAGGCCGTCCGTCTTGCATATTTGTTTAAACTATATTTCCATTTTAATGTCTTGTTATTGTCTGCGGATCGTGTAACTTCACACGTCTCCTTGGTATGTAAGTTGTTTCCATCATCCCGATACGAATGTATTTCTAATTTATAGTCAATCTTTCATTTAATTTGTGTGTTGAGTTGCTGTTGTTGTGTTTTATTTTGTTTTGTTTACACAACAAACAACAAGTAAATATATACATACATACACACATACTTGTTTTCATAAGAATTTGAATTTGAATTGAATTATTTGTTTATGATATTCTCAAGAATTGTGGCGATGATGAGCCTGATGCTGATCATCAGCACGAGGATGATGTTATTACAGCCACCTCTCTCCCCCCCCCCCCCTCAATTACAAGAGAGTGGTGCACTCCTCTCGATTGTATTCAAACAAACAAAAATGTGTTCAATACCCACCCAACCCATGTTGGTTCAAACTGTCTATGTGACTGTCAGTTGCAACGTCCT
The DNA here is from genome assembly GCA_947397865.1 of Polietes domitor. NCBI lineage: Eukaryota > Metazoa > Arthropoda > Insecta > Diptera > Muscidae > Polietes > Polietes domitor. The sequence continues at coordinate 9,688,660 of OX377622.1, read as the reverse complement.
CTGTTCCAGCCAACGAACGCGAACCTCTTCAATAGTCATTTTTTTTCTTGTTGTTGTTTTTTTCTTCTTCTAAATAAAACACACTCACTCACATTCGCTGTTCTTTAGACTTCAAGGAATAACGGCTAGAGAAAGAGATAGAGAGAAGAGATTACAATTCAAGGAATTGAGCTTACACTGAGAGCCAGAGGGAGAGAGAGCGATAAGTTGTCATTGTTAGTCAATTACTTATAAGTAGGCCGTTCTTGTACTAGAATCCATCCACTTATCCTTCTCATCATCATGATTAGATTAGATTAATGATGCAGATGATATGATAACATAACACATACCACCCACATGTATGTATGTATTTATGTATATTGTTGTAGCAGCTACAATGTCAATACACTCGCATTGTTTAGTTTGAATGTTTTGTGTTAAACACTGATGAATTGTGTTGTTGCTGTCAGTGCAAATAAAAGTTTGAAAATGTTTGCGTGTAAATATTAGCAATTGCCTAAATATCAATATTCCACTCGACTACCATTACTTTCATAATTTGCCAGTGTGTGGCAGCTGTCCATTATCCGGTCCTCTAATGAAGGAGACGAGGATTTTTTTGACAGATACACTTAAATTTATTTCTGGCTAATATTTTCTCCTTCCCCATTAATATAATTTTTTTTTCATCTTCCTTTCACTCTTTCAAGAGTGAACTTCATAAATATAAAAAATTTTACAACATTTTAAATGTAAGAAATTACCCACACAATATTAGAATTTCAATAAAAAAACGAAGAAATTTGCATTTAACCAAAACACTGATGATGGTTTTCAGAATTTTAGAATTTCAGGAACCAGTGAATTTTCAGAATTTTACAACAAACCAACTAAAAAACAGGAAGTACTTCCCCAGGGACAGCTTCCAAAAACTTTGATAACTGAATTAAGACGTCCGTTTTGCATTGAGAATGTCTGAATGTATCCTTGTTTATATTTTTCATATTTTTATATTTTTTTCTCAATTTTTTGGCAACTGTTGCTAAACCGACTTTTGAAAGTTTTTCCACAACATTTATAGCCTTTAATTCAACGTAAAAGCAACGTAAAGAGTAGGAGGGTATATATCATTTGGTACAGAAAAAAGTGTAACGCATTGAAGGAGCGACTTAAGACCCTAAGTATGTTTGGACCAAATCCGTTTCACAATATTTTAAGATGTTTGAGCCATGTCCGTCTGTCTGACTGGTGTACACGATAACTCTCGAAAGGAGTTAAGGAATCAATTCAAACTTTGTACTTAGTTTAAGTTTGAAGATGGGCGAAATTGCTACGCCCCTTCTGGTACCTCCCACAATCTTCCACACGTATAGTCGGAATTAGCTATATTTTGGTATACGATAAAGTTTTTATAAGCACTTTGAGAGCGCAAGATATGGTGGGTTTTGCCAAGCCCCTTCTGGTACCTCCCACACAAATCACCCCAACCCAACTAAAATTAAAGTTCTTATAACTTATGTACGGACGGTCGGAATACTATGAAATTTGGCATTTGACAATGCATTTATGCGCGTTTGATACCCTTGAAATATGGGCGATATTGGCACAACCCCTTCTGGTACCTCCCACGCAAAGTGGCATAAGCCTTGTTAAAAAAACGATATAACTTCCATACGGGTAGTCAAAATCAGTTGTAATTTGATATTTGAAACTGTTTTTATAATCTCATTAAACCTAAAAAATATTTATGCTTTAGCCACGCCCCTTCTTGTACCTCCCACACAATTGTGTCTATCCTAGGTACAATTAAATTCTTTATAACTCATTTAACCGGTGCCTGAAATCCATTTTGACTTCATATTTGATCATGTTTTTACAATTATTTAAGAATGAGAGTGAGTAGGTGAAACCGACTGTAACTTACTTCTTTATGTTGACTTTTGTCGACCACTGTATAAGAAATAGAATCATTTAATTCTGTTCCCCTTCGATAGTTCAATGAGATAAATCTCAACAAACAAAAATTACCAAATTGTGATTAAAAAGAATATTGCAATTAAAAAAGAATATTGAAGCAGTTTGAAGTGATATTGACGAAATTCTACGAACATGTAGCCGTTTGTGATTCCCTCTATTGAAAACACGATATATAGTGGGCTTGGTCATCGAAAGTAATTAAATTCTATAACTATTTGACTAATGACATAATTAACTAATTATTTAGTTAAAAATGGAATTATAGCATAACAATATAAATACAATGAAGCCACCATTGACATCAACAAATTTTTAACTCGATTAACATCCCCTTAACATTAACATTAACCTTGAAGAAGATGCATATAACAGCCGGACAACATGAGAACGATGATGAACAACGGTTCCCGCTATAATCAGATACATGCCGGAACGAAGTCTAGTCCAATTCAGACTTAAGGATTATCACCTCAGATCCCTCTAAAGCTGCTACAACAAATTTTTATTGTGTAACTCTTGAAAAAAGTAAATCTGTACAGTATTTTGTAAAGTAAATTTTTAGGAATATTTAATGAATAGTTTTATACTGGAGAAAACGATGCAAGAGCTCTCTATTCTATTCCATGATCTAAACGAAATTGCAATACATGATTTTCGAAATATATCTATATTTATAAAAGAGAATGCCGTCCGTGTGAACACGCAAAACTTTATAACGGATCGTCTGATTTTCACGATTTTGGGCTTGATGAATTCGTGTTGGCCCAAGGAAGGACATAGGATGTAAAATTGGTACATAAATATTACTGACCACGAGAATGATAAATATGATGCCGAAATTTGGATTTTCATTTTATGTGTGTGGCAATAGTGTTTTTTTGAGCCAGAAGGCTGTAAATTGGAACGTATATATTACTGACCACAAGAAAGATAAATATGATGCTGGAGTTTGAATTTTCGTTTGGTGGGTAGTTGGGGCGTGGCAAAAGTGTCTTTTAGCTAGAAGGCTGAAAATTGGAACGTATATATTACTGACCACGATAATATCAATATGATAAGATCAATATGAAACCTGATTTTAATTTTACCATTTGTGTTTTTGCCTGGCGAAGCGGGCGGGGTTCACCTAGTATTTCAATAAAAGAAACTCTAAAATCATGATTTTTTCAACTATTGATTTGAACTGGGATATTGTTCCGCTTCAAGACCATCTTGCATCTATATTTTATATGCATGCAAATGAAGATTGGATTACCCAATGATGAACTGGAAAAAAATTTCGTCGCTAGGTCAAGCCGTCTGAGAGGTACACGCTCTTGAAAACACCTCTAAAATGATGTTATTTTTCCCTGAATTAATCGATCCTTGGAAGCACTTTAATTATATAATTTTACTATTGTCTTAGAATAACTCATTGGCCGTATTATCGGACGTTTAGATTGATTTTTGTCGTTTTTCAAAGTGACAGCTTAAAACTCCTATTTGTTAAAAGATATCATGACTAAATAAATAGAAGAAATCAATACCTATCGAACGAAAAATGACGACATTGACTTATTTTTTGTGAAATAATTTTATATAGGAGATGGTTTTTCAGAGCCAACAAATCTGTTTAACAAAAATGAATACTGCGTCGTCAATTTCCTTCCGATGTTCATCATTTAGGCATCAAATGAAGATTGGATTGTCTAATGATGATCTGTAAAATATATTATGTTATTTTTTTCTCTGAATTGATAGACCCTTGGAATCACTTCAAATATAAATTTCTATTCTATTCTTAGAATTACTCATTGATCATATTATTGGACGTTTAGATTGATTTTTTTGTTGTTGTTTTTCAAAGTGACCGCTAAAAACTCATATTTCAATTTCCTTCCTATGTTCATCATTTAGGCATTATTCGAAGGGCGTTGACTGCATCTATTTATTTTTTATAAAATACTTCTAACACATACGAAAAAAATTCAATTGTCAATATGAAAAACAACACAAAAAATATAATAAAATAATAGAAAAATAAAATAAAAAAAATCGATCAATAACTCTAAGTAACTTAAGTGCTCAAGGGCCTATTAATTCAGAGAAAAAATTTTGTACAAATGTGCAACATAAACATGTAAGTATGATTCAGTGCCCTACTTTATGTAGGGCAGGGTAATAGGTGCTAGGAAGTTCGTGTCACATGATACCATAGAAGTTATGAAGGATTTAATATTACTTAGGATAGAGACAATTGTGTGGGAGGTACCAGAAGGAGTGTGGCAGTTTCGCCCATATAGCATACAAATGTAACCACTAAAAAAGCATTGCCAAATATCAAATTTCACAGTATTCCGATTATCAGTATAGAAGTTATAACAGCGTTAATTTTACGTAGTTTTGCGTGATTTGTGTGGGAGGTACTGGAAGGGGCGTGGCAAAACCCGCCATATTTAGTACACTTAAACTGATTATAAAAAAATTATGAAATACCAAAATATAGCTTATTCCGATTATCCACGTGGAAGTTATATGTGTTTTAATTTAACATAGGAATATGGGCTATTTGTGTGGGAGGTACTGGAAGTGGCGTGGCAATTTCGGCCATCTTCGAACTTAAACTAAGTTTGGGAAAAATATTACGATGTGCAAAGTTTGAATCGATTCCTTAACTCCTATCGAGAGTTATCGTGTACAGCACCCAGCAGACGGACTGACGGACATGGCTTAAACGCCTTAAAAAGTCGTGAAACGGATTTGGTCCAAACATGGACCGTAGTCTTAAGTCACTCCTTCAATGTGTTACACTTTTTTCCTGTCCCAAATGATATAGGGTATACTATACCTACTCTGTAGAGTAGAGAGAGGGTATAAAAAAATGCACGGGAAAACATAATTTTTAGGGGTGTTTTCAGGAGCGTTTAGCTCATAGACAAACTCCATTTTCGTGGGATGACTCGAAATTGTTTTTCCATTTGTACGGGCCGCGACCCAGCCAAATATACATATTGTGTAGAACAATTATTGAGTCTACTAAATCAAGATCGGGGAAAATTTAAATTTTTTTATTTAAAAATTTAAATTTATTTTGTTATGAATTTGGAAATATGAAATTGAAAAAACTTTCTATAATATTTGCTTAATAACACTAAACACAACAGGTTTATTAAAAAAAGTTCAGTGATTTGTCGTTGTTGTTATTTTTTCTTAACTCTAACTCTTCAGCCAAATGTGAACATGTTACAAAAAATGAGTGTAACCCTTGATCCAGGGGAGGTAATACAAAATATATTTGTGCGTTCTGAATAGTACATTCTAAAAGAATAATATTACGCACATCGGATAAAAACTCAAAACCGGTGTTCACATCCGAGTTGACTAAACTTGGGCCCATTAACCTGTGTGAAATTTCATAGAGCTACTTGAACGTTACAGAATTATTTCCAAAATAAATCGTTTTACAACCACTGTCTATCCTCCAAACTGCCTTTAATACTGTGTGGAAAACACTCCACATGGTGGAGGAGGTTGTATTCGATTCCAAGTTAACGCCTTTGTTACTTGTCCTTACGATTGAATAGCCAAGGAAATCCCCGCCATTCTTATCATGACAATGAATTTTTAGACGACGAGTGGTGTGGTGGTGTTTTCTTTTGAAATGATTGAAACGATTTGAAGAAGAGGCAACATTGTTAAGTTGCTTCCGAAAGACTTCAACGATAATATCTTCGATGTTGGTTTATTTATACTTTTTTTTTTTGACAGAAGGTGTCTGACGAAGAGGGCGGGCGGGCACTGGGGTTTTGGTTTCAGCCCTAAAGAAAGGGTGTGTTGTGCTGTGCTGGTGATTTATTTTTAAGATGAAGAACGTGTTTAAACTTTTTTCTTATTTTTTTTTCCGCAAAAGTTGGCGCACTCAAGCAATTTGCGAAAAACACGCTACGGGTTCAATGGTTTCTTTCTTTCTTTCTTACATTCGTATGTATGTTTGTTTGTTCGTACATATGTTTTAAGTCGCCTTCATGGGAAATAAATATAAATTAAAAAATTAAATCATATGTTTTCGTACGGTGCGTGTGTGTGTTTGAGTGTTTTTAAGGCGGACTGCCGCCGTCATTGTTGTTTATCTGCAAATTATTAACTTGTTTTTCCCCCTCTTTATGGGCTATTTTTCATGGGGTGTTTTCGAAATTTATGTGGAATACGCTGTTGTTTCTGGAGAAATGATTACGGGCGAAATTATCGTACATATTTAAGTATATGCATGCATATATATGTACACACATACATACATATGTACGTGTCTGTACTTTGGTTTTGTGTTTTCCCCTTTTTGCTGCTGCTGCTGTTGTTTTGTTGTTGTCGTTATTCACAACACAAATTTCTACTTAAGATTTGAAAAGATTGTCTTATTTTTCACAACACACATCTACATATTTACCTACATGAACCTTAGTGTGGTGTAATATTAACCATATACATTTATGTACATATGTACATGTGCTTGCATGTATGTCATCTCTATGAATACTGCGTGCTTGCGTGTGTGTGTGTGTGTAACACACACTCATCAAGTATTTTGCACTTCAAAAGCCATTAGGGCCACTCTAGAGCATCCAACGAAATGTTTTCACTACACCCAAGATGGCGCTCATTCATTCGTGCAACCACTCACTCTCACTCAGTCATTCAAGCATGAAAATAAAAGTGTTAACGAAAATTGCGTTCATCTCTTTCGTTGTTAAAGCTTTTTTCCTCCCTCCTCCTCTTTTTTGTTTTTATTTTCTTTTTTTTCGAAACATGTGAAATAATTTTAAATATTTTCTTTCTTTTTTGTCAAATTTCAGGTGCTGGTGAATCGGGCAAAAGTACAATTGTTAAACAAATGAAAATTATCCACGAAAGTGGGTTCACTCCTGAGGACTTCAAACAGTATAGACCGGTTGTTTACAGCAACACAATACAATCATTAGTTGCAATACTTAGAGCAATGCCAAATCTTAGTATTCAGTTTAGTAATAACGAAAGAGAGGTAAGTACCAGCCCCCCCCCCCCCATCCCCCCTCCACTATGTTGCCAACTTGTTACATACTTGTGTGACGTAGTGTACTACTTACTGCCATAGTAATAAATACAAAGCGCACAGTGGTTTCAAACAATAACAAAAAGTGGTAATAATTCTTTCGCAATCTAAAGAACCCAAGAATGTAAGAAAATATTTCTATATTTCTATTTAATTAAAGAAGCAATCTCGATTGATGGTAGGATTGAATATTCAGAGAGAAAGTCGGACACAGTAATGGCAGAATATCGTTAAACCTGGCTCGATTTGGATGGGAGATATGGTTGTCCGCACCTACAATAAATGCTTGGTTTTATAAGAATAAGAAAGAATTATCTTCATAATATTTATGATTTTGTCTTAACCTCAGTGGAAATGCTTTGTATTATTGTCCGGCTTAAGGTCTCAAGTAAATAAAAACAAGATGTTGCTTGTTTATTATTTTATTTTTCAATTTTTGTTCCCGATATTTCGAACGACTTCGTCGATCATCCTCGGGGGCGTTACAATTTTAAAAAACAAAACGATCCTTCCACTTTCACAAGTTTTTGTTTTTTTTTTCATTAAAAAGTCGCCAAAGAAACACTTCATAAAATTTATGAAACATGTTTCATAAAGCACATATCAATGAAAAGTGTCTTATAATTTATGAAACATTTCTTAGAAATGCAGTTCTTCATTCGATAAACTTTTTTTCATACAAGTTAATTATTTTTCATAATATGATTTATGAAAATTTTCATAGATTTTATAAAGAAACTTCATTAAATTTATAAAAAAAAAGTTTCATAAATATTAGTAATTTATACTGAAGTTTCCAATATAAACAAAAAAAGTTCTGACTTCTGTTGACTAAGCAGTCCATACACACCATCATTGCGAGCATCTTTGCAATGAGTATGTCTTTGACCAAAATCAAGGTAAATACTTATGTCAGAGTTAACAGAGGCCAGAAGAAGAATTGCTAGCATTCAACCGAATAAATTCGACACTCTAAAAGTGTAAAAACTATGAAATCCTTCATTATATTTATGAAGACAAATATTTTATTGGTTATGACATATTTCATAATATTTATGATTTGTTTCTTTAATACTATGAAATCTTTCTTTGATCTTATGAAACTAAGATCCACTAATTTAACAATTTTTTTATGAAATGTTAATGAAGAAATTGTATGAAACATTTAATTTTATTTATAATTTTTTCATACATATTAAGAAAAAATCACAAAATTTATGAAAAACTTTTAACGAAATCGCTTCATAAATATTAAGAAGGAAAATTATTTCAGCGCAGCGACGATGATATTTTGTAGATCATCATTAAACAATACAATCTTCATTTCCGGGGGTAACTGGAAATTATTTTTATTTGTATGGACCGCGACCCATCCTAATGTAATTTCATGTGAAGCGATCACACAATTTTTATACCCTCCACCTCCAGGATGGGGGTATACTAACTTTGTCATTCCATTTGTAACACCTTGAAATATCGATCTAAGACCCTATAAAGTATATATATTCTTGATCGTTATAAAATTCTAAGGCGATCTAGCCATGTCCGTCCGTCCGTCTGTTGAAAGCACGCTAGCATCTAAGCGAAAGGAGCTAGAACGTTCAAATTTTTCATAAATGCGTCTTATAGTCGTAGATCGGTTGGGATTGAAATGGGGCGCTCACAAGGACGAAAAATACCCATAATAATGCCTAATATTTTAGCGTATTTAAGCATGTTTTTTGAATATGTCTGTTTATATTTGCTTGATATTTGGTATGCGCATTCCCCCTACAGCAAAAAACGTGCACCATAAAGTGATTCTTATTTGTAGGGGGTGAAATGGGGCAAAAAAGGGATAAAAATGGTACATATTAAACGACAACTGCTAGAAACACGAAATTCGGTGTGTACATTCCTCTAACTGAGTAGAGACATAATATAAAACAGTTTTTCCAAATTCGTACTTTTAAGGGGTAAAATGGGAATAGAGGGATAAAAATGGTACCAACCAAATGGCTGTACCTAGAATAATGAAATTCGGTGTATACATTCGTCTGATTGCATAGACAAGTAAAATGAACGGATTTTTTAAAATTCGTACTTTTTGGGGTTAAACTGAAAAAAGGGGATAAAAATAGTACAAATCAAATGACCGCAGCTAGAGTCATGAAATTCGGAGTATACATTCCTCTGACTGTGTAGACACGGAAAATAAACTGATTTTTCGAAATTCGTTCTTTTTGGGGTCAAAATAGAAAAAGGGGATAAAAATAGTACCAATCAAATGACCGCAGCTAGAATCATGAAATTCGGAATATACATTCCTCTGACTGCGTAGACATGAAAAATAAAAGGTTTTTTCCAAATTCGTACTTTCAAGGGATACTATGGGTACGGAGGGATAAAAATGGTACCAACCAAACGGCTACACCTGTAATAATGACACTTAAAATAAACAGATTTTTCGAAATTCGTACTTTTTGGGGTTAAAGGGATAAAAATAGTACCAATCAAATGACCGCAGCTAGAATCAGGAAATTCGGAGTATGCATTCCTCTGACTGCGTAGACACGGAAAATAAACTGATTTTTCGAAATTCGTACTTTTTGGGGTTAAAATGGAAAAAAGGGGATACAAATAGTACCAACCATATGACCGCAGCTAGAGTCATGCAATTCGGAGTATACATTTCTTTGACTGCATAGACACGAAAATATACGGATTTTTCGAAATTCGTACTTTCAAGGGATACAATGGTACAGGGGGATAAAAATAGTTCCAACTAAAGGACTACAGCTAGAATGATGAAATTCTAATTGCGTAGAAATATCAAGGGGGTAAATATGGTACCAACTAAATGGGCGCAGCTGGAATCTTGGAATTCGGTGTATACATTCCTCTGACTGCATAGACATGCAAAATAAAAAGTTTTTTTTCCTACTTTTTCTTTTACGGCAAAAATTGGTTGAATCATGAAGTTAGGTTATTTTGCACTTTGCACATGTACGTCTGATAATGGATTTTCAAAATTTGTACTTTCCTATCTTCCAATATTTATGGTATTTAAGCTTTTTGAAAATATAAATATAAGAATATTTATTTTTTATTTTGAAATAGATAATGGTTTGATATAATTAAAATATTATATTTATTTATATAATTATTTTTTCAATATTTGTATTTGGTTTGGCTATATTAAAAAATGTATAATTTCCTGTAATATTACTGCACTTCTACGAAATCCGACAACCTCTGTGGAATGCAATCCATGGTGGAGGGTATATAAAGTTCGGCCCGGCCGAACTTAACGCCGTTTTTACTTGTTTTTCTCTCCGATTTTGTTGAAATATTCCAACTATGTACATTTTTAAATAACGAATAAAGCTGCATTTCCCGATATTACAAAAAAAAATAAGAAATTGTGAGCACAAGGGTGGATCGAAAATGAAGTATTTGGTAATTTAAAAAATATCTTTTTTGTGCTATGAGATACAAATACATATTCTTTCTAATTTCAAGCAACTTACTTCTAGTTGAAATATTTTTAAATGTTTTTTATTTATTTTACAAAAAATACACCTTCGATTTTTGTGAAATGATTTTTTATTAATAGCTAATAGTACTTTCTCTAAAACAATTATAAACATGATTGCTGTCGAAATAAAAAATATTTACTAATTGTTTTTAAAATGCGGAAATGCAAAGAAATCCATCGAAAATCAGTACTCGTAATTAAACTCCAATAAAACTCTTTTTAATTCATATAAACTATTGCATACTTGTTCATCTGAAAACAAATAGGTAATTAAATCTTTTTAATGGTTTTCTAAAAATAATATATTTGCGATATTCATTATTAATTACTGCCTGGGCTTGCCTCAATTGTTCTTGCATTGTGTTGCATTGTTCTATATCAACCAAATTTATTGGATTTATTTTGTAAATTTCCTGTTTGCAAGAACCCCGCTGTTCTGCGAAGAAGAACTATTTCAACAAACACTAAATAGTGCAGCAGCATATGATTAAATAATCAAGTCAAAAGTAAAATTATTTGTTTATAACAACCTCCACCTTGAAATATTCATCGCAGAGCCCCATGAAGTATACAAAGTCGTGGTAAAATTCGAAGACGATCTTGTCATGTCCGTCTGTTGTCCCCCTATACTATAAAATTAAATCCTTTATAACTTCTATACCGGTATCTGAAATACTTTTCGGGCATAAGTAATTCTCCCTAAGTAATATACGAGTTCTTAAAAATCCCAAACAAATGCTTGGAATTTTGGTTCTGAGGGTGAGGGTATATGCAGGGTTTTCCAACAAGAGGTGTTATTTTGGTATTCAAAGAAAAATGCAATGCTTTGATATAAGTGATCGGATGTTTATTTCATAATAAAGAGGAAGAGGGTATGCCCTTAATAATGAAAAACAACATCAGCCAAATGGACACCACGACCACGCTTACAGGACCATATCCTTTGCATGAAATTTTCCATAACCAAATCGCAAAGCGGCTGCCCTATGTCCTCGATAGCCTGACGAATTCTATCTTTGAGGTCTTGAATCGACGCTGGGCTGTTGGCGTAGAACTTATCTTTCACGTGGCCCGAAAGGTGTTAAATCACAAGATCTCGGTGGCCAATTGTGATCATCTCTTCGAGAGATAACACGGCCCAGAAACTTTTCCCGTAAAAGAGCAATGGTTTCGTTGCTTGTGTAGCACGTAGCGCCGTCTTGTTGGAAGTAAACGTTGTCCAGGTCATCAATACCATCCAACTCCGACCATAAAAAATCATTAATCATTTCTCGATAGCGCAATCCATTCACCGTAACTGTTGATCCAACCTCATTTTCGAAAAAGTAAGGTCCAGTGACCCCGCCGGACCATAAACCGCACCAAACAGTCACACGATGAGGATGGAGAGGCTTCTCAACAATAACTCTTGGGTTTTCCGAGCCCCAGATGTGACAATTTTGCTTGTTTACGTAGCCACCGAGGTGGAAATGAGCCTCATCAGTCAAGATGATTTTCCGGATGGAATTCCGGATCATTTTCATTCATGAATTTTAATAATTTCAATGCTTTGTTGAAGCGTGTATCGTTCCATATTTAGTAATGGCGTAGTTTCTACTTGTCAAATGTCAAAGAATAAAAGCTTTAAAAGTGACAGCTACCGAAATACCGGGTGATACAAAATAACACCTCTTGTTGGAAAACCCTGTGAAAGTCAATCCAGTTAACGAAAACCAGTCGGTAGCAAAGTTGCCACCTTATCAAGTCTCTTTATTGTAAGCTAGTAAGCCCAATCGAACAGACCTATTATTTCCCTTATAGCGTGAACGTGAGCCGAAAAGTTTTTTTTCCAAAATTCATACTTTAAGGTGGTGAAAAGGAGTCGAAAAGGAATAAATGAAACACAAATGTTTGAAACATTAAGTCTGGTCTACAAAGGGATAAATGGATATTTCGAAATTCGTACTTTTAAGAGATAAAATGGGAAAATAGGGATAGAAATGGTACGACCTGATATTTAAATCGTGAAATTAAGTGACTGACTAAACTCGCAAAATAAAATAATTTTTCAGAATTCGCACTTTTAGGAGTAACGGGTCGAAAAGGGGATAAAAATGGCACCATACCGTGGTGGAGGTTATATCAGATTCGGCCCAGACGAACTTAGCAACTTTTTATTTTTTCTCTCAATAGATAAAATTAGATAAAAATCAAACATTCTAACGTTACATTCTTAAACAAATCAAAATCTTCTTGTAGTCAAACACAAAAATGTACATACAAATAGCAAATATTAAAAAAATATCATTTAGTTTTGTGTCTTTGCCATTTTCCACTGTACTTATTGGTGATTTCTCATTGCACTACGTTTATTTTCTTCCAATATCCAATTATTCTTTCCAACGTTGTTGGTTTCTTTTCAGTAGTTTATTAGTTATATCCTTAATATGTCCTTGCAATAAGAAAGTAATATGGAGAAAAAGTAAAAATAAACAAATAATTCCACAAACCTTGAGCAGCTTGAGCATTTAATCAGATCCAGATATAAAAATAGAAGGTCGATTACACAGCTACAATATGATGAAAATAAGTTTATTTACCACTAACATTTAATTTAATTAAATAAAAAATATAAATTTAAGAAAAAGTACAAATTAATAGAAATACGTTTTGGAAGAAATTATAAAAAATCTCTTCGCTTTTGCTAAAAGTTACAATTTTAGAAAATATATGACATGAAAGAATCACTGTGATAACACGAAATGTAATTTTTCTGCCAAAGAATATCACATAAATTCTGAAAAAAAAACTGAAATTATTAGCACATTTTTGAAATTGTTTGCTACCATTCTGCGACAGCCGGCATTTAATCCTTTTGTTTTATATTATAATATTAATATGTTTTCTTTTTTCGTCCCCCCTCGCCCTTTAGAATGATTCCAAAATGGTATTCGATGTGTGTTCACGTATGCACGACACTGAACCCTTCTCAGAGGAACTTTTAGCTGCCATGAAACGACTATGGCAAGATGCCGGTGTTCAAGAGTGCTTCTCGCGCAGCAACGAATATCAATTAAACGATTCTGCTAAATAGTAAGTACAACCAACCAAACATACATACATACATACATAAATATTTTATAAATGCCTAAATACAAGTGGTGACCCCTAATGCTCATAATAATTTATGCAAGGTTTAATAATAATTTCAATGTAAAAAAGCTTACCTTAAATCGTTGATATGTTGTTATGAATGTTTTTAAAAAAGAAATTGAAAAATTATACTTTAAATCTTTTATAAATTATTATGAAAGTGGCCATGTGCCTGCAGAGTTTACAATGGATATGAATGGAATGAAGGATGTACAAAGTACGGATATGAATTTGATTTTAAATCAAGATTGGGCCAAATCTTTATGATGATTAAGGCAATACTGATAAGAATGGTAAAAAAGCATGGCTATAATTTTAATAAAAAAATCCCCAATTTTGGAACACGTTTTCCCCATTTTGGAATAATAAATATACCTAAAATTCATCAAAAATATAAAAACGATAAAAATTTGTTTTAGTTTTTTCGTTTGCATTTTTTTTTGGTCTGTAATCAATATTTGATTTGAACTAGGATATTGTCCTGGCTCAAGACCATTTTGCTTCTATATTTAATAGAATGCAAATTTATTTACAAATGGCATGGTGACATTTATTACTTGGCTGCAGACTACCACGATCATGATTTCGACCATGTCAAAAGTCTTTTCAAGTGGCTTCGCAGCGACTTTTCAACATCAAACCCGGCCTCTATAAGGAGATGATTCTCACAAACGAACGAGAATCACAACTCACTTGCCGAATTTGCGTTTAAAAAATCGCACCAAGTAATAAAGCACACATGCCATCTTACAAGCATCTCATTGAGTTGCATATGTAAGTATGTATATATGCAGGTATAGTTACCCAGCAATACTTCTGCCGTGCCAACGCTCATTTGTTTTAGTTTTTTCGTTTGCATTTTTTGGTCTGTAATCAATATTTGATTTGAACTAGGATATTGTCCTGGCTCAAGACCATTTTGCTTCTATATTTAATAGAATGCAAATTTATTTACAAATGGCATGGTGACATTTATTACTTGGCTGCAGACTACCACGATCATGAGCCAGGACAATATCCTAGTTCAAATCAAATATTGATTACAGACCAAAAAAATGCAAACGAAAAAACTAAAACAAATGAGCGTTGGCACGGCAGAAGTATTGCTGGGTAACTATACCTGCATATACACATACTTACATATGCAACTCAATGAGATGCTTGTAAGATGGCATGTGTGCTTTATTACTTGGTGCGATTTTTTAAACGCAAATTCGGCAAGTGAGTTGTGATTCTCGTTCGTTTGTGAGAATCATCTCCTTATAGAGGCCGGGTTTGATGTTGAAAAGTCGCTGCGAAGCCACTTGAAAAGACTTTTGACATGGTCGAAATCATGATCGTGGTAGTCTGCAGCCAAGTAATAAATGTCACCATGCCATTTGTAAATAAGTTTGCATTCTATTAAATATAGAAGCAAAATGGTCTTGAGCCAGGACAATATCCTAGTTCAAATCAAAAAACGATAAAAAATTTTAATTTAAAAAAAACGAGTTCTCAAAATGGAGAAAATGTGTTCCAAAATTGGGTATTTTAAAATGGTCGCCTTGTTTTTTTTTTCATTTTTATATGTATTGATGCATTTTAGGTATTTTTATTGGATTTCAACTTGTAAAATAAAACATGAATTCCCAAAGTGGGGAAATATGTTCCAAAATTGGGGATTTTTTTATTAAAATGGTCGCCATGCTTTTTTACCATTCTTATCAGTATTAATGAATTTTAGGTATTTTTATTGGATTTCAACTTGTAAAATAAAATACGAATTCCCAAAGTGGGGAAAATATGTCCCAAAATTGGGGATTTTTCATTAAAATTGTAGCCATGCTTTTTTACCATTCTTATCAGTATTGATGAATTTTAGGTATTTTTATTGGACTTCAACTTTTAAAATAAAACACGAATTTCCAAAGTGGGGAAAATGTGTTCCAAAATTGGGTATTTTTTTATTAAAATGGTCGCCATGCTTTTTTACCATTCTTATCAGTATTAATGAATTTTAGGTATTTTTATTGGATTTCAACTTGTAAAATAAAATACGAATTCCCAAAGTGGGGAAAATATGTCCCAAAATTGGGGATTTTTCATTAAAATTGTAGCCATGCTTTTTTACCATTCTTATCAGTATTGATGAATTTTAGGTATTTTTATTGGACTTCAACTTGTAAAATAAAACACGAATTCCCAAAATGGGGAAATATGTTCCAAAATGACGATTTTTCATTAAAATGGTAGTCATGCTTTTTTACCATTTTTATAGGTATTGATGCATTTTAGGTATTTCTGTTGGACTTCAATTTGTAAAATAAAACACGAATTCCCAAAGTGGGGAAAATCTGTTCCAAAATTGGGTATTTTTTTATTAAAATGGTCGCCATTTTTTTATCTTTTTTGCTGAATTTTAGGTATTTTTATTGGACTTTAACTTTTAAAACGAATTCCCAAAGTAGGGAAAATGTGTTCCAAAATTGGAGATTTTTTTATTAAAATGGTAGTCATGCTTTCTTTACCATTTTTATCTTTTGGCGAATTTTCGGTATTTTTATTGGACTTCAACTTTTAAAATAAAATACGAATTCCCAAAGTAGGGAAAATGTGTTCCAAAATTGGAGATTTTTATCATTTACCATTTTTATCTTTTTATTTTGGCGAATTTTAGGTATTTTTATTGGACTTCAACTTGTAGAATAAAACACGAATTCCCAAAATGGGGAAAATGTGTTCCAAAATTGGGGATTTCTCATTAAGAAAGGTCACCATGCTTTTTTTTAGCAATTTTTATCTGTATTAATGAATTTTAGATATTTTTATTGGAATTCAATTCGTAAAATAATGAGAGATGAGAACTGGAATGACCAAAACTTGTATTTTTTGCAGAAATTTTGTATTAATAAAAACTTCAATAAGTTAGTCAATTATTAACGGATTTTTAAAAACAAAATGTGTTATTTAAATATATTTACATGTGGAACAGTTACCAAAGAAAATAATGTGCAAAAATATTGCCAAAGTTGAAAAATTACTAAAAATTATTTAAAAAGTGTGTTTTGTAAATAAAAGCACCCGATTCCTTAAGTTTTCTTAAATGAAACATTGAATCTGTTTTATATGTGCCTCTAATTGTGTAGACTGGATATTTCGAAATTCGTACTTTTAAGCGATAAACTGGGAAAGGAGCGATAAAAATGGCACAATCATACGTCTGAATCATAAAATCGGTGTTTACATTCCTCTGACTGACTAGACTCGTAAAATAAGATAATTTTAGGAATATATCTATGGAAAATTCAGGTTTCTTTTTTTTTAATCCGATGAGAAAGTGAAAATCGGTTGATAACCAACTAGGTCACAGGTACGAAAACCCGGTTTTTTACCCGTAACTCAAGATTTTGGGTGGGGGGATTTGTCAAGGGAAATTTCAAATACAGATTCTTGTTCTAATCGACAATAGTATCAATTCCCAGAGCATCTACTTCATTCTTTTAACAAAGCTTGAACAGTGGTATTAACAAACCTGAAACTGAAACTGTTTTTCACAGAATTCATATCTTGCCCGCACTGTGGGACAACCTTTACGTATATTTAACCCTCTCATGCCCAATGTTGCCTATAGGCAACATCACGAGATAGTCCTATAAAATTTTTAAAATCACATATTTTGCACAACTAATAAATTTTATTTTTGTCTACATATGTAACAAAGATTCTTCAAAAGAGACCCAACAAATTCGGTAACTTGGGAAGACGAAAACAAATGTCAAGTCTTAAATTTCAATTATTTGAGTTTCTTGTAATTAAAATTCTTTAGAATTCCGCCTTATTTTTATAGGATTTCTTCGAGCACAATACATAAGATACAAATACATAATAAAGATTTTTAAAATGAAGAAACATTTCAAAATACTCATACTTCTATAAAAATCATAGTAAATTTTAAATATTTATTAAAAAGAAAATTCGGGCATGAGAGGGTTAATTATGCAGAATGTTAAAAAAAATCTTCAACAGAATTCAAATTTTGCCTGCACTGTGGGAAATTTTTTAAATACATATCTTTAAGTATGCGAAATATCACAAACTTTCTAAAAAAAAAAATAAATTTCTTATTTTATGTTTAATACTTTGTTTCATTTATTTATATATAAATTATTGATAGTATAAAATGTTTAAATTAAAATATATTACCATAAGTATACGTAGTAACAATAAATACATATATACATACATTACATAGCACCATCATCAGCATCATATATACATACTTTCTATGTATATTCAATGTATGTGTGTGTGTATGTAAACTTTAGTCATCTCTTACAGTTAATTTAAAATTCAACGGTGATTCGGGAATATAGGTTGAGTTGACTTTGTACTCCAGCTCGCCGTGATTGTATTCCACTTTGTACTTGCGGAATATCTGCAGTGAGACAAACAGACAGATAGACAGACATATTAATATCAAATATATATATATATATATACGAGCAAATGAACGAACGACTACAGACAGATAGACAAGCACAGCAGCAGCAGCATGAATATCACTGAGTTTCTTCCTCAGTGAATATTCAATTCGAAACTGACTGTGAATGTGATATGCGATGGATGGCATGGATGGATGATGGATAGCACTGAAAATGTTATGAGTAGGAAGGAATGTGTGTGATGCCCTCCACTTCAGTCGTCATTCATGACGATACCATGGTAATGGGGATGAGGGGATGTAAATGCGAATGTGTTTATGGTGATGACCCCACTTGTGTGTGTCACTCATTCACTCACTCACTTAATACTTACCTTTGCCAGCAGTGTATGTAATTCGATTTCCGCAAAACGACGTCCAACACACATGCGACGTCCATAGCCAAATGGCAGACTCACAAAGGGATGTATTTTGTGGCCATCATGTGGACATCTCTTTGCTGCCGCACTGCCATCTACTATTTTATGGACACAGAGATAGGAAAAAAGAGAAGTAGTTAGTGCCTATTTGTTTTTCCTACTTTGTTTCTGTTCTTTTTTGGAAAATGTAGAATACATGTTTGTTTTTCATTTTTCCGGAAAAGAAGAAGAAATAGCCAGATATCACTCTCAACATGAACGACGACGCAATGGACAACTTTACAGTGGTTTCATAGCAAAGAAAATGTTATCATAGCGATATTTGCCTGAATAGTGAAGCAATTTGAATATTAAAAGTCACAAAAATATCAATCAACGTTGGTTTTACAAGGCCCAAATATGCTGCCACGAAATAACCCCCAATGAAAAAAAAAACGCAAACGAAGAAATAAACCCCTAAATCACATAAAATATAGCCCAAAAAGAAAAAATGAAATAAATCTCAAAATAGATTAAAAAAATCCAAATTAGAAATCTAATAAATTCCAAAGATTTCCCTGTTGCTTCATAATCTCCAAAGTAAAAATGAAATGAAATAAACCCCAAATTACTTTACTCGCAAAGAACGTCGACGTAAAAAACTTTTACTCTGCGTAGCTGACTTTGAATATAAACCAGAGGAGAAAATCTTTAAGAATGGCCGAAGACTGGCGACGTAGAAAGCTTTTACTTTGCACAGCCAGCTTTGCATATATCCCAGAGGAGAAAAATTTAAGACTGGTATAGAAATTTACCCATTTTTTTGTGAAGATTCATCTTCACAAACCAAGTAAGGCAAAAGTAATTCCAAAAATCAAAAAATACGATGAACAATTATTTTTTGTGGGTAATTTCATTATGAAATCACCATCCCCAAATTAAAAATTAAATAACTCAAAAAAAATATCCCAAATATATTTTTTCCAATTTTTTGAGAATTATTTTATTTTCTCGTTTGGGAGTTATTTCGTAGTGGTTTAGAATCAAAATCCATCTCCTAAAATTAAAAAAAAATCTAGTAAACATTTTTGAGTCCTGTAAAAAGCTGAAATTAGACGAGGATTATTACTAACATTGAAAATCGGGCAATAGGATATATTTTAGAAATTTGACTACTTTTTATATTTTTCGATTTTGAAGAAAAGTAAAATTTTTAGCTTTTTTTTTAATGAAAGCAAATTTCCAAAGAATTTTTAATTGGAAACATATTAAGGTAGTGAAAAATGCAAATTTTCACAAAGTTTAATAGAACGAAGGACACCTTATTTCTGCACGAGTTGTGATACCCAGTGCCAAAGATGAGAGCCACATATTGTTTATAAAGGCTTTCGAAATGTTGACGTATTGAAATAGGTCTTCAAAGGCTTTGTTTTATTGAAATAAACTTATTGGACACATGATAGAAGAGGATTTTAGGTTTTTCCAATTAGTCATAACTTTGTCTGAAACACAGGGTAAAATAGAGAGAGTCTGCAAACTTTCTGTATTTTCGAACCTTCCATATGTAAAGGAATTATTAAACTTTGATTTGAACTGGGATATTGTCCTGGCTCAAGACCATTTTGCATCTATATTTAATAGAATGAAAATTTATTTACAAATGGCAATGACATTTATTACTTGGCTGCAGACTACCACGATCATGATTTCGACTATGTCAAAAGCCTTTTCAAGTGGCTTCGCAGCGACTTTTCAACATCAAACCCGGCCTCTATAAGGAGATGATTCTCACAAACGAACGAGAAGCACAACTCACTTGCCGAATGTGTGTTTAAAAAATCGCACCAAGTAATAAAGCACACATGCCATCTTACAAGCATCTCATTGAGTTGCATATGTAAGTAGGAGTATATGCAGGTATAGTTACCCAGCCATACTTCTGCCGTGCCAACGCTCATTTGTTTTAGTTTGTATTTTTTGGTCTGTAATCAATATTTGATTTGATATTGAATTTGAACTATTGTCCTGGCTCAAGACCATTTTGCTTCTATATTTAATAGAATGCAAATTTATTTACAAATGGCATGGAATTATTAAACATTAAATACTTGCATTTTATTTTAAGACAAATTAGGAAACTTTAGTTTCTTTGATTCATCTATGAAAAAAGGTGCGTCTTATTACAGTTTGATCATCTTCTCCATATGTAATTATAAGGATTTATCGAACAACTTGACAACAGGATTATGGCGAAAATTTATAAATTGTAGAATTTGCCGAATTTGTACAATTATTACACTATGCAACAAAAACACAAAAAATTTGTGATTAAAAAAATATTTTTTATTTGCATTGAAAAAATTATGGATATTATTTTTTACTAAAATTCTGATTTTCATCGAAGATATCTTAATTATTTGTACTCTCATTGTGGAAACATAGGGCCGACCACACCAGCGTATATGTCCAATTAACGTTAGTTCTTTTCTTCTACTAGGCCTTGTTAAGATCTCATTTATTATAAAATAAAACATAATATTCTCGCTCTTTTTAACCACAAATTTAGAAAATCTAGATTTTTGCGTCTACAGAGGGTCATAACTTCTACATTTATTAATATTTCTTTCACATGTAGACACTGTTTTCTTCAGCTATTAAAAAATAAAATATTTTTTTTTTAATTTTTTAAAGTATTCGAGTTTAGAAATTCAAAAAAAAAAATCAGAAACTATTATACGTTACCCTACGTGTCAATCCCGAATACCGAAATCGCGGGATTTCAATAAAAGGTGAATTCTATGAATCCCGGGATTTTTTTGCAGAATTGTGGCAATACTAACCAACTTTCCTGAACAAAATTTAAACAAAAAGCAAAAAATAGTCTTGCAACGACATGTTTGTCTCTTCTTCTATCGCCAGCACACTATGGTCCCAAATCCCTATTTTTTGGCAGAAATTCAAAAAAATAAATAAATTGGAAATTGTTAAATGTGTATATATTTTCTTAATGGCAACACTCCAAGCTATCAAGAAAATATATTGAAAAAAACTAGGTGGCAACACCGCAAGCCTGAGAGGCATTTAAAGTTTGCCGTTGAAAAAAGTGGTATTAATTAGGTTATAAAGCAGTTATACAAAATACTTAAAATTAAGGCGTAAAAAGAAAATAATGAAGTGACTATATTATTTAAACTGAAGGGCGGCGTAAGTAGTTGAAAAATTATATTTAACATTTTGTGATTACTTTAGTCTTGTCAGTTTTCTTAAGTGTTGTAATTTTGCGATTCGTAGTGAGCATAACCTATAAATGTCGTGGACCAAAAGTTATATGTGGGACTCAACTTGACTCAAAGTTTAAATGTGAAAGTGTTCGTCTGAGTGTGTAGTTTATGGTAGAATTAATATATCTTCAGCATTTTTCGGCAAACTCCTGCAATCGCCACTTTATTTCAGCACAATTTCGAGTAGCCATAGTACACATATTTGATCATATCTCTGAACCAGATTTGTGTATGAGACCCATCAGCACCTCATTTTAATATTGTTACAAGTACCTTTAAAATGGTATATAACGCCATTCACTTGTCTGTACACATGTAGACATTTTATATTATTTCCTGAAATAATTATTTAAATTGCAGTGTCAAGTTGAATATTTTTATGCTATATTTTGCTTTTGTAATAATGTTCAGAAAAACACTGTCCGTCAAAGCGAAATAATTTTTATTATTTGAAGCTTTCATAAAATTTTGTTTTTGGCCACCCTGTACTAATACAGGGTTATAATTATGTTGGTTATATATTGAGTTTATATGGGAGGTGATAGTGGGCGTGGTCCGATCGGCCCAATTTTATTTTTTTATGTATGTTATGTCTAGCAAATGTGCAAAATAACAAGATTGTATCTTTATTTTTCCATTTTATGCCATAAAAAATGGATTTGGGACCAGTAAAGAAAACGTATGATTTGTTTTTTAATATTTTATAGATTTTAAAAATCTCTTATTTCTTTTTCAGAATGAACTGTTGTAATAAAAACTAAAAATATCCATATTAACTTTTTAAAAGGGATTTTCAAGTTTTTTTTAACCAGTCTCGATTGGCATTGGATTGTTATTATTTAAATTCTAGGATCAACTAAATGATTCTATATTTGTCTCTCAAAAGTCATCCACGAACTAGAATCGAAATCCATGTTGTATGATAAATCTTTAAGTGTAAACACCCCTCTATAGCCTTGCAGTTTATGAACAAAGTGGTTCATAACAGGTTTAACGCGGTTTACTGACAATGTCTCAATTACGCCAACTTATAATATAATTTTATACGAATTATATTCGTTATCTAGAAAAATATGATATTTTTATAAATGCCAATAGAGCATTGCTAAGGGAGTTTATATCTGTTTGGCTGGATCAAACAGCAGACATTTTCTGAAAGGTGTTTTTTTCAAGTTTCAGTTCTCTTATGGCAAAATTTCGTGCGATCGATAGAATATGGATCATTTCAATTCCGATACAGTTTCACAAAATAAGACACGCTTCTGCAAATTCCAATCTCATAACTAGTCACGTTCGGCTTACATCGTAATCCTTTATAAACAAGTATTATTTAGATCTTTATCCATATTGCAATACGAACTAACTAACTTTCTTCCCTAAAATTTACGGGAGTATTTTATTTATTCCCCTCTTTTTCTCTTCTTTGGAACCACGGTGCAATGGTGCGTTGTCCCGCATCGTTGGCCGAGAGGTTGGGATGGTCCGTGCCTACTGTACTTACTGTTTGTTTCGCTTTGTTTGAGCCAACGTTCCGGCTGAAATGTTTTGGGTTCTGGAAAATATGTGGGGTCATTCGATACCACCAGATGGGGGAAGATGACATTAGTCTGAAATGGAAATGGAAATTGAATGAATGTGAATGTCAAACAAAGACTGACCTCTCGTGTATGTTTATGAAGGTTCTTTTGAAGGAAACTTACGCCTTTCGGTATGTGATAGCCATTGATAATGGCATCTGATTGTAGACTGCGTCCATTAGCAATGACCACCGGATACATTCTAAAATGTGACAATTCATTAGGATTCATTAATCATATGCACGATCCACCCAACTCACCTTAAAGTTTCCTTGACACAGGCCCTCAGGTAGGGTATTTGCTCAAGGACACTCTGATTAATTTCCGCTTCACGTGAGGGGAATACTCGATGCAATTCTTGGAAAAGTTTCTGTTGCTTTTCGGGATTTTTGGCCAGTTGATAAATGGTCGATGATATGGCCACCGAAGTCTTCGCACGTACACACACACACATATAAATTTGTATTAAATTCTATTTTTAAATTCCATTCCACTTACCGTGTCTACGCCCACTAAAAAGAGATCCAAGGCCAGTACGGCTGCTAATTTACGATTGCCCGTTTTGCGTACAATTCTCTCCACAATGCTGATGTCCGCTTCCGGTCTATCAACTGCACGGCAGGCATCGGCCGCATCCATGGTGCGACTTATGTTCTTCATGCATATTCTGGAGGATGATTGGAGTTTGGTTTTATGACACTTTGGGGGGGGGGGGTGATTTTGTGTTTGTCGGCCACACTTACTCGGTAAAATCATCCAAAGCTTTGATAAAACTTTTATAGGCTTTTGTGGGATAGAATCTCCACACGGGCATTCTCAATTCCAATTCGGGCACAGCCCAAAAGAACGTATTAATGCAATTGATTATCTTCTGAGACTCTTCGCTGCCCTCGGGTGCTAGGCAACCCAAGCGTGTGTCCAGAGAAACACGGCCCACCGCTGAAATGTAAAGCAAAACGGATATTAAAAACTATATCAGAGTTTCTTCACTACGTTCACCCACATTCTAAAGCCCATTTGTAGAGTTCGTGCAGAAAATTACCGGGTAGTTCATCATTTTCATCACGCATTTCATGTATCCTAATCGAATGAAAAAATATATTTTTTTGTTGTTCAAAAATAATTTTTTTTTTAATTTACTACTGATTCAAAGGAAATTGATGACTTACCTTTGCATAAACTCGCTGGCTATGTCATTTAATGGGGGAATATATTTCTTAGCTGTTTGTGGTTGTAAAAGTATCTGCTGAACTTCCTGCCGGAATGATTCCCAACTTTTACCATGGCTACGAAAAGGAATTTCCTTTAGGAGTTATAGAATATATCAATAAACGGATTGTCTCCATTTACTTACACTCCTATTAAACCGGCCACATCTCCGAAAAAGTCCCGCCTTAAAGTACCCTTGTATCGTCTGAGAGAAGGCATCGAAGGTCTGTAGACAAGAATATAGAGAGGAAATCCAAATAAATTAAACCGAACCAAAACTTTTAATTCAGATTTCTATTATATAAAAATTTAATTTTTGTAAAAAAAATCGGATAAGTTTAATTTTTGCAGATAATTTAATCAAAATTTCATTTTAGAAATTTATAGAAAATTTCGTCGAAATTTTATTATTAAAGAAGTTTTAATTTTATTAATGTATAGAAATTTTATTTGTATAGAAATTTTGTCGAAATATTATTAATATAGAAAAATTTGTCGAAATTTTATTATAAAAAATTTTGTCGAAATTTTATTAATATAGAAAAATTTGTAAAAATTTCATTATTATAGAGAATTTCGACGAAATATTATTATTATACAAAATCTCGTCGAAATTTCATTTCTATAGAAAATTTCGTCGAAATTTCATTTCTATAGAAAATTTCGTCGAAATTTCATTTCTATAAAAAATTTCGTCGAAATTTCATTTCTGTAGAAAATTTCGTCGAAATTTCATTTCTATAGAAAATTTCGTCGAAATTTCATTTCTATAAAAAATTTCGTCTAAATTTCATTTCTATAGAAAATCTGGTCGAAAATTTATCAATGTAGAAAATTTCGTCGAAATTTCATTTCTATAGAATATCTTGTCGAAAATTTATCAATGTAGAAAATTTCGTCAAAATTTCATTTCTATAGGAAATTTCGTCGAAATTTCATTTCTATAGGAAATTTCGTCGAAATTTCATTTCTATAGGAAATTTCGTCGAAATTTCATTTCTATAGGAAATTTCGTCGAAATTTCATTTCTATAGGAAATTTCGTCGAAATTTCATTTCTATAGAAAATTTCGTCGAAATTTCATTTCTATAGAAAATTTCGTCGAAATTTCATTTCTATAGAAAATTTCGTCGAAATTTCATTTCTATAGAAAATTTCGTCGAAATTTCATTTCTATAGAAAATTTCGTCGAAATTTCATTTCTATAGAAAATTTCGTCGAAATTTCATTTCTATAGGAAATTTCGTCGAAATTTCATTTCTATAGGAAATTTCGTCGAAATTTCATTTCTATAGGAAATTTCGTCGAAATTTCATTTCTATAGGAAATTTTGTCGAAATTTCATTTCTATAGGAAATTTCGTCGAAATTTCATTTCTATAGGAAATTTCGTCGAAATTTCATTTCTATAGGAAATTTCGTCGAAATTTCATTTCTATTAAAAATTTCGTCGAAATTTCATTTTTATAGAAAAAAATTTGTATTAAAAAATCGGATAAGTTTAATTTTTGTAGAAAATTTAATCAAAATTTTATTTTAAAAATTTATAGAAAATTTCGTCGAATTTTTTTTTAATAGTGAAGTTTTTATTTTATTAATGTATAGAAATTTTATTTGTATAGAAATTTTGTCAAAATTTTATTTGTATAGAAATTTTGTCGAAATTTTATTTGTATAGAATTTGTCGAAATTTTATTTGTATAGAAATTTTGTCGAAATTTCATTTTTACAGAAAAAAAAATCGTCGAAATTTTATTTGTATAGAAATTTTGTCGAAATTTTATTTATATAGAAATTTTGTCGAAATTTTATTAATATAGAAAAATTTGTAAAAATTTCATTATTATAGAGAATTTCGACGAAATATTATTATTATAAAAAATCTCGTCGAAATTTCATTTTCCATGGAAAATTTCGAAATTTCGTCGAAAATTTATCAATGTAGAAAATTTCGTCGAAATTTCAATAATATAGAAAATTACGTCAAAATTTTATTATAGCAAATTTCGTAAACATTTCATTATAGAGAATTTCGTCGAAATTTCATTTCTATAGAAAAATTTCATTTCTATTAAAAATTTCGTCGAAATTTCATTTCTATTAAAATTCGTCGAAATTTCATTTCTATTAAAAATTTCGTCGAAATTTCGTTTCTATTAAAAATTTCGTCGAAATTTCGTTTATATTAAAAATTTCGTCGAAATTTCATTTCTATTAAAAATTTCGTCGAAATTTCATTTCTATTAAAAATTTCGTCAAAATTTCATTTCTATTAAAAATTTCGTCGAAATTTCATTTTTATAGACAAAAATTCGTCGAAATTTCATTGTTATAGAAAAAAATTCTTCGAAATTTCATTTTTATAGAAAAAAAATTCGTCGAAATTTCATTTTTATAGAAAAAAATTCGTCGAAATTTCATTTTTATAGAAAAAATTCGTCGAAATTTCATTTTTATAGAAAAATTCATCGAAAACTATTTTCTTCTTCGAATATGCGACGTTACGTTAATAATCCCTTAAGGAGGAAACCACACTGAAACAGAACCACGTCCCCCACCAAATCTAAAAATGTTATTTTCCAGAAACCCAGAGGATAACCAAGCACTTTATTTTAAAAAATTTTCGATTTATCCTGCTAACTTACTACAATCTGTCAAATGCTGCCCTGCGCTCCCTTGTTTATGGTGCCACATTACGCATGACAAATGATAAAAAAAACTTCTGTTGTGTTGACCTATGAGACCCTCTTAACATCTGGATATTTAATTTCCTTCGACAACAGCCACACAACTGAAACAAATTGTGATGAATCATATGAAAATGAAAATGCTTCCGAGTGAACCAAACAAGATTCTCGACATCAGCAGTTTTTCTCATGATGGATGATGTGGTCGTGGTGGTGATGGTGGTGGTGCAACATTTGCTTATTTTCAATTAAAAAATTAGGGTCAGTCAGTGCAGTGACAACGAACGGCCAGGCCAGGCCAGAGCAGCAGCGGCAGCAATATTGTTTGTTATTTGGTTAATTTGACAAGACCTACCGACCGGCCTGCCTGTCTGCCTGTGTCTACCAGCTCATTTGTGATTTATGTGCTCTAGTCGTCATTCATCCACCCCGTTCCCCTCCCCATTTCTTTCGATCTGCAATACGTGGGACAAAACGCATTGGAAATGTGTAATCTGTGCTATTTTATACAGATATATTCGTATAACGAATGACAACAACCACCGCCACACAGTGATGGCAACAACCGCAATAGCGGCGACGAACGCGTCAACATCAACGACAGCAAATAATAGAAGCCGAAGCAGCAGAAGAAAGCACATAAACCGTCACATTTTATAGATTTGTTTAATAATCCCCTCAAAGTCGCACCAGTAACAAAAAACACACACAACACAACAGCAAAACAAAATTCATTCATTAAAATGTTTGCGTGTAGACAGACTGGCGTCACACAGTGGTAAGAAATACCAAAAAGTAGTCATATTCAGGAAACATAACTTTATTCAAATTTAATGTTTGAATTTTAGCAGAGAATTCACACGTATAGAATACATGATTGTTGCAAGCATAATATGATTACTGCTAAGGCAATTGAAGGTCATCATATTATCATCATAAGATAGTTGCAGCTAAACATGCAGTTGTCATAATGACCATATTATGATTAGCTACAACCATATAATGATTACCCCAACAATCACCCCAGCAATCATATATGATTACTGCGAAGGCAAATGAAAGGTATAATATTATGGTTGAAAATTGATTAAGGGTAATCATAATATAGTTGTAGCTAAACATGAAATGGTCATAAAGATCATATTATGATTAGCTACACCAATACTATGATTACCACAACCATACTTTAAATCATAATATGATGCTCTTCGAATATGATTGCAGCGACCATATCTCCTCTCTGCTTACAATATATAATTATAATATGATTACTGCTAAGGCAATCATATTATCGTTGAAAATAATGATTATGGGTAGTCATAAGATAGTTGCAGCTAAACATGCAGTTGTCATAATGATCATATTATGATTAGCTACAACCATATAATGATTACCCCAACAATCACCCCAGCAATCATATATGATTACTGCGAAGGCAAATGAAAGGTATAATATTATGGTTGCAAATTATGATTAAGGGTAATCATAATATAGTTGTAGCTAAACATGAAATGGTCATAATGATCATATCATGATTAGCTACATCCATACTATGATTACCACAACCATACTTTCAATCATAATATGATGCTCTTCGAATATGGTTGCAGCGACCATATCTCCTCTCTGCTGCACTACATGGAGGAATGTGATATTAGTCTGAATTTGAAATAGAGGGAGAAGTCCGACCCGTCCTATGTTTTTAAATAATCTTAAAACTTTTGCCATTTTCTAAAAACGACTTCAACTATGTCTGTGTGAAACTTCATCAAAATTGTTGAAGCCCTTACTTTCCGTATTTCATATTCTCTCCACTGTGCACTGTTAATACTTGGGCTCTGTGTAGGGTATATAAGATTAACACCCCTGCCCTCCTCCCTTTTGTATTGACTTATCTGACGGGTAAAGTCAACCTACCAATCCCACCATCGATATTTTCCCAAGTACGTAATTATTATCACTTTAAGGTTCGTGTGGTGCCACTGTGCCGCAGTCGAAAATAATAAATAAAAAATAAATATAAATAATAACAAAATACAATAAAACATTGAGTTCTTTATAAATTCATTTGTAAAACATCACGCTATACTCTTGAGCAGCGAAAAGCAGGTGCCTGACTTCCTGACGCCTGTTGGCTTGTTTATAGAGGCTGTCTTTTGAGTTGTCGAATTTTCGAAGTCAAATAAACCCCCTTCATAATAAATTAGACCAGTGTGCCATGTGCAAAGAATCCCATGATTGATAGATGGTTGCCTGACTGGCTTGATGACAATCTATAGTGCCGACATAAAAGCCATCCCGGCCCTGAAATATCTTCCTACGCTCTAAGTTTATAAGAAGGTCGATGTGTTGTAAATCTTGTCATCTCCGTCACAATAGACATTGTGACGGATTAATGTTGTTGTTGCCGTTGTCTACGACGTGTATTTTATTATAACCCAAAACATTTTTTTTTTTAATTTTTTTCAAACCTGTGACTGTGTGGTTTAGTAGTTTACAAGCAGCTTACTCATAAGCATTGTACTTAGATTTTAACTAAAGCTTAATTACCATGGCTTTATGGTCGGCCGTATTGTCTTTAACGAGCGCTTATTTGGTCGGATACATAAACATTTGGTTTTGGTGTGGTTCTTCGTAAATGCATTCCTCCGTCCGAGATGAATGTGTCATTGAGGTGTGATGTCTTTGTTGACCGGAGCGGTGCGAGCAACAGACGACGTTTAAATTGATTGAGAAGATAAACAGCCGCCAGTGGTAATACAAACTTTTCTTAACGATTATTGGCACATTGACTGGGTTAGGTAGTCACTCAGTCAATGACAGCCATTTTCAGTTTCTATTTTGGTATAAGTATACATGGAGTACATACAATGTTATCATTTTATGTCTAACCATTCCAAAGGTTTCAGAAGGACTTATCTTTGGTTTTTGTAAAACATTTTCGCATGATTGACGTGACGTGAACACGAGCGATTTTACTTATTTTTATATACTTGCTCAGATTATGGAAACCTTTAAAAATTAGCAATACGAGCAACACAATCACCAAGACTTTGCAATCCCTTTTTAAATTTCATAGTTTTGAAGTACTTCACAATGAAATGACTTATTTCTTATGGCGTTTTTGTTTTCGAAAATATGTTGAAAAACTTCTACTTTCTGCGTCACAATTATGCGATTTTACGATAAAAAAGCAAATGTGTTTTATATTATTTTCAAAAACCAGTAGAAAAAAGAAAATTTCGTTGAAATTTAATTTTTATAGAAAATTCATTCTTACAGAAAATTTCGTCCAAATTACATTTTTATAGAAAAATCCCTTCCGAATTCATTCTTATAGAAAATTTTGTCGAAATTTTATCAATTTCGTCGAAATTTTATTTGTATAGAAATTTCGTTGACATTTTATCGACAATTTTGTCGAAATTTTATCAATTTCGTCGAAATTTTATTTGTATAGAAATTTCGTTGACATTTTATCGATATAGTAATTATGTCGAAATTTTATTAATATTGAAAATTTTGACGAAATTTTATTAATATAGGAAATTTCGTCGAAATTTCATTAATATAAAAAAATTAAATTAAAAAAATATAAAAATTGCATGAATATAAAAAAATTGGTCGAAATTGCATTACTATATAAAAATTTTCGTCGAAATTTCATTCTTATAGAAAATTTCGACAAAAGTTCATTAATATAGAAAATTTCGTCGAATTTTTTTCAATAAAGAAAATTTCGTCGAAATTTTTTCAATAAAGAAAATTTCGTCGAAATTTTTTTATTATAGAAAATATCGTCGATTTTTTTAGTATATAAAATCTTGTCCATTTTTTTAATATATCAAATCTCGTTGATATATTTTAAATATAGAAAATCTCGTCGATATTTTATTAATATAGAATATGTCGTCGAAATTTTATAAATATAGAAAATGTTGACGAAATTTTATTAATATAGGAAATTTCGTCAAATTTCATTAATATAAAAAAAAATTAAATAAAAAAAAATATAAAAAATTTCGTCAAAATTTCACTAATATAGAAAATGTTGTCGAAATTTCATTCTTATAGAAAATTTCCTCGAAATTTCATTCTTATAGAAAATTTCCTCGAAATTTCATTCTTACAGAAAATTTCGACTAAAGTTCATTAATATAGAAAATTTCGTCGTAATTTCATTTTTATAAAAAATCGTCGAAATATTCTCAATATAGAAAATTTTGTCGAAATTTTTTAATATAGAAAATTTCGTCGATTTTTTAGTATATAAAATCTCGTCCATTTTTTTTAATATATCAAATCTCGTTGATATATTTTAAATATAGAAAATTTCGTCGAAATTTTTTTAATATAGAAAATCACGTCCATTTTTTTAGTATATAAAATCTCGTCCATTTTTTTTAATATATCAAATCTCGTTGATATATCTTAAATATAGAAAATCTCTCGATTTTTTTTAATATAGAAAATCTCGTTGATATATTTTAAATATAGAAAATCTCGTCGATATTTTATTAATATAGAATATGTCGTCGAAATTTTATAAATATAGAAAATTTTATTAATATAGGAAATTTCGTCGAAATTTCATTAATATAAAAAATTAAATTAAAAAATCGCCCCGGTAGTCGAGTTGGTAGCGTGCTCGGCTATCAGCGTGGGTGTTGTGGGTTCGATTCCCACCAGAGGCTCTGGTCTGTCGCTGCAATAACTAGCTACAATGGTCTTAGTCACCCCGGCTCAATCCCTGGACCCAAAATTAGAATATAAATTTACTTTGTATTGTAATTCATAATAAATAAAATAAATAAATAAATTAAAAAATATAAAAAATGCATTAATATAAGAAAATTTCGTCGAAATTTCATTCTTATATAAAATTTCGTCGAAATTTCATTAATATAGGATATTTCGTCGAAATTTATTTTTTATCGAAAATTCTCGTCGAAATTTAATTTTTATAGAAAAATCTCGTCGAATTTTTCATCGATATTTCATTGTTTGAAGAATGTGGCAAAAAATGTTTCTATAGAAATTTTTGACTACTTTGATGTTTACAAAAGATTGATAAATATTTTGTTTATTTTTTGTGTCTACAAATTTTTTTAAAAGAATTTGTCTACAAATTATTTTTTACTAGTATTAGATTTAACATTTTGAAAGAAAATTAAAAGTGTTTTTTTTTACTGTTTAAGTTTAAGAGACAATTGTATTTTTATACCCTCCACCTCCAGGATGGGGGTATATTCACTTTGTCATTCCGTTTGTAACACCTTAAAATATTCACCGGAGACCCCATAAAGTATGTATATTCTGGGTCGTGGTAAAATTCTAAGACGATATAGCCATGCCCGTCTGTCTGTCTGTTGAAAGCACGATAGCGGCCGAACGAAATGAGCTAGGAGGTTCGGGTTGGGATTGAAAGTGGGCGAAATCGGCCCAGAGGGGAACATTTTTCCCTCACAAGGACTGAAAATATCCCTAATATTTACAGTATTTCAGCATGTTTTTTGAACATAATAGCTTGTATTTAGTTGATATTTGCAATTCGCATTCCCTTTATAGCGCACCAAAAAGGGCACCATAGAGTGATTTTTATTTGTAGTGGGCGAAATGGGACGAAAAAGGATAAAAATAGTACCTATCAAACGACAACAGATAGAAACACGAAATTTGGCGTGTGCATACCTCTAATAGAGTAGATACATAATATACAAGTATTTTTTCTAAATTTGTACTTTTAAGGGGTTAAATGGGGATAGAGGGATAAAAATAGTACCAACCAAACGGCTGCACCTAGAATAATGAAATTCGGTGTATATGATTGCGTACACACATAAAATAAAGGAAATTTTCGAAATTCGTACTTTTAGGGTGTAAAATGGAAAAAGGGGATAAAAATTGCACCAAACAAATGGATGCAGCTAGAACCATGAATGATGAAATTTTCTAAAGTCGTACTTTTAAGGAGTAAAATGCGAAAAAGGGGATACAAATGGTACCAAAAAAATGGCCGCAGATAGTATCATGGAATTGGGTATATACATTCCTCTGAGTGCATAGCCACGTAAAATATTTTTTTTCCAAATTCGTACTTTATTTTGTTGCTTTAACGACAAAAAATGGTAGAATCATGAAGTTGTCCTGCGTGCGTGAGAGATAAGGTATTTTCAAAATGTATACTTTTAAATTTAAAATAGATGGAAATACAACCAACCAAAGGACTGCAGCTGAAAATACACTCTCTATCCCCCAATATTTGGGGTATTTATGATTGCTGCCTTATATTTACTTTACGAATTGAAGTATTATTTCCATTATATATACATAGTATAAAATATTGGTAGCCTTTGCTTATTAATTAAATTTCTTATTTTCATACAGTTAAAATTTGTTGCGGACATTCCTCTTGTAGCTTGGAAGCACCACAAAGAAAATAAATGTTTTAGCGGGCGAAATGGGACAAAAATGGATAAAATATGGTACCAATGATACGACAACAGCTAGAATCGTGAAATTCGGTGTGTGCATCCCTCTAATTGCATAAACACTGAAAAGTAGAGGGATTTTTCGAAATTCGTACCTTTAAGGGATATAACTGAAAAAGAGGGATACAACTGGGATCTTCCAAACCGCTGAAGTTTATATATCATGAAATTCTGTGCATATATTCGGCGTGTATTCGGTGTTCTGACTATAAAGACTCGAAACGAAAAGTTTTTTTTCGAAATTTGTACATTTGGGCGGAGAATGGGGCGAATGGGGATATATTTAAAATTTGTATTTTTCTTATCAAAATAATGCAGTCACTTTGTCTGTATCTGAAAATGCTTCTTTCATTCGACTGACAATCGCCAAATATTTAGGCATGTTCACTTTTATTATATATAGTAGTCGATTCTAAACAGTGCGCATAAGTATACATTATAGTTTGAAATAGTAATCAAATATAGTAATGTGCATAAACATATCACAATTTTCGTAATATGGTTCTGTACTTCTATGTCGACATCCTTTAATCTGCTGGTAATACTGTGGAATGCACTCCGTGGTGGAGGGTATATAAGATTCGGCCCGGCCGAACTTAACGTCTTCTTACTTGTTTCCCTTTAATTTTTTCGTTTGTGTTATTTCGGTCTGTAATCAATATACGATTTTAATATTTGATATTGTCCTGGCTCATGGACATATATTTTATAGAATGCTAATTTATTTAATTTTTTTTTTATTTTGATCATGAAAATACAATATTCCCTCTAACAAACACAAGTATTGTTAACAAACTAAACTACTCTGTAAATATATTCTTAATGCGTTTCAATTGTCCATAGCATAGTACGAGTATTTGCGAAATTAATTTGAATTTACCAAACAATTGCGCCAAATTGGCACCTTCGTTTTAGTACGAGAAAAAAGAAGTGGAAAAACACTTGTGATTATGGTGAGCTTTTTTAATTTATTTTCACACATTCTCTTGCCATTTGCCACAATGCGCTCCTGCCACATTGCTGACTGTCTATTTATAATATATGCAAATCTCTGGCTGCTGGTATGCTCGACTATGGACTTATTTCAATATGTCCAATATGCTTTCGTTGGCTTCGTTTGACTTGACTTGGCTAATTCAAGGTTGTGAACGTATTTGCTCAAAATATTGACTGCAATTAGCTTTGCTTGCTTTCATATTTGCCTGCTTTTTTTACGATTGTGTTTGGTCGTTCGGGATGTATTATTCTTTAGGTGCCGGAGTACAAAATACATAATAATAAAGCGAAGCGCAAATATTGAAATAAAAAATTAACAACTTTTAATAATTAGAGAAGAAATGCTATGCACTCAATGGATTTGTAGGAAATGCAATTAGCAATACATTTGCACGTTGTAC